>OU898281.1:83921601-84334101 GCA_918026665.1 Diabrotica balteata | reverse complement strand
TACCAGTTAAGGGTTAATGGACATATATGAATGAAAATACAGTTACTTTATGTGGAAAGCAAAACCAGTAACAATAGTTTTTATTATAATTTATTTAATTGTCTATAAAAATATAAATTAATCCAGTCAGCAGTTTGGCTTAAGCACATATGAATTTTTAATATTAGGATGTCAATAGAAAATGAGATTTTGACGGTATTTATTGATATGTTAATATGTAGCAATAAATGTTACTTAATTTGTCAATATCTGATCTTCTATTTACACATTTTTTATTTTTTTGTATATTATTATTATTATTATTATTATTATTATTATTATTATATAACAAATAAGGGCAGAGGAGCGAGCTCCTATTATGCCCAAAAAGCAAAAATGAACAAAAATAAAATATATCCTTATAAAACTAATACTAATTATAAAGTTAAGTACAGTTAAACAAATTAACAAAAATTGAATTGTGACACAATAAATAAATAAATAATGCTGTCCGAGAAAAAATATCCTATCCTATAAAAAAAATAAAGTTCTGTCAAGTTTATTTTTAAAGATGTTAACACTAGCTGCCGATATGGTGTCATGATCCAAATTGTTCCAGATATTAAAGATTCTGTTTGGCAAGAAGTTCGCCCTGGACCTTGCAGTAGTTTGTTCCCTCTTTAATTTGTATCGATGGCCTCTTAATCTATCGTCTTCATTCAAAGTGAATATGTTGTTTAGGTTCCCAAAATTATGTTTTAAAATACGGAAGGACATAATTAGGTCACCTCGAAGACGTCGCTGCTCGAATGTCGTAAGATGAGCCATGAATAGTCTATCTTCATAGTTAGGTCTTACACGGCCGTATGCCAGTCTTGTGGCTTTACGCTGAACGTTTTCAAGTAGGATTTTATCGCGACTAAGATCTGGATTCCACACTGGTCCGGCAAACTCAAGAATAGGTCTAACGTATATTGAGTAAAGTTTACTAACAGAGGTTAGAGATATGCGTGTAAAACATTTACGGATCAAAAACAGTTTCGAGTTAGCACGTTTACACACCGACACTATGTGATCAGACCAATTTAAGTCACTATTAATTATCACTCCGAGATCGTTGTGTGAGGTTACAGAGTTTAAAGGATGTCCATTAATAAAGTACGGCAGTGATGGGTTATTTTTGCCGATATGTGTCATTTCTAAAAATAACCGTTTCTGTTCATGTTTCTGCCTCTCTAGAATTGAAGCCTGTGAAAAATTAAATGTGTGATTTAGATTGATGGAATGTTCGGCTAATGCACAAGCTTGTGATTTCTTAGTTTTTACATCACTTTTATGAGAAATAATTCTGCTGTGTAATGTTCTAGAAGTTTCTCCTATATAAACTTTATCACAGTCTGAGCAAGGTATTTGATACACTACTCTAGAACTTTCATCAGTTGTTAAAGGATCTTTAGTTTTAGTGTATAAATGTGCTATGGTTTTAACATTTCTGGTGGCAATTTTTATGTTTTCTAATCCTTTAAATAATTTGAGAAGTTTTGGTGTTAAGAATGGAATATAAGGTAAAGATCCAAAATTTTGTGGTGTTATTGGTATAAAGGTGTTAACTGTCAGGGTATTGTTTATTTCTTGATTTGCCATTTTTACTGTGATTTGTTTTTTATTGTTGGTATTGTCGATCAATGTGATGGAGGTTGGAGAGTTTGCAGTACTAAAAATTAATTTATTGAGTAAGCCAACGGGATAAGAATTTTCAATTAGTATGTTTTTTAGTCTCTTTAAACTTTGTTCTCTATATGTTGGATGAGTTATTCTAGTTACTCTACTTTTTAGCCCCAAAATTAAGTTTATTTTCATTCTTGTAGGATGTTCGGAATAGTAATTAATAAATCTATTGCTAGAAATTGGTTTTTGTAGATGATTTGATCCTAGCTGTACCCAATGACAAAATAACTGACGTCTTAAATATTTTTAACAACCAATGTAGCCAATTACAATTTACTGCAGAAAGAGAACAAAATAACAGTCTCCCTTTTTTAGATATGATTGTCCATCGCACAGATGACAATAGTCTTAAAACAGAATGGTATCGAAAACCAATTTCTAGCAATAGATTCATTAATTACTATTCCGAACATCCTACAAAAATGAAAATAATTTTGGCGCTAAAAAGTAGAGTAACTAGAATAACTCATCCAACATATAGAGAACAAAGTTTAAAGAGACTAAAAAACATACTAATTGAAAATTCTTATATAAATGAGTGATAAAGTTTATATAGGAGAAACTTCTAGAACATTACACAGCAGAATTATTTCTCATAAAAGTGATGTAAAAACTAAGAAATCACAAGCTTGTGCATTAGCTGAACATTCCATCAATCTAAATCACACATTTAATTTTTCACAGGCTTCAATTCTAGAGAGGCAGAAACATGAACAGAAACGGTTATTTTTAGAAATGACACATATACAAAAAAATAAAAAATGTGTAAATAGAAGATCAGATATTGACAAATTAAGTAACATTTATTGCTACATATTAACATATCAATAAATACCGTCAAAATCTCATTTTCTATTGACATCCTAATATTAAACATTCATAGGTGCTTAAGCCAAACTGCTGACTGGATTAATTTATATTTTTTATAGACAATTAAATAAATTATAATAAAAACTATTGTTACTGGTTTTGCTTTCCACATAAAGTAACTGTATTTTCATTCATATATGTCCATTAATCAAACCATGACAGTGACATATATAGTGACAATATAGTTATTTTTAATAAAAAAATTTTATTATATTTATTATGGTTTGTTTAGTAGAGTACAATATTAAAAACTGTAATCTCACGACTAGTAAGTAAGAAAATTAACAATTTTAACTAGTTAATTTATATTTCTTTTTATAGATGTCTTGAAAAAGAATTAAAAAAAATTCCAAAGCTTGACAGTAAGTCAAAGAGTTTTCTTTGTCTTGTGGGCCAAATAAACTGACTGCATCCTCAAAAATCATAACTTATATATATATATATATATATATATATATATATATATATATATATATATATATATATATATATATATATATATATATATATATATATATATATATAGGTATATATGTATATATCGCAGATGTAAACTACTGTAACTCAAAATATCTTATATTCCAGAAATTGACAAAAACTGATGTTTTAATTAATGGGTTCAAATTTAAATAATATGAAGATTTTTGGTTACTCCAGTTTTATACTAGAAGTATGCACTATTTTTGCACAGTATCTCAAGTTAGTTTACTTGAACAAAAAAGAATAACATTACTTTTTACTCTAACAAAATCTTCAAATTTCTTGGAGTATTTTGAGTTATAATCTGAAGTACACTGATACCCTATTTATGCCCTACTGATG
Organism: Diabrotica balteata; assembly: GCA_918026665.1. NCBI lineage: Eukaryota > Metazoa > Arthropoda > Insecta > Coleoptera > Chrysomelidae > Diabrotica > Diabrotica balteata. The sequence goes on along the minus strand of OU898281.1, from coordinate 84,330,702 downwards.
GAATGAAAACATAAGTGGTTAGTTTAAATCAAAAGTTATAATTTTGTCTTGTTACAAAAGTTAACACAAATCCTTAAACACTTTAGCCTATTAATAATCTTAACTACTACATACTGTAAAATTATTTTATAGTTATTATTGGTCTTAATTTTATAATGGATTTTTTTTGTTTTACAAGATATTTTTATAATAACACTCGTAGTAATATCTGGGTATGAGATTTTTTTCCACAAGTTCTTTGATATCCTTCTTTTTTGCATCTGACAAAGTATTTTTTACAGTATTATGCCTTTATCAGACCACTGAAAAACTCAACGTTAGTTTCCGCTATTTGTCTAGTGGATTTTTTTTTTGTGTACAAAACATTTTTGAAAGTTTGTTTCTGCGAATTATGTTTTATAATAGAAAGTGTTAGGACTTTCCTGTTTTATTTTAAGAACATTAATGTCATTCTACCTAACTTGATTATTTTCCTCATCCAAATCGAAATTATTGCCCCAACTTTCCTGCAGCGATTTCAAATCATAAAACTGGTCATGTTTCAATTCATGCACTTTATATGCAGGCCGTTTTTTTGGCAGCCCTAATCAAAGTTGTATACTGCTGTGGGATGTAAATAGGACCTGACTTAAGATGCCTTTTTACTTGCTTCTCGATAACACTGTGAACGTTTTCCCCTTAATTTTGCGAATGACCCCGTATTAAAAATTTATGCGTTATAGATTTTACTCTCATATTGGACACAGCGTAGTCATAAGCAGTCAATAAATACTTGTTCTTTTGCTGCCCACAGCAGTTATCTGAGTAAAATATCAGATCTATATGTTCACCGGATTGCTGATCTAACTGTGATTGAATTAAAGCCAATACACAACTACCTAGTTCAACCGCTCCACGTTTCCCTTCCGTTTCATCCCAAAAATAACAGTCCACATTCTTTGCTTGTAATTCACTTCTAGTGAAATTGAAACAATTAATTCTGGACTTGTTAAAGAATAGGGATACTTGCCCTTTAGGAATTTGCATTACTGCTTGGAGATCATAAACTACCATAGTAGCATCAATTCGAGCAAGTTCCTTTCTGTTACTTAAATGATTTTCATAGGCTTCCGAAATTCTAAGTTTACTTTCTTTATTTGCACTTTTGTAGTTTTCGCATAAGTCGCACAAATTTTTTTTCCGTCGATAGAAGCCAATGTTGAATTGAAAAATAAATATGCCCTGAAATATCGAGCGTGTCTAGAATGGCATGTTACGTGCTTGGCGAAATTCTTTATAATCGCGGTAAATATCTGATAAAGATCTGTCGTACTGAATGTTATCCCGTGAAGTTTGAGCACTGAGATAATGCGATTCAATCCTTGAATCGCATTATATTTAACCATTTGTAGAATACCCTCGAATTAGAAGTGGACTGTATATTATGAACTTTGCTTGAAATATGGTGATTTTACACCCGTTGATTATATGAATCCTGAATTCAGGGACTAGATAAACTACATATTAACTTTACAACGTATATTTCTCGACTGTTGCAGGTCGGCGCGAGCAAGCTGCCTCGACCGTTAAACTTACAGAGTGGGCCTTGCCCAAAATATAAACATATATTTATTTAAAGAACGAAACTTGAACATGCCCCCCGCCTTGAAAGGGCTAAACTTTCAAGCATATATGAATGACATTAGGCGTACATAAATCAAATAAAACAGTTATATAACACCATAATCAGTCACTGATATCACTTTCACTGCATATAGGAAGAGGGCAGATATTGGACACTGCCCTACGAAGGATTCCTTGACCAGTTCGTATAGACACGACACGAACCACACCATCGGAACCAGGATGAAGCTGACAGATCCGACCAAGTAACCATCTTCTAGGAGGAAGATTCCTATCCTTTATGAGAACCATCGTGTTCGTGGTTATGTTGTCGGAAGTCCTTCTCCATTTTTGACGCTGCTGCAACTCTGAGATGAATTCCAATGACCAACGCTGCCAAAAGTGTTGTTGAAGCATTTGAAGTCTTTCGTGATGCAGTAGTCGGTACATTCTTTCGTTCGTGACATCCTTCTCGGGAAGATGGCGAAGAGATCGCCCGATTAAAAAGTGAGCAGGTGTCAAGGGATTTAGGTCGGATGTGTCATTAGAGAGAGGGGAAATAGGCCTTGAGTTTAATATTCCCTCTATCTGTACTAATATCGTTTGAAAATCTTCGTAAACCAACAATGAATTGGACAATACTCTTTTCATATGAAACTTAACCGATTTGACCCCGGCTTCCCAAATTCCGCCAAAGTGAGGGGAATAACCCGGTATAAATTTCCAGGAAATATGCTGATTAACACATTCATCTAGAATATTACTTTCGTTATTTTTTAAGGATTCGCCTACAGTGACCAGCTCATTTCTAGCACCGACAAAATTGGTTCCATTGTCCGAATGTATCTGAGAAGGTAAGCCCCGTCTTGACACGAAGCGGCGAAGAGCATTAATAAAGGTAGGCGTTGACAAATCTGAAACCAACTCTAAGTGCAATGCCTTTGTGCTAAGGCATATAAATAGGCAGACGTAGCCCTTGTAGCCTTTGAACCCCTGTCCTCTCCTGTCCTTGAGTGGAAAGGGCCCGGCATAATCGACACCAGTATAGCAAAAGGGAAAGGAGGGCTGAACTCGATATGATGGAAGATTAGCCATCAATGGATTATTAGAGGTGGGACGTGCCTTGAAACATGTTATGCAATTGCGAAAAATAGCCTTAGCTGTGTTTTTGCCATGAATTGGCCAATATTTCTCACGCATGAGATACAAGAGATGCTGAGGACCTGCGTGCATGGAAGCAATGTGAAGATCCGTAAATATTAATTTTGTAACATGATGACTGGATGGTAGGACTATGGGATGTTTCTTATCTTTATCAAAAGAAGAATTTTTTAGTCTTCCTCCAACACGAAGAAGACCACTATCAAGAAATGGACATAAAGAAAGCAAGTTACTCTTGGACGGTAGAGATTTACCTGAACGTAATACATGAATTTCTTGAGCAAATGCTTGACCTTGAACTAACTTGATTATGCATAACTCTGCATTTTCAATTTCCTTAAGAGATAGAGAGCCAACTAACCTTTGATCATTTAATTTTTGGCTATTATATATGAAACGCAAGCAGTAGGCCACACAACGTGACAATCGTTTGAAACTGGAGAAACGGTCGAACGGAAATTCAATTTCTGGTATAGTAATCAAAGACAATAAATTATTCTTTAATTCAGGAAGTTCCTTGCATAATTGAGAGGGTTGATTAGGCCAGACAATATCCTTTGAACCAAGAAATTCAGGACCATTCCACCACAGATTGGAAGCCTGAATCAAAGAAGGGTCAACACCTCTAGTAAGAAGATCTGCAGGGTTTTCCTTGGAACCTACATGAGACCATGTACCAGAACTTATATTTGATGTAATCTCCGAGACACGATTCGCAACAAAGGTTTTAAGAAGATTGGGAGGAGTTTTGATCCAACCAAGTACTATTGTCGAATCTGACCATAGAAAAATGTTTGTCAACTTAAGTGTAAGCGATTGAGTTACCTTATTAGAGAGTCTTGATAAAATTAGAGCTCCCATGAGCTCTAGTCTTGGAAGAGTGATTTTCTTGAGCGGAGCAACCTTACTCTTTGCACAAAGAAGTTGAACTGTAACCTCACCTGAAGAATTTATACTACGAGTATAAATGCATGCTCCATATGCCTGTTCAGAGGCATCTGAAAACCCATGTAACTCGAGGAGAATATAATTGCTACAGATAACGTGACGAGGTATTTTGAGGTTATTTAGCAAAGACAGTTGATCCTTGAATATTAACCATTTTGTGTGAATGCTTACAGGAACCGATTGATCCCATTCCAAGTGCTCAGACCAAATTTCTTGAATTATGATCTTGGCCTTAATGATACAAGGAGCCAATAGACCTAACGGGTCAAATATCTGAGCTATATTTGAAAGAATTGTACGTTTGCTTGCTGAATTAGATACAGGAGTATTTACATGATAACTTAAAACATCTTCATCAATGTGCCATAGAATACCTAACGCTTTAGTGCTATCCCCTATGCGAAGAAAATTAGACTCTACTGGAGATGCATTAAGCCCTTGAATGATAGATGAACAGTTTGAAACCCATTTTCTTAAAGGAAAACAACCACGTTGAAGGATATCACTTATTTCCGCACTTGCGATAGCAAGATCGGTGGCCGAGTCTGACCCAGTTAACAAATCGTCGACGTAGAAATCATCGCGAATTATTTGAGATGCCTTAGGATTTGTGCCAGAAGACTCCAAGGAGAGTTGGAGTAGACATCTGGTAGCAAGAAAGGAAGCGGAAGCCGTACCATACGTGATTGTGTTCAGCTGATAAGAGCTCAACTCTTCTTCAGGACTGAATCTCCAGAGAATTTGCTGCAAGCTACGCTGCTCAGGATTAACTAGAACCTGGCGATACATTTTGGCTATGTCAGCCGAAACTACATAAGTATGCTGACGAAAGCGCAATAGAATAGAAAGAAGATCGCTTTGAATAATTGGACCTACCATTTGAAGATTATTGAATGATACCCCAGAACTAGAAGGAGAACTACCATCGAAAACTACCCGAAGCTTGGTAGTAGAACTTTCTTCCTTCATGACTGGATGATGAGGCAAGAAATAAGAAACTTTATCTGAAGAACTGGGAGAACATTTCGACATATGTCCCATATCAATGTATTCCTGCATGAATTCGAAATATTGTTGTCGCAACAAGGGATTAGAATTGAATCTTCGCTCAATATGGTAGAATTGTTTAGCAGCGATTTGTCTCGACTCACCCAGACTATTAGGCGACTCCTTAAGAGGAATTGACACAATGAATCTGCCGTCGTTGTCTCGGTTGAACGTTGAAATGAAATTATCTTCGCAAGCTTGCTCTTCCTTTGAATGTATGACCTTGGTATTATCGCATTCCTCCAATTCCCAGAACTTGGATAGAGTTTGACACTCGGAATTACAAGTAAAATTGCACTGAGTGATGCTACCAGAAGAGACAGAAAGTGGCCCAGATATAATCCAACCAAAACGAGTTTTTTGAAGAGTAGGCATGTTTCGGCCTAACCGTATTTGCCCTACTTGAAGAAGATCCCAAAATACTGCAGATCCGATAAGAATATCTATACTAGACGGTTTATTGAAAGTAGGATCGGCTAGAGTAATATTTTGAGGAATATTGAGATTAGCAGTGCTGATCGGGAAACTTGGTAGCGAATTGCATAATTTCCTTACAATTAAACATGGAAGTGACAGAACGAATTTTGAATGCACTGCCTCAAGTTCGACCAAACATTTTGAATTTATAAGAGAGGGCACCTGACTAATGCCTGATACTGACATTTCTATTACCTCTCTTTCTAATCCCAATTTATTGACAAAGTCTTCAGATATGAAGTTAGACTGTGAGCCAGAATCGAGAATGGCTTTAGCTGATTGGAATTGACCTCGAGAGTCCTTAACAAGAATTGAGACTGTTGATAGACCTTAAAAAAGGTTTTACATACACGAATTCGCGAGTTGTTTACTACAAAATAAAAGGCTGAGTTTAGAGCCCGGTACTTAGTCGTACTTACGTATCTTGGGCTTTATTTCTTGTGAATGTCTCACTATAAACTCTCTCTATCGCTGAAGGTCCCCAAGTCTCCAAAATGCATCAAGCAGTTTTTAGCGATCTGTTGTTTCGAGTTTGGTACTACAATTCCATCTGCATTTTTCTCCACAAGACGAGCGAATTTCTCGTGCAGGAACTTATTTCTTAGATTTAGATCTAGATTGGTAAGCTTTTTCCCGAAATTCTAAGGCTCTTTTTGTAATTAATTTTCCACCCTTTTGGTTTTCTTGACCTCTTCTTTCCTTCCTTCTCTTCCTGGTCATGTGCCAAATCTTGAATTGCTCTTAGCGTCGGATCATCGCAGCTATTGGTTGCATCTTGTAGTATGTGACCAATAGTATTATCATCACTATCAGAAGAAGAGCTACTACTAAAGCTAGAAGAAGTAGTCAAAATCGATGAAGAGGAACAGCTATGAGATCGCGTTGTTTGTAAATTGAGGTAAATCAGCTTTACGATAATTGTAGTTCTGAGTTGTCTACATCACTTTCGTGGCTATGGATCGGTGAGACATAGTATTGCTTTGAAATTGTTTTTAAAGCGTTTGTCACATGAATACTGCTAGTTGGATTGTGAATAGGCAGTACCATTGTATCCAAAACAGGAACAGGGGAAGAGTCGCTAATACTAGTCGTAAACACATCGTTAGCTTTTTTTGAAGTTTATCACATTTTGTACGTCAGTTGAAATACATTCAGTAGGTAAATCAATTCTATACATACCAGAAACAGAAAATACAGATTAAGTTATGACCGGAGGGTCAGCATCAGTTAACATTGGATTTATATTTTTTTCATTGTTGACTTGGTTGCTTACTGGTATATGCAGAACAGCTTCACGCTGTTGTTCTCCTTCTTTTTTTTTTCTTTTTTCAAAATTTCCAATATTTTGCTTCCACGCCCTGTTATTTTCCTAAAAAACAGAAAAGTTGATTGATATTACTAAAATATTCATGTAAAGTAGTGCAACTCAAAAAACATCATTTTGTCACAAAATTATTTATGCATCTTACGTAGGATCAAAGCTATAGTTCAAAATGTCACAATTAATTTCTTTGGATTGCGAAAATTGACAAACTTCAAAAGACTAACTGAATAAATGAAGGAAAAATTTTATTCACCTAAACTACTGCAACTCTGAAAGTAATAATTTTTTCATGATAAGTAAAGTAACTTGAATTATCAAAAAAAATTATCATATATTTCCACCAAAATCAGTACATTTTAAAATAATATCAAATCAATATTTAAATGGTCAAAGAATTGTTCATGTAAACTACATTAACTCGAAATAAAAAATGTTACTTACCACATATTTTTCACGTAAAGTGCTGCAACACAAATTCAGCGAGTTTACTATCGACATCCACTTATGATGACTGGAGGATAACTGACGGCCGATTTCATAATGATTCGCTAAAGTGGACTTTAGTAAAAGAAGACTTTATGTTAAAGTCGACTTTAAAGTGGCTGTTAACGATTATATATTTCATAACTCGCTTTAAATAAAGGTTCTTTAACCAACTGTGACCTCAGCCAGTTGGTCTGTGTCGTTTTAACTGACAAGTACCACTTGTTAAAAATCGAGCAGGGAGACATGTACTCCCTAAAGTAATAAAATTTCATCCATTGTCATCGACCTAGAGTCACAACATAATTAAAATTTAAAATTTGGAATGATGTAAACCCATATGTGGAGGTCTCAGTGATAACTTTATTGTTAGCTTCAATTGCATAAGGCACTGAGAATGATCTGTTCAGATTGAAAACGTTATGCTAGTACATCAATTTTGACGACACTTTTTTAAAAAGTCTTAACTACCTACGTGTTTTTATACCACAATACAAGTGTGAAGTGTTTTAACTTATGTGTTTTTTTTCTTAATTAAGTACTTTCAATTAAATAATTGAAAAAAAACCTAAAATGGACAAACCAAAGAAATAAATTCCTCATAAGATGAACGTAAACTAGATGTTTCAAAATTATACATAATTGCGCCTTTAAAGTATAATAGTTTAAAGAATTTTATTACAAAAGTAATATGTTATTGCAATGTAGGATGGGAGTTACGTTAACCTCAAACAGTGTTGTTGTTGTTAAAATTTAAAATATTCAAAAAATAGGTTATATACTCTTTAAAGGAAGCTTTAACAACTTACGGCCGATTTCATAACCAAGTTAAAGGAGTCTTTAAATTTAAAGTTGTCCTTTTTATCAAAAGTCCACTTTAAATTTAAAGTGAAGATTTCGGACCTTTAAATTTACTTCAAGAGAATTCCTATCCCATAGGGCTTTTAAATAAACTCATTTTCGGTTCTCCTTTTCCTTCGCAAGTTTCTGTCAACCAAAATTTTCATAATAATGAGATCCGACAAATGACATTGACACATAACGCATCAATATTACCATCTAAAATAACTTTTGGTTGCCTACCCTACATTCCAGTTCTGACACCTAAGCTAATGAACATCTTCAAAAATGTTAGTGGCTTAAAAATTACAACCAAAAATGTGAAAACGGTATCGAAGCTTTATACAAAGACAAAAGATCCTTTCACAATACAGGAATCATCGAATGTTGTTTATTCTATACCGTGTATTAATTGCAATAAAATTTACATAGGAGAATCATCTCGTAATTTTCACAGCAGGTTGATATCACATCGTAGTGATATAAAAATCAATGTGCATTGACAGAACATTCATTAACTCTGAAATATGAATTCAATTTCGAGGATTCCTGTATTTTGGCAAAGAAAAGAACCAACCAACAAAAATGTGTTTTTTTGAAAATGTGTTTCATAAAATCTAGCACATCTTGAATCAATAAAAAGTCTGACATAGATAAACTAAGCAACCTTTATTGTTATTTACTAGAAAAACACCAAAAATAAAATAAATATTCACCTGTACATAAATTACAACTGTATGTATAATACGTTGCATACCATTAAGACAGGTTTAAAAAGTATAATTACCCAAAATGGGCCTCTAATATTTCTTGAAAAGAAAGATAAGATCAAGTACACGTAATTACATGTAAATGACAGGGTTTTTACTTTATGTTCTCTATGCATATGAGTTAAAACACACCAGTAAAATATGCCATAAACTAAGTTTTACTATCTTTACCCAAATTTTAAAAATTTTAGAATGTATGTGTTATCAATGTTGAGTGTCAGTGCTTTTGTAAATGATCTCAACGACTTTTTTTTGTTTTTGGGAGATGAGAATCTTCAAAAGACCGTCAGGGAAGGTGTCCCTGGTGTGTCGGATTCAGTCCGACACGCTGTACCGCGTGCCCAAACCGCCTACCGACTAAACTCACTCCCTCTTCCTCCAGCCGACGGGTCTGGAACCGCTCTTAGCGAGCATGTCTGACCCGTCGACCTTACTCATAGCTCCTCTAATACCCCCAGGGCAGTCGGGACGCTCCCCAACCCAAGATGGAACCAACCCTAAGATGTCAGTCGGCAGTTACGAATAACTCCAGCCGTTCATACCTTCATCTATTTACTCTTTCTCATCCACCCATTCATCCATACTTAGTCCCATTCAACTCCCAGACGAAACATAATATACAGGAAAGAAATAAACTGACAAAGAGGAAATGATAAGAAAGAGCAAAGATATGATTAGAGAAGAGAGAAAGAGGGGAATGATGAAATGAAAGATAGGAAATAAGCCAAAGAAAGAAGAAAGAAAAGATAGAGAACATTAACAGGAAAAGGAAATTGAAAGTAAAATTGTTCAGCAAACAATAACGTATAAATAAAATAAAGTCAAGAATAAAACAACGATAAAGTATATAAATATATAAAACTATGATAACATAAATAAATAAGTAAAACCGTGTAAAATAAAATAGGATAAATTAAATTAGACGGTTTGGGTGTATAGGGTCCTCCCCCCACTGGCTGACTTTTACGACACAAGACACGTTAAAAAATAAATATACGGTTATCATGTCTGCAGTCGCCTCTCCTTTTCTTCTTTATGCTTTATTGTCTGTGTGACAAAAGCAATGACAAGTTAGAAGTCATGCTTGCTGTCGATAGCTTTATTAATTAGCTCGCGAGACTCGTCTAGGGGGATACCAGGCCCAGCTGCAGCTCGGTGCGGCCCACGTGATATGCGGGGCATACGAACACTACATGCTGCGCGTCATCGACCACCCCGCACTCAGGACATAGATCGTTCTCGGTTTTCCCTATACTGTGGGTGTATTTCCTGAACGATCGATGCCCTGTCAAGAACTGTGTGAGGTAATAGTTGACGTGCAGATGTCGAAACCCGTACCACCTCACTGCGTTCGTTCTTTTTAGCTTGTCCACTTGTACCCCGATCTTTCCAATGTCGATTTTCTCTCTCATTTCGCTAAGAACTTCGATATATTTCTTTCCTTCGATATTTCTTCGAGTTTTGTACTTAATTCCTCTAATTTCCTGTTTATATTTTCTTGTTTTGTTTCATTTGGTAACCTTATGCTCTCCTCCAGCCTTTACCTCTTGAGGTCATTTATCCTCTCCATGCTTCCGGTTTTTCTTTTCTTTATATTTATCGTCTCCCCCCCTCCTCTTCTTCGTCAAACAGGAGAGTGGCCAGCGCATTCCCCTCGATATTCTGCCATACATATTTAATTTTTTCAACTTTCTCTGTGGTTGTTCTTCCCCTATCTCGTTCTCATCGTTCTCACTATCTTCTGTAATTTCGTCTTCTACTAATGTCGACTGCTTTGCATCTCAACGACTGGTAAGTTGCATTGATGAATTGTGATTTGTGATATTTTTTAAATATTTACATATTTGTCTTATTACAGTGTCTTGAAAAAGGAATAAAACCACTCCGAAAGTTAGACAAAAAGTCAAAAGAGTGTTTTTTTAACATCCCGGCCAATATTCTGACTGCAACCCTAATAAACTGTGTAGCTACACATATATATATATATATATATATATATATATATATATATATATATATATATATATATTTATATATATATATATATATATATATATATATTTATATATATATATATATATATATATATATATATATATATATATATATATATATATATATATTACTACGACGTGATATCACCCTGCTGTGAAAACTACGAGATGATTCTCCTATGTGAATTTTATTGCAATTAGTACACGGTATAGAATAAACAACATTCGATGACTCCTGTATTGTGAAAGGATCTTTTGTCTTTATAAAGCTTCGATACCGTTTTCACATTTTTGGTTGTAATTTTTAAGCCACTAATATTTTTGAAGATGTTCATTAGCTTAGGTGTCAGAACTGGAATGTAGGGTAGGCAACCATAAGTTATTTTAAATGGTAATATTGATGAGTTATGTATCAATGTCAATTGTCGGATCTCATTGTTATGAAAATTTTGGATTTAACGTTGCCAGTTTCTGTCAACTAAAATTTTTTACCAACCTTATCATTAATGGCCTTTTTTAAATGACAGACTTTATTTTCATTACCTTTAAGAACATAACATTCTGGTTGACGCATGCACACAGTTTCTTGCAAGTCGCCATTTAAAAAAAGATGTCTTCACGTCCAAGTGAATAACATCTAAATCTAACTTTACAGATAAGGTTGATAACAATCGTAAACTTGAATACCTTATTACAGGAGAAAACGTCTCCTTATTGTCCACACCTTCAGGTTGAGTGTACCCCTTAGCCACTAAACGAGCCCGATAACACACCTGATCATCACAATCAACTTTGGTTTTGAAAACCCACTTGCACTCAACCAAAGTTACACTTTTTGGAGTATCGACCAACTCCCATGCCTTATTTTCTGCAAAACCATCTCTTCCTCCTGCATCTTCTTATCCATGGCCCTCTTCCATTTGGCCGAGTCTGGTCTGGATAGAGCTTCTGACACACTGGGTGGGTATTTCTGGTGTGATCACTTTGTCTGGAAGATACTCTGAATCATTTGAATCATCTCCGAGGTCATCATCCAAAACATCATGGTATTATTCCTCATCTGACAGTCTATCTGGGAATTTCCCATGGTCTGGATCCCCCACTTAAGGTAATACCGCTGTCACTGCAATATCATTGCTTGGTGATCCCAAGAAATCAAAGTTTTTCACCAGCTTTGGTTTTTCATTAATGGCCACATTTCTACTGGTAATTACACTCTTCTTAATGTGATCATCCATAGCCCTTCCCACTTTGACCATAACCAACCAAGAACATCTTTTCTGCCTTTTTGTCAAACTTCTGCCTTTTTTCTTTGGGTATATTATGATCCATTGCCTCACTACCAAAGATTCGAACATGACCCACATCTGGCTTTTTACCATAAAAGAGTTCATATGATGTTCTACCTTCAAGACCTCTGACCACAGACCTGTTCCTTAAGTATGCAGCAGTATTGATGGCTTCAGCCCAAAACTGCTTAGGAAAATCTGCATCGAATATAAGCACCTCGCCTTCTCCACCAGGATACGATTCATTCTCTCCGAAGTACCATTCTGCTCTGGGGTGTAAGGATTTGTTTTTTGATGTGTTATACCATTACTATTTAAAAATTATTCAAAGTCAGCACTACATTTTCCTCCGTTGTCACACCTAAAACATTTGATTTTGTGTCCTTTTTGGTTGTCAATTAGCAATTTAAATTCCTTAAACTTATCTAGAGCTTCACTTTTGTATTTTAAAAAATAAACAAAAACCATCTTACTCAAGTCATCTTCTAGAACCAAAAAATATCTAGATCCTCCGATGGACATCATCTCCATGGGACCACACAAATCACCATGCACAACCTCGAGCAATTCTGCAGCACTATTTCCACTACTCTTGAATGGCAACCGAGTCTGCTTTCCCTCACAGCACACTTGACACATATTATGCAAACTTGCCCGCCCTTTATACTTCAAGCCCTCAACTGCTCCATCCCTCATGATACCCAAATCTCTAAAGTTGATGTGACCAAAACGTCTATGTCATAAATCACAACAGTCCTGAGCATACATAGAGAACGCCACTGGCTGAGACTTGACAAAATTAAGTCTATAAACTTGATTAATTAAATCAGCTGTAGCCACACTTGTACCTTTACTATTAAAAATCTCACAACCCTTCTGGTTAAAAGCAACCTTGTTACTTATCATTTAAAATCAACTGGCTAACTGACAGTAAATTGGTTGTAATATTGGGTACACAATGAACATTTTTAACTACAATGTCAAAGTTTTTATTGCTACTTACTGTAGTTAACTCTACTTCTCCAGCACACAACACTGGCATTTTTTCATTGTTTGAATCCTGGGATGCATTTTTATCCAGTCATTTCTTGACGTTAAATGCACTCTTGCTCCAGAGTCAATATACCAATCTGAATTGTTAAATTCACCATTCAAAAAGACCGCACTTAAAGCACTCTTATCCTCCGGTTTTCTCTGCTGTTTTCGAAAACTCTCAAAATCCCTTTTTAAAACTGGGCACTTGTTTTTGTAGTGACCTATTTGTTTACATCCAAAACAAATTGCATGTTGTTTATTGTCATTTTTAACACTGCCACCGCCGTCTTTGGGATGTTTTCGGAACTTACCTTGACTGGCAAAAGCACTACCAGTAGATTTCTCGCTGTCCGAGTTCCTACCAGTTCTATCTTTCTACATATCAATTAACTTGGACTTTATTGCATCCCCTGTAATTTGAATTCCAGAGTGTTCCAGAGCCATTATCATTGGGGTGAATCTGTTGGCAATCCTGCAAGCAACAATGAATCAGTCCACCAATCCACTCACTAGTAATTTCGAATCCACTCCGAGTTAATTTCTGGGCTGTTTTAATCACCTGCCATATAGTTTCTTATGAGAGTCCTAAGTAAATCAATTTTTCGTCTAAAACTTTTCTCACCATACAGTTTTTTTAATATTATCCACACATCCAACGATATAAATGGATGGATCAATGGATAAACAAAGCTTTGTCCTCAATTTAATCTGCGTGTCAGCATTTGTTTTACCATTTTCTTCCAGGCACATCGATAAACCATCAGGCACAAAAACGTTTTCAAACGCCCAATCATCATAGTTCTCGCGACCCATTAATTTTGGCACACTGGCTAAATAATTCGTACGCACCATTTTCAGTCCGCAAAACAAACTGCGAATTTCACTCGACTCTACGTGACTACGTTACCAAAAAAACTCACAACTGATACCTTTAGGTTATAGAACTTTAAAACTGAGTGCTAGGCTCATAACCTCTTGAAAATTATAGTGAAAGTGAGGATTTTTAGGGGTACATTGAAATAACTTCAGATTTATTTCAAGAATCAATATTGGCAACACGCAATAGATTGAGTGTTTACAAAAGTTAAACAAAGATTTTTTTTGAAACATCACAACAAATGCAAGGAATAATTATTAGGATTTTAAATTTAATATATAAATAAAATCACAAACGTTTTTTATGAGTTTAATGAAAACTAAAAACATGCAACATGCCAACATGGCGCTTAAAATCTAACGACAACATTCGCACACAGTGCGCATGAACTTAAAAATTAAAACAGTCTATCCAAGATATTACTTATAATACAAAAATATTTCTGAACCGTACAGTTTAAATGTTAATAGTAAATTTATTTATTCCAACACTTTCCCTTAAACTGTAAAGTTCAAAAACATCAAGAAATTAAACAAAAAATTGAAATACATAGATGCATATTATATATAACAAATTGTTTAGTTTCTGATTATCTGCATGCCAATGTCAGAAATGCATTTTTCATACTTAACTCTAGGCAAACCCGTGGTTAATACATCGGCAGCCATCTTATCAGTTGGCTTATACAATAGTTCAACTGTACCTTCAGCTACCACCTCTCTAATCAAATGGTACCTGATACCAATATGCTTGGTCCGACCATGGAACATTGGATTCTCTGCAATTTTAATTGCACTCTGATTGTCAACAAACAAAGTAACATTATTTTTGTAATCTTTACAAATTTCATGTAGTAAATGATTTAAATATACAGCTTCCTTACAAGCATCAGATGCTGTGATATACTCAGCTTCTGAAGATGAAAGAGCAACAGTTCATTGCTTTTTACTTTCCCCAGATATTGGCTAATTTAAACACAAAACCGTATAAGATTTTCTATCTTCAGGATCACCACCACAAGAAGCATCAGAGAAACCTTCAAGATTAAAATAATCTTCTTCTTCTTCTTCTTAAAGTGCCTATCCGTTCCGGATGTGGCGATTATCACGGCTATCTTTACTTTATTTACTGCAGCGCGGAACAGTTCAGTGGTAGTCGTGTTATACCACTTTCGTAAATTTTGAAGCCAGGAAATGCGTCTTTTTTCCGGTCCTCTCTTACCATTTACCTTCCCTTGGAGAATCAGCTGGAGAAGGCCGTAACGTTCTTGATTTCTCATTACATGTCCTAGATATTCCAACTTTTTAGTTTTGACGGTGATAAGAATTTCACATTCTTTCCCCATTCTACGCAGGACCTCCACATTAGTAAAATACTCAGTTTTTGTAAAAGAAACTCCCAAGTTTGCTGTATTTTTTGCATAACGAACTATGCCAATGTTCAATGGTATGACCATTATTAAATTGACTCAACATGCTCAAAGCCATTTGTACTTTATTGATACTTGCATATTATTCCTATTAGCATAAAACAATGTGCTTTATTATTTACACAACCTTGTAAAATTGTTGTAGTAACTATGTATTAGAATACTTAAATATTGCAAAAAGCGGAAAGATTCTATAAAATAAATGAAAAAATAACGAAAAATACAAATTATCCACACTAAACAAGGTTTGTTTGGAAAGTGAAACTGACAGATGTCAATCAAATCTACGTCATCACTCCTGTGGTCCATTGGCGATGTCAAACGAAAGAGGCGGCACGGTGCGGTAAAAATTTGAACTAGTGCACGTAGGATAACAAAACATTTTGTAGTTAGTTATACACACATAACGGACGATTTTCACATTTGGTCCCATTGAAGATAGCTTCAAATGGGTTTGACAGAATGAAATATTGGTATTTGGCAGTGTTGAAATTTACATTACAAATGAAATATACGCAATTAAAAGCAATAAGATGTTTAAAAACTAATATTTAACAATAACGAAAAAAAGAAAAAGTAAATAGTTTTAAAACAGTTTTTAACAGTAAATAGTAAAATGTTAGTATAAATAATAAAGTTTAAAAGGCATCTGTTGCAATCTGGCAGCTGGCAATTTGGTGATAACTGCAACTAATATCAAACGAAACAAATATTATTTCATTAATATTTTTATATAAGGTATAAAATTGCAGAATCCATAAAATAATATGAAATGTACCTTTTAAAAGCTTTATCTCTTTGTATTTGAAGCATATAACATATACATTATAAGAACATGGCAACACTGCCAACTCAATATGTCGTTCTGTGAAACTTAATTGACAGCTAATTTGAGGCTATCTTCAATGGGACCAAATGTGAAAATCGTCCCACATAACATAGTTATAAACATTTTAAATATTATTAAATAAAGCACAATAAGGCAACAAAATGTTAAAAAGTAAATGTAAACAGTATTGTTCTGCACGGCAATGCAGTAATTATCGATCGGAAGGAATAACTATGCACATGCTATGCACTTTTTTTCTCGTGACAAAAATCTACAAGGTCGTTGGGCACAGGAATTAAAAATTGGGAAATCGATATCAAAGTGATATGATCGTGTGTTCACAACATTTTTCATCAACAGATTTTTTTTCAAGTAAATTTGCTGAACAGAATTGCAACATTTATTATATATAATGTGCCTAACTAACCTAATCAAATATATACACTAACATAGATCTTAATTAAAATTTCTCTTACAACTGCAGCAGGGCAATATAAACTTTCAAAGAAAGGTGTCATTCACTCTCAATGTCTTCTTAAAGGAAAACACGAAAGAAAAATCAATGAGGAACTGGTGAATGCTAGACTAATGCGTAATAAAACACACGCACATTCCTCCCTGGCGAGCTTTAAAAGTGCATTTTACCACCCACTCGTCTCTTAACACATCCACAGTGATTTTATGTGGGGCACCATTTAAATTAGTCGTTTGCAGACACAAACCGACTAATTTGTCATAATATTTGCCATACAACACAACGTAGCCAGCCTTTAACAAGGCTTCGCCTTTTTTTAAAGTCTTTTTGTGTATCCTATATATTTCAAAATATGGAGCAGAATAACTTCAATTTCATCATTTGCTATTGCGTTAACAAAAAAATAAATGGAAGATAATAAATACGGATAATTTTTAGAGACAACAATCATTCACCTATAAAGATTACGGTAGCTCTGTTTTATTTTCCTACGTGCGTGATCAGCTGATCATCTATCAAAGCGCTCCCTATAGTTTGTTGACATCGCCAATAGCGTGGTCTAAAAACTATGGATCTTTTTTCTAAAATTACTATTTGGCGAAACTGTACAAGAACATAGACCTTTCGTCAATAGATAGGGGTATTATTTAAGATTTATATTCTGCAGCTGGGTGCAAGGATATTGTGTAAATCTATTTAAGTTTGGCGGTTGGTTCCCTGTTCTATATCTACGTTCACTTATCGATGTAGTGATAAACCCAACACCAATAATTTACGTGGTAAATACAACGAAAAGATCGCCAAGTACAGAGATCTAGAAATACAAAGTAGGAGACAATGGATAAAAGTACCCGGGCAGTACCCATTATTCTATCTACTACTGGTGTTATTTCCACCTTCTATAGAACATAAAACAGCTGCGTTTAAATGAACACTATAAGGTCATGCAGAAAACTGTACTCCTCGCGACGTCCAGATGTGTACGAAAATTTTTGGGAGATACTCCAACATACCAAGTCACCTAGGGGTCGATAACACGGAAAGAGTCCCACCAGAGCTCAATCCTTTTGATACCGAAGGTACCTGGGATGAGTAAATTTTCACCTTAGAGGGAGTGTGAGTCGTATGGCTAAATCTAGAAAGAATATTATAGTATCACGGCCACCAACTTTAGCCACTGTTTCTACTCATGGACAAAAATTCCACTCTCCATTACGTCTCCAGTGCGTCTACGTCTACAGTCCGTCAAATTATAAATCCAGCTTTTGCAACTATTGCAGCGTTCCTCAATGTTCATCCTGTTATAATTCACAAAAAAAATTCTATACATAAGTTTCCGCTGGACGAGAATATGAGAAAAGTTTGGCAATGCATTTTGCGAATTGGCAAACCTTTACATTTTACTGAAAACGATTACTTTCCAAGTGTTAATTAAAATATTATTTATATTTTAATATATTTATACTTAATTTACTTTATAGTAACACCTGAAACTAAATTTAGAAGACTAAAGAAAAATGCTGTTCCATCAGCTAAATTGCTCCAACGGTCTCATGAAGTTATTAGTAGAAAACATAAGGCGTAATTTACACAATATAACGTGGCCAGCTCCAAAAACTGCCTCACCCTCAACTAAAGATCTCTGCCAATCTTGAAACCATATATACTTCATCTAATTTAGATAACGACTTATGTCATTATCTGCGTCAGAGATCGAAGTTGACATAGTTGCCAAAGTATAAAAAATCCTGACTCCATTTTAAATCAAATAGATTACATAATTATTGCAAAAGTATTACCATCTCTTTAAAACGACTATTTAAAGTCTTACGTGACATTTTTGAAATAAAACACACTAATTTTGTTCTAAAAAGAACAGATTTTATTAAATAGTTACAAATATAAAACAAGAGATATTCACTTTAAAATTCAAAATAATGAAGTACAAAAAGTGTCAACACCGCAACCGTTCGATTACAGTTACAGTGTGTTCCGAACAAAAGTTCTTGATAAAAACGCTTTATAATGCATTTATACAAATTAAATGAAACATATTATTGTGTATTTCTTTAAGTTAACATTAATAGAAATTTTTAAATATTATTTCTACGTGTATATAATAAAATATGTATAGTGGCTGTAATGCCTGTGTACTCGGTAAAGTGATTCTAAAAAAGAACACACCTACACCCTAAATATTTTGTGTTGGTATGATGTGACGTCACAGGCTATGACGCCGATGACGTGCATCGTTATATAAATTAGATGAAGTGTAAATAATTAAGATAATGTAAATTTTACTTCCATTGTTTCAGACATACTGTAGAAAAACAAACATTTAATTTTATTTTTATTCAGTTTTGGGAGTCAATTACCTTATGTATAAACTCGAATCACAAACAAATAAACTTGGAAGAACGTACTCCAACTTTTACTTTGGCAAAACACACGTGTAAATGATTTATATTAAACGTTTTATAGCTTAGAGATCAAATGACAAAATTATTTGTTTTCCCGAAGTTATCCGTCTATCTTTGAAGTCTTCAGCGCCCCCTGTCGGAATTAGCTATCACGATTAGTCTAGATGACAGTTGACGTTTTTGTTTTGTTCCATGATTTGAATTTATGTGGATGGAACTCAAACTCATATGTCATTAGTCATTAGTCATTAGTCATCGTCAGTTGATTTGGATATGTAAGGGATTTTTGTTTCTATTTTTATTTTTTTTTTCTTTAAATTAAGATGATTGCTTTAACCTTGTAAACAGTTATATTTATTTTTACGCCTTGTGACGAGATATGTTAGTTTAAACAAATAGTACAACATAGGATTAAAACTCTTCTCGCCATGTGATAGCCGCTACCTCACTCACACAACCCCAAAATGTTACTCGAGTTTGACTAGAACTCAGGAAAGGATAAGATAGAAAGATATGGATCAACTAAGTTTGTATATCATACATTTAGCTTGTTTATATTTAGATGAATAACAATTTGTGTTGATCATAAGTTAGATTGTGAAGGATATCTTGTGTATTAAAGGTATCTGGATCTCCTAGTTTTTTTTGAGTTCATTTCTGAGGTCAAACTGTGTACCTTTTTTTATGGGACAATGCAAAAGTATGTGGTCAATGTCTTTTGTAGTGCATTCACAATTTTTTAACTCTGCTTCATACATAAGTAGCTCCTATCAGTTTTTGTTCAGATTTCTGCAAAACTTACTAAAATTTTCTCTTTTTTTTTTCTTCCTTAAACATGATGTTCGGTTAATTATATCATGGTATTCTTCCCAGTTGGCTCTTTTATAATTCCTCACTCCTTTGTTGATCTTTTCCCCATGATTGTTTACAGAGTTTTATATATTTATTTTTGTGGTTGAGTGGTCACTGAATTCCAGGTCATTTAACACTGTCCAACAGAATTTGTGGGTGTAATTGCTGGTCATAGTCAGGTATTGCACTTCTCCTTTGTACTGGTCTAGACAGTTTTTTTGGTGTGCCATGATTATATATGGACATATTGGATTGCCACTTGTATCACATATTTCACATGCCCATGTAACATGATGGCATCATGTTACATGGTTACATGATAACACATCCCTTATAATAATAATCAGACCTTGTAGCAAGTTAGGCCAGGATAGTTTGTTGTTTGCTATATTATTGGTGGGGCGAGAGGATATATTTACTACATTATATAATTTTTTAATTATTGTTTTGAATTTGCTGGTTTCTATGTTATTTACAAATTTTAAAATTTTATACTTTAGGTTTTTTTCAGTTAGTGTTGCTATACTAGTACCTTCATTCATATTGTTTCTGACAATATTGTAGCTTTTAAGTAATGTTAAATTTATGTATTATTTTTAAAAAAGTTTCAGTTAGTAAAATGACATCTGGTTCCTCATCTCTGATTAGTGATATTAGATTCCTTTAATTAGAGTATACACTACATATTCCATTGAATAATTTTAAGATTTGTGTTAGCCATTTGTATATGGTAGTTACTAGTAGATGAGGACTGAATGTTCAGTTGATTTGTTTATTTATATTGTTGTCTGTTATATTTTGATTTTTATATTATATTTCTGGGTTATAGCCTAATTTGACATTTGTATTCTATTGAGAGTACTAAATTCCAAATTTTTTTATAGTATTCTTTAACTGTGTATCTGACTCAGCAAGGTAGTCTTTGTCTAAGTTTCTATCTTTGGGGTATGAAAGTAACTTATCATATGCTACTTTGTTATAACTGACTTTCTTTATTGGAGGAGAGACATTTGCCGTTGATATATTTCAGTAGGTATGATTTATGGTGCAAAAGATTGGCCTGATAATGTGTTGTGTTATTGGTCCAAATGCTGGAAATGTGGTAATTTTCTCCTTGTTCTATCATAGATGTAATTCTATTTGTGGGAGATTTTCAAATTCTTTGTAACTCTCGAAAGAGAACTAAATTTAATAATACTAGGGTGTAAGGTTTTGACCTTACAAAAGGTGATAGAATTTTCTACAGTCTCTATTACATCAAGTATAGAATTGTATTTGATAATGTGTTCATTGAACATGTCTTTAGATAAATAATGTTCTCATATTTGGCTTGAAAATCATTAATCTTCTATTTCGAAAATTTTTGTTTGAATATCTTGAATGGTTTTATTGAAGTTATCTGTGATTTGTCGACTGAGAGAATATTGATTTGCTAATTTCATTTAGTTAGTTTATGACTGTTCTGGTATTAAATTTTTCTTTTATTATCTTCAGCGTCTAAACTTCCTGTGATTGCTTTTACTGTCGAACCAAAGCTATTAATTAAACTTTTTTTTTCTTGTTAAACTAATATGAACATTTAGATTGTCAAATTTATCTTGTATGCTATTTTTGATATATTGAATAATATTAATGTAATTTTATGCCTCTGAGATAAATAATTAGTTGTTATGTGTTATTTTTAAGATACTGAAATTGCATGTCTGTGTTATCATATCCTGGTATAAAAAAACAGTGGTATTAAATTATAAAAATGTACAAATGTATGACTAGATCTTTGGAGTTTTACAGGTTCTAAATTTATAGATAAAATGAGTAGGGTGTGGATGATACTTTATTTCGGCTGTTGTATGTCCAATTGTGAGGAACCTGGAAAAATATAAGTTTTCCGTTTAGGTTGTTTTGTATTTGAAAGGTGAATGTTCTCAATAGTATTTTTATGTTCCGTAATAATTTTTGGTGTTTTCTTATCTTTATTAATGGATTTAATATTTTCAATTTGATATTTATTTTTGGTTTTTTCTTTTTATTTGTCTGTTTCACACAAATACTTCGGTAGGAATTTCTTTTGGTAATTTCTCGCGTGTTTGATTTGCTGTGTTTATAACATGCTTTATTTTCTTTTAAGTTTTATGTTAATACTAGAATACAGTAATTTTATTTTATCTTTATGATTCTAAATATAATTATTAATTAATTTTTGCTCTTGGTCATTGTTGAATGGGGAGTTGTTGTCTAAATGTTCCATAACCAGTTCATAGTATTTCATTGTTGTTAACGTGAATACTACTGTTGTATGGGAATAATGCATAATTAAATTTTTGTTCTGTTGGGTTGGCTTTATATTTTGATTTTTTATCAACCTAATATGTTCTATAATAGTTGAATGAAATCTTTCAGCTATACCATTTGTTTCTTAATGCTGGAAGGAAGTAGTGAATTTTACCTTCTGTAATGCTTCTTCTTCTGGTGCACTCCATTACTGGAGGTTTGTGATCACTACATCAAAATGTTCTCTATTCTGCGCCACTCTTAATAATTGTTGAGCGTTGATGCCCGTCCAAGTTCTGATATTGCGAAGCCATAACATGGCTCTTCTGCCTACTCCTCTTAGGGCCTCTATCTTCCCTTTAATTATTTATCGTGTCAGATTATATTTGTCATTTCGCATGTATTTATGACTGTTCGATTCATAATGTGTTGTTTCCATGATATTCTGTGCATTACAATATCTTTTTAGAAGTTTAATTCTTTAAGGCTAATATTTTATTCCAATAATATTAAATTTCCTGAATAAATTTAAAAGATTTATTACAGTTGACAAACTACATATTTCATATTGTATAAAGTACGCAAACATTAAACAATCGAAAACTCAACAACGTAGAATATAATAAACATAGACGAGTGTCTTTTTGACATAAATTGAAATTCTAAATTATTATTTTTTTAACACCATGTACTTCATAAAACTACATAAAATTAAAGAATAGTAATTGTTATAGATAGTGCAAGCACTCCTGACCACGGCGCAGTAGACGAAATTTGGTTTAGTCCCCACATCCATGCGAAACGCATTGTACTGTGAATTTTGACTCCGCCTTCGCGCAGCTCCATGGTCAGGAGTGTTTGGATTATCTTTAATAGATTAAGAATTTTAAATTTAATGTTTTGTTATTGTATAAAATATTTTATGGACTAACCTCATGTTGTAAGTTTTCATGATTATTTCATACAAACGTTCATTAATTTTGGTTTCATTGTATTTACTGAAAAATAATTTAAATATATTTTAGCATATAATGAAGAAGCTAATAAATTTCGCGAAAGCTTGAGATATTAACAAGGAGTTTTACTTATCCTGCCCCTTCCAATTAATGACTGCAACCTCAAAATTAAAACATTAGCTTTTATATATATATATATATATATATATATATATATATATATATATATATATATATATATATATATATATATATATATATAGTATAGTACCAACGGCATCAAATCTCTAACTATTGAGATGGTTAAACTTACAGGAAACTTAAACTTCCTGGATTACAAAAAAAAAGTTATTAAGGTCTTGTAAAATGGCATCGATGTACAGACGCTACTTTGCAAGACGATGCCAAAGTGATGGTAAAAGCATAATGCACCGATGCCAAACTAATTGCGGGATATATAATTTTCATCCATTTATCATTCTGGCATCATGTGTTTAAAAGTAACAGGTTAAAAAAATATTACATCTACTTATTGTATCTTCGCTTCAATTGGTCCAGTCGTGACGTACAGCGCCTCAAATGATAGGATTTAACGGTTGAGCTGATTATAGCTGCAAATGTCAAACATTAAACAAAACGTTTCGGTTCAAATATAAAGAGATAAAGCTTTAGAAAAGTACATTTTGATTATATTATCACAAAATACATCAATCCAAAGTGATAGAACACGAACTAACAAACAGAAAACAAGAATGGAACTACCTGAAGACTGGTAAACAGGATGTAGCAAAAAAATGGAAAGAGTTTTTAAAACCCAGTTTATTGCAAAATGCAATTGTAATTCAGCCTGTTGGAAAGGAAATAATCTGCAAAAAGTGTAATCTCTGTCTAATTACTTACCGCACGACTTATAACAGTCACTGGCTACAAATTACAATAAAAAAAGGACCGAAGGATAATTTGTCACACCTTCATTTCGTCCCAACGAATTTAGACTTCCTGATAGAAGCCATTTTGGTAAGAATGTTAACTTTTGTTCATGGTGGACTTTGCATTGCGATATTTTCAGATTATCTTCGTATCAACGACGCTAAATATCGGGACTTCAAGAAGAGGAAGAAGACGAATTAAAAAAAATCAGCATATAATAATTTTTTGGATAAGATTGTAGATTTTGATTAATGGCAGTGTTAAACTATCGAATGTTTTCTGTATTTGCAGATCAAATATTTGCCCCAACATATTGTTGTTTATGCTTAGAATATATTAGAAGTTAGAAAGAAAAAAGACTAACAACATTTTTCCGCAAAATATTTTCATGTAGATTAAGTACATATGATTTTTTTCACTATCAAAGAATAAATATTAAAAAGTACTCTAACTCAAATCTATATTTTTGTGACATTTCTGGTTTTATTCTTGTACCCTTCATAATGATGATAGCAACTGTTTGAGAATATAATTAGAACAACACAGTATAACATATCTGTTCTATAATAAATAAATAACAAGAATTTTTAAGACCTATTTTCGAGAATCACTGCCGTAGTAAAATTCCAGAAGCGGTATTAAGAAGTATATTCAATCGGAACAATCAATCAAAAATCCCTCATTTGCATATTTAAATTTTGATAATTAACTCTTGGTACCTGCTTAGGATTATGGTAAGTAAAAGTAGAAAAATAGAATTGCAGTTCAGATAATGTAATTTCATCATAAAACTTTCTATTTTAAAAGATACAATACATACGAAATACTTTTAAATCGGTTTAAAAAAATTAAATAAAATAGATATAAAAAGTGAAATACATAAATGGAGAATGTATAATGTAATGATTTAAATTTTAATAACACTAAAATATATTTCACTAATTTGCAACTGTTTTGGATTATCACTCGACAGTCAATGGCCCACTTTACTTTACAGCATAAAAAGTACGAAACTTATTTGCAATAGCACAGACTTATAAACAATTATAGACTTACAAACAATTCAGCAGTGACTTTTGAAAAGTATTGTTCGTCGGGAATATCCGCTTAGTTCGGTAGTGATCTTTGTAAGAAAGAACATTTAAAAAAATACGTCTGTGCCTGACCAAACATGCTGCTAGTACAACTTTCAGTAAAACAGCTGTGTAGCAACTAGAAGAACGCGGTTAAGACTGCAGCGGGTTCAAGAAGATCCTCCAAGAACGACTGAATAATGTTCTCAATAAGAATGGAGATATGACCCAGAGACATTCCATTTTCAATCAGCAGAAGAAGCAGTTTTAACGAAGATAGAAGAAACTTCTAAAAAAATGACGAGAAATTTGAAAATAATCGAAGAAACTTATAGAAAAAATGATAATAAATTCGAAAATGCTTCTAGAAGATTCGACGAGAAATTTGATGTCTTGCAAATGATTCAAGAAACTTCTAGAAAGAATGAAGAAAGATTCGATAAAACTCAGCTTTCCAAATTATTAAAGAAGCTGCTAGACAAAATGGCGAGATATCCGAAAATGTTTCTAGAAGATTCGACATGACTTCTCAAATAATCAAAGAAGTATGTAGTCAAAACAATGAGAAATTTAAAGAAGTTTCTAAAACATTCGATAAGATACAGAAAAATGTAAACACGTAGAAGAGAAGATCAAACAATTAGAGACCATGATAACCAATACAAAACTGCTACCAACAGTTAATGCAGTAGTTTTAGATCCTGTAGTGAAAGAAGAATCACCTTGAGACGAAACGACACATCTTATGGGATTCAAATTGCCACCATTTGATGGAAAGTCTTCTTAGTCCATATACCTTAGACAATTTGAAACTATTGCGACAGCCAATCATTGGACAGGACAAGAAAAGGCTGTTTACTTGACTGCCTGGTAACGAATGTTACCAGACCTTGTTCACTCGACTAGATAAACGTTACGTAGATGCCCTATAAGTCTACAAGGCACAACTAAGAAGTAGAATTCAACGAGCAAGTAAAAATTTGCAAGAGTTTGAAGTAGATGTTGCTCGTATAGTGCAGTTGGCTTATTCGAAGGTAACAGACAACATTTTGGAAGAAACTGCTGTAGATACCTTCGTCAATGGGTTAAAAGAAAGTTAATTACAGAAAGCTTTACGACTAGCAAGACCGAAAGTTCTAGATGAAGCGTTCGCTATTGCCTTGGAACATGAAATAGCTAGTCAAACTTCACGGAGCCATTGAGTAAGAACCATTGAACAAGGCGACTAACCAAACGATGAACGCCTGGAAAGGTCACATTTGCGGTAATTGCAAGAAAATGATACAACAGTCGGAAAACTAGAACGGGTTGACACCAAGAGGCGACTGCCAACCCCGAGAAACACAGCCCCACAGTAACTGTTAACATTACATCCTCCGGTGGAATTCATAGTTTGTACATCGAGGGTCGTATCAATAATAAATATAGATCGTTTTTGGTACATATAGGTGCAACAAGAACTATTGGTACAGAAGTAGTACGAAGCCATCTTAAATTATCGTCTGCAACAGTAAAAGTTAGAACAGCAATTGGTGAGATAATTAATACATATGGCGAGGCTAATATGCCAGTATCCTTATGCCAGACCACAGTGAAACACAGAGTATTAATTGCATAGATCTCCGAAGAGTTCATATTGGGAATGGGTTTACTAAGGAAAGTTTGGGCTGTATTGAAAATGTCAAAAATGGACTTCTCGAGATCAGTGGTGATGAGTTGCCCTTTTATGAGGACAAAGAAGATATTATCAGCTTACTAATTACTTATGACTTAACAATACCCAGTAATAGTGAGACAATTCTGATGACCAGCCCTAATGGTTACTGCCGAGAGGGAAGTTTAAGGATGGTCGAAGATGTGGATAATGCCGAGTTCCTAACGGCGAAAGCTTTGGTCATAATTGGAGTTGTCGTTCCTGTAAGAGTTATGAATTTAAAGGGAACTGCTATTAAGTAAAGTAAAAGAACTTTGATCGGACAATGTGTTCCCGTGGCTTCGATTTGTTCTATGAATACTAATGAGAAACGAGAAATCTTGATGATGAACGAACTGAAAAAGTGAAGTCTATGCTGTTTTTCAGCCTATGTCTAAGATGTTTTTCCATTGATAATAAGGATAAGGGCAAAACAAGCATAGCAACGCATAAAATTAATACCGGAGACGCTCAGCTAATCAGACAACATCCATTTGGGAAAAGAGAGGAAGCCGAAGATATCATCAAAGATATGAACAAACAAGCTGAGATTGAACCATCAAACAGTCCATGTACATCACCCGTAGTTCTAGTCAAGAAGAAAGATGGTTCAACACGTTGGAGCGGAGAGTGTCAAAATCTCATGTTGAAGGGTTCATGCTTCTTCTGTTTCATTTGAGCCAGCATAAGGTGCAAGGCGATTTATGTGAACTACTTTTTGTTTACATTTCGGCAACTTCTAAATTCGGTATATTACGTCATTTATTCTCTTTTTAATTTCATACGGACCTTCCCTTTGTCTTTGCTCATTGGAGATAAACCTCGACGAAGTTGTGGATTATAAAGCCAAACAAGATCACCTACTTCATAGCTTTCATTCTTGTATCGAGAATCATATCGTTGTTTCATTCTGTCACTAGCTAACTGGATGTGTTGTCGGGCAAGTTCATGAATGTGATTCATTCTTAACTTCAGGTGGTCGACATACTCTACGCTTGCAACATGTTCTTCGGAAGTCTGCAGCCAAACTCTCGGTCGCAGGGCAAAAGAACTTCTCGACGTAACATCAGGCAGAATTGAGTCTGGCCTGAAGTTTCATTCACTGCCGAGCGGTAGACCATTAGGAATAAATGAATGTGCTGGTCTCAATCTCTTTGATGTTCTGATACAACTTTGGACAGGTGTTTACCCATCGTTCGGTTCATCCTTTCGACCATTCCATCTAATTGAGGATGTAGGGGCGTCGTTCTGGTCATATTGACACCAATCAATTTACCAACGTTTGGGAAAAGGGTTGATTGGAAGTTTCGCCCCTGGTCAGAGTGAATCTCTAAGGGAACACTAAATCGGCTAAAGAATTCTTTAACTAGCACCTCTTCAACATTAGCAGCTTCTTGATTTAGTATCGCATAGGCTCAGCTCATTTCGTAAAATAATCCATGGCTGCCAGGATATATTTATTTCCATCATTCGTCTTTGGAAATGGACCTGTAATGTCGGTTGCTACTCTTTCGATAGGACTACCAACATTGTACTGTTTCATGGGTGCCCTCTTTTTACAAACTGGACCATTACTGGTTGCACACAGTTCACTTTCCGGCACCATCTTCTTACATCATCTTTACAGTTCCCAATAGAACTGTTCTCGAACCTTTTACAGAGTGTTCGTAATACCAAAGTGTTCACCTAATGCACCGTCACTTTTCTTTTAGGTACAATCAACTGAAGCTTAGATTCTGTACCACCATCGTTCTCAAATGTTCTATACCTTTGACTTTCGTTTGATTTGCTGTAAACCTTGTTGTAACTTACAGTCAAATAAACTGTGTATCTATCTATATATCTATCTATCATACAGAAGATCATCTTTTAGCACTAGGAAAATCCATTGGCTCCAATAAGACTTGACTTCTGGACTACATGCACTAATGTCTTGCCAAGTAAGTCTCTCACTTCGATGTATCCAATCCAATACTCTTTTTATACATGGATCATCTGCTTGGGCGTCTTGTAGCTGTTGAGGCTGCCATTGATAATTAATGATCATTAATGACAGTGGTTCGTCATAGTCGTTCATCCAATTTAAGACAGTGATTACAATTTGCACTGCACGGCCGTCTCGAAAGGGCATCAGCATTTAAATGAACTCTTCCAGCCCTGTGTTCGATCTCGTAATTATTTTCTTGTAATCGTTCTAACCATCTTGCCATCTGTCCATCCGGATTACCGAATTGTAGGAGCCATTTTAGAGCGGCGTGATCCGTGCGAAGAAGAAACTTTTTCTGCCATACAAGTATTTATGGAAATGCTCGCAAGCCTTTACTACGCCTAGTAATTTTCCCCTGGTAACGCAATAGTTTATTTCGGGTTTCGACAAGACTTTGCTAAAGTAAGCGATGACTTTTTCCTATCCATCTTGGATTTGGGAGAGAATAACTCCTATTGCACTGTTGCTGGAATCGCTGTCCAACACAAATTTTCCTGCCTGTCTAGGTATCTTCAACTCGGTGCACTGATCAAACCCATTTGTAATTATTCGAAAGCTTTTTGACACTCTCCGCTCTATGTATATTCTTTGCCTTCTTCTGTCAACTTTATTAATGGCTCGGAGATGTTGGCAAATCCTGACAAAACGTCGGTAATATGTACATAGATCAAGAAAATTTCTAATTTCGTGTTTAGCTCTTAGTACTGGCCAATCTTTGATTGCTACAATATGTCCCAAGTACTTCACTTCTCGTCGAAACATGTGACATTCCTTCGAACCCAACTTCAAGTTCGCTAACCGAAATCGTTGAAAGACTTCTTTCGGATTCTTGGCATGTTCATCGAAGGATCTTCCACCACAATTCTTCTTCTTCTTTGGGTGCCGTGTCCGTATTCAGACGTTGGCCGTCATCATGCTTACAATTTCCTGAAACCTTTCTCTGTCGGCTGCTGCGCGAAATAATTCTTCTACTGTGAAACCACACCATTGTCTAATATTACGCAGCCATGAAAGTTTCTTTCGACCAATCCATCTCTTTCCTTCCACTTTTCCTTGTATTATAAGGCGAAGTAAATGGTATTTGGGTCCTCTAATTATATGGCCGAAGTATTCTGTTTTTCTCCTCTTTATGATGTTTATGAGCAGACGTTCTGAGTTGATCATTTGAAGAACATCTTCATTGGAAGTGTGCGAAACCCACGATATCTTTAGGATTCGTCTATAGCACCACATTTCGAATGCTTCTAACTTGTTTAGCATTGTGGTTTTTAACGTCCATGTCTCACAACCATACAATAGGATCGACCACACATAACATTTCAGGACCTTCTTACGAATGTTCATTGACAGGTTTCTGTTGCATAAAACTGGTTTCCAGGTCATAAAAGCCTTACGTGATATTTCGATCCTGGATATTATCTCTTCATCAGAGTCACAATTTACATTTAACCAGCTGCCAAGGTATTTGAAATGATTTACCCTTTCTATCTCTTCTCCATTAAGAGAAAGCAGACCTTGATCTATATGGATCTTTCCAACTGCCATCCACTTTGTCTTTGAAATGTTGATTTTTAGGCCTCTCCGATAACTTGCTTCACTGACTAGATTTAGTAATGTTTGGAGATCTTGTAAACTTTCTGCAAGAATGGCTGTATCGTCAGCGTATCTAATATTGTTGATTACTTCTCCACCTAGTCTTACTCCCTCTTGTCTGTCATCCAAAGCCTCCCTAAAGATTTCTTCAGAGTACAGATTAAAAAGAGTGGGTGACAAAACACAACCCTGCCGTACTCCACGCTTGATGGGTATTTTTTCAGTGGGACTATCTCCAATTTGGATAGAGGCTACTTGATTGTAATATAAGTATTTCAGCAGTCTTATATCATAGTGGTCAAGTCCTGCTGCCCGTAGGCAGTCGAAAAGTGTATTGTGTTGGACTCTGTCGAACGCCTTCTCGAAGTCAATGAAACAAACATAAACATTCTTTCGGAATTCACAACTTTTTTGTAATAGAACGCGCATACAGAATAGTGCCTCTCTAGTTCCTAGACCGTTTCTAAATCCAAATTGCTTATCACCCATCTTACTTTCGCATAGAAGGAATACTCGGTTTTGTATAATTCGTAAGAGGATCTTCAGTGTGTGACTCATCAAACTGATTAGTCTAAAATCGCTGCATTTGGTGGGCCTGCTTTTCTTTGGTAATGTTATAAACAGTGACTCTAACCAATCATCTGGTATTTTTCCTTCGTTGTAAATTTTGTTGAAGAAAGTGGTTAAGCAGGCAATGCTTTCCTCATCCAAAAGTTTAAGTAGTTCGGCAGGGATTTGATCTGGTCCAGGTGCTTTATTGTTTTTGGCTTGCTGTATTGCCTTTTCGACTTCCGAATTCAGTATATTGGGACCTCTGTCCAACTGGTTGTCATAGGCAGTATTTGGAGCATTTTCCCTAGAAGCATCGTCAAAAAGGTCAGTGATGTATCTCTCCCATTCTTTGCACTGTTGTTCGTGATCACAAATTTTTCCGTCCGCGCTTTTAAGTATGTGAGCATTTTTCTGTTTTCTAATTCCGGCAGTATATTTAAGTTTCTTATGCAGGTTGAAGCTGTCATGCTTTTTTTGGAGGTCTTCTATTTCTTTACATAAATTCTCAAGCCAGGATTCTTTGGCTTGCTTAATTTTTCTTTTTATGCGTTTATTAATTTCACGATATTCGATAATATTTCTATTTTTGTGTTGCCGTCGAACTTCCATCAGATCTAGAATTTCTTGTGTCATCCACTCATTTTTTGCCAACATGGTAGGTGTTTTCAAAGACTCTTGTACGTTCTCTAAAATCGAGTTTTGAATTTCATACCAGCATTCGTTAATGGTTCTGTTTTCGTTTGGTATATTTGATATTCTGTGTATTTTACTATTTATTTGCTGTGTTATGTGTTCGCGCGTTTGAGGGTTTTTCAGGGGGTCGAGATATATCTTACAAGGCTTAGTTGGCTTTGTTAATTTCTTCAATTT
Organism: Diabrotica balteata; assembly: GCA_918026665.1. NCBI lineage: Eukaryota > Metazoa > Arthropoda > Insecta > Coleoptera > Chrysomelidae > Diabrotica > Diabrotica balteata. The sequence goes on along the minus strand of OU898281.1, from coordinate 84,298,925 downwards.
AATTTGTATTTTGGAGCAGAGTAAATTGTGATTTGAGTTTATGTCAGCGCCGGGGTAAGTTTTTACATCTTTAATATTGTTTCGAAATCGGTGGTTTATTAGGATGTAGTCTATTTGATTCCGTACTATTCTGCCTTGATGTCCATCTTGAGGGGATTTCCACGTGTAAAGACGCCTTTCTGGAAGTTGAAACCAGGTATTTGTAATGGCGAAGTCATTTTCTTGGCAGAATTCTATTAGCCGTTCACCTCTTTGATTTCTGTCTCCCAAGCCAAACTTTCCGGTGATGCCCTGCGTCATCTTCTGTCCAACTTTAGCGTTAAAGTCACCCATAATTATTATTGCTTCGTGTTTCTTTGTTATTTTTAGCACTTCTTCTATTTGATGGTAGAATTCTTCAATATTCTGCTCATCTGCGTCAGCAGTGGGAGCATAAACTTGGATGATATTTATATTTACAGGTTTAGCATTCAGCTGTATTAAAATTACTCTGTCTGATATTGGGATAAAGTTAGTGACATACTTATTAATATGCTGTTTGATAATTATTGCTACTCCATTTCGATGCATATGGTCTTGATTTCCAGAAAAATAAACGGCGTAACCATTTGCACTGAAATTCCCTTTGTTTGGCCATCTTGTTTCACTCGCCCCCATGATAGTAATGTTTAATCTGTCCATTTCAGAGAGTAGATTTCTCAACTTACCGGCTTCATATAAGGTTGTTACATTCCATGTAGCCACTTTGTATGGATTCTTCATTTTCATCGTATGTCTAGTGATGTTTTCCTCACAGGGATTTCGCTGGCTAGCGACCTGGGAAGCCCTGTGGTTTGATTGTGTATTCCTTCCCCTGCCGGATCTTGAGTTCCGCAGCCCATGATCAGTAGTATTCGTTACACTCATTGATTCCATGATAACTTTACTAGGGATCATAATGGGGTGGTTTCCCGTTGCCTTCCCCATCGCAGTATCACAGCCGCTTAACTCATAATGTGAGTGACGCCTGTGAGTATCTGGAATAAACCTACAGGATTTTTACTTCCCACAGCCTTAATCCAGTAATGACATTACTGCTGCCTAATGTCATATCCTCAGTTGATCCGCGGGTACTTATTTGGCAATGCCTTATTCGTACCTGTCCTGCATATCTGCAGGAACTTTCCCTATCAGCCATATGGGACGTGCCGTGTCGAGGTTGAGGACATCCCCCGCCCAGTCTGTCTTCCGTGAAGTACAGAAGAGCCCCTACTCAGTTCAGAGCTCCTCCTCCACGAAAGCTAGACCGGCCACGGCCACCACAATTACATCATCCAAATATACCATGTATGTTTTCTAGGTTAAACCTCTTAAAACTGCCTTTATCAATCTTTCAACTGTAGCAGTGGCGTTACATAAACCAAAGGGCGTAACCGGTAACTGCCAAATCCCTGATCCTATCGAGAATGCGGTTTTTTCCCCGATCAGCTGGCTCCATGTCTACTTGCCAATATCCATTTCTCAGATCGAGTGTGGAGAACCAGAGAGTATCCAATGTATCGTCTATCCTGAGCAAAGGATAAATATCTTTTTTAGTTACCGCATGGAGCTGGCGGTAGTCAATACAAAAACGTGTTGAACCATCTTTCTTCTTGACTAGAACTACTGGTGATGTACATGGACTGTTTGATGGTTCAATCTCCGCTTGTTTGTTCATATCTTTGATGATATCTTCGGCTTCCTCTCTTTTCCCAAATGGATGTTGTCTGATTAGCTGAGCGTCTCCGGTATTAATTTTATGCGTTGCTATGCTTGTTTTGCCCTTATCCTTATTATCAATGGAAAAACATTTTGAAATTCTATCAGCATAGACTTCACTTTTTCAGTTCGTTCATCATCAAGATTTCTCATTAGTATTCATAGAACAAATCGAAGCCACGGGAACACATTATCCGATCAGAGTTCTTTTACTTTACTTAATAGCAGTTCCCTTTAAATTCATAACTCTTACAGGAACGACAACTCCAATTCTGACCAAAGCTTTTGCCGTTAGGAACTCGGCATTGTCCACATCTTCGACCATCCTTAAACTTCCCTCTCGGCAGTAACCATTGGGGCTGGTCATCAGAATTGTCTCACTATTACTGGGTATTGTTAAGTCATAAGTAATTAGTAAGCTGATAATATCTTCTTTGTCCTCATAAAAGGGCAACTCATCACCACTGATCTCGAGAAGTCCATTTTTGACATTTTCAATACAGCCCAAACTTTCCTTAGTAAACCCATTCCCAATATGAACTCTTCGGAGATCTCTGCAATTAATACTCTGTGTTTCACTGTGGTCTGGCATAAGGATACTGGCATATTAGCCTCGCCATATGTATTAATTATCTCACCAATTGCTGTTCTAACTTTTACTGTTGCAGACGATAATTTAAGATGGCTTCGTACTACTTCTGTACCAATAGTTCTTGTTGCACCTGTATGTACCAAAAACGATCTATATTTATTATTGATACGACCCTCGATGTACAAACTATGAATTCCACCGGAGGATGTAATGTTAACAGTTACTATGGGGCTGTGTTTCTCGGGGTTGGCAGTCGCCTCTTGGTGTCAACCCGTTCTAGTTTTCCGACTGTTGTATCATTTTCTTGCAATTACCGCAAATGTGACCTTTCCAGGCGTTCATCGTTTGGTTCGTCGCCTTGTTCAATGGTTCTTACTCAATGGCTCCGTGAAGTTTGACTAGCTATTTCATGTTCCAAGGCAATAGCGAACGCTTCATCTAGAACTTTCGGTCTTGCTAGTCGTAAAGCTTTCTGTAATTAACTTTCTTTTAACCCATTGACGAAGGTATCTACAGCAGTTTCTTCCAAAATGTTGTCTGTTACCTTCGAATAAGCCAACTGCACTATACGAGCAACATCTACTTCAAACTCTTGCAAATTTTTACTTGCTCGTTGAATTCTACTTCTTAGTTGTGCCTTGTAGACTTATAGATGGGCATCTACGTAACGTTTATCTAGTCGAGTGAACAAGGTCTGGTAACATTCGTTACCAGGCAGTCAAGTAAACAGCCTTTTCTTGTCCTGTCCAATGATTGGCTGTCGCAATAGTTTCAAATTGTCTAAGATATATGGACCAAGAAGACTTTCCATCAAATGGTGGCAATTTGAATCACATAAGATGTGTCGTTTCGTCTCTAGGTGATTCTTCTTTCACTACAGGATCTAAAACTACTGCATTAACTGTTGGTAGCAGTTTTGTATTGGTTATCATGGTCTCTAATTGTTTGATCTTCTCTTCTACGTCGTTTACATTTTTCTGTATCTTATCGAATGTTTTAGAAACTTCTTTATATTTCTCATTGTTTTGACTACATACGTCTTTGATTATTTGAGAAGTCATGTCGAATCTTCTAGAAACATTTTCGGATATCTCGCCATTTTGTCTAGCTGCTTCTTTAATAATTTGGAAAGCTGAGTTTTATCGAATCTTTCTTCATTCTTTCTAGAAGTTTCTTGAATCATTTGCAAGACATCAAATTTCTCGTCGAATCTTCTAGAAGCATTTTCGAATTTATTATCATTTTTTCTATAAGTTTCTTCGATTATTTTCAAATTTCTCGTCATTTTTTTAGAAGTTTCTTCTATCTTCGTTAAAACTGCTTCTTCTGCTGATTGAAAATGGAATGTCTCTGGGTCATATCTCCATTCTTATTGAGAACATTATTCAGTCGTTCTTGGAGGATCTTCTTGAACCCGCTGCAGTCTTAACCGCGTTCTTCTAGTTGCTTACACAGCTGTTTTACTGTAAGTTGTACTAGCAGCATGTTTGGTCAGGCACAGACGTATTTTTTAAATGTTCTTTCTTACAAAGATCACTACCGAACTAAGCGGATATTCCCGACGAACAATACTTTTCAAAAGTCACTGCTGAATTGTTTGTAAGTCTATAATTGTTTATAAGTCTGTGCTAGTGCAAATAAGTTTCGTACTTTTTATGCTGTAAAGTAAAGTGGGCCATTGACTGTCGAGTGATAATCCAAAACAGTTGCAAATTAGTGAAATATATTTTAGTGTTATTAAAATTTAAATCATTACATTATACATTCTCCATTTATGTATTTCACTTTTTATATCTATTTTATTTAATTTTTTTTAAACCGATTTAAAAGTATTTCGTATGTATTGTATCTTTTAAAATAGAAAGTTTTATGATGAAATTACATTATCTGAACTGCAATTCTATTTTTCTACTTTTACTTACCATAATCCTAAGCAGGTACCAAGAGATAATTATCAAAATTTAAATATGCAAATAAGGGATTTTTGATTGATTGTTCCGATCGAATATACTTCTTAATATCGCTTCTGGAATTTTACTACGGCAGTGATTCTCGAAAATAGGTCTTAAAAATTTTTGTTATTTATTTATTATAGAACAGATATGTTATACTGTGTTGTTCTAATTATATTCTCAAACAGTTGCTATCATCATTATGAAGGGTACAAGAATAAAACCAGAAATGTCACAAAAATATAGATTTGAGGTAGAGTACTTTTTAATATTTATTCTTTGATAGTGAAAAAAATCATATGTACTTAATCTACATGAAAATATTTTGCGGAAAAATGTTTTTAGTCTTTTTTCTTTCTAACTTTTAATATATTCTAAGCATAAACAACAATATGTTGGGGCAAATATTTGATCTGCAAATACAGAAAACATTCGATAGTTTAACACTGCCATTAATCAAAATCTACAATCTTATCCAAAAAATTATTATATGCTGATTTTAGATGTAGCGGATTTTTTTTTAATCCGTCTTCTTCCCCTTCTTCTCTTCTTGAAGTTCCGATATTTAGCGTCGTTGATACGAAGCTAATCTGAAAATATCGCAATGCAAAGTCCACCATAAACAAAAGTTAACATTCTTACCAAAATGGCTTCTATCAGGAAGTCTAAATTCGTTGGGACGAAATGAAGGTGTGATAAATTATCCTTCGGTCCTTTTTTTATTGTAATTTGTAGCCAGTGACTGTTATAAGTCGTGCGGTAAGTAATTAGACAGAAATTACACTTTTTGCAGATTATTTCCTTGCTATATTATCCTTTCCAACAGGCTGAATTGTAAATGGCATTTTGCAACAAACTGGGTTTTAAAAACTCTTTCCATTTTCTTGCTACATCCTGTTTACCAGTCTTCAGGCAGTTCCATTCTTGTTTTCTGTTTGTTAGTTCGTGTTCTATCACATTAAGATAGGAATGAGTGATTTGTATAGAATCCAGTCGTTTGGCTCAATGCACGATAAAATGTATAAATTTAAACATAATAAACTTTTATATTGGCGTCAAGCTGAATCTTAAAGAATGGTCGAACTCTAGAGTAACAAGAAGCTTCGTACTACGTTTTCGATATTTTTAAAATTGAATAAACTAAGTAATTTTATTATTTATTTATTATTTATATTTTAAACAAAATAAGTTATATAAAAAATTAACTAAATTATATGGCTCCCAAAGCCACCCGATAACGGATAACTAAAATTACGTTATATATTTCGTATGCATTGGTGCCAAGCGTACGTTGTCTACTTCTGACAGACTGACAGATTAATAATAAAATATAAATAAATATCATTTGATAGTAAATTTAATTACTATAACTAAATAGGATGTATAAAAATAAAATTTGAGTATAGTTTGAAATTTGTTAACAACTAACGTTAAAAAATTAATACAACGCCAGTATAAAAGCTTTGCTTCATAAATATAATATACATTTTTAATATCAGTTCCAAGATGGTTTATTATAAAGTAGAAAAGAAAAGAGCCATACTTCATGTGCATTCTGCAACGACTTTTTATTCTGTAAAACGCAATAAGATTATCTGTTTTATCTATGCCACCCATAGACTTTTTATTTCTTCTTCTTCTTAGGGTGCCTGTCCGTTCCGAACGTTGGCGATCATTCTGGCTATGATGATTTTGTTGGTTGCTATACGAAATAGCTGTGTTGAGGTTTCTATACCATGCTCTCAGGTTAGCAAGCCAGGATATTCTTCTTCGTCCTGGGGCTCTTTTTTCTTCAATTTTACCCTGCAAAATGCATTGGAGTAGCTCGTATCTGCCTTGATTTCTCATAATATGTCCCAAGTACTCCAGCTTACGGCTCTTCACAATGTTGACCAAAGTCAACAAGTGACTTTTTATACGTCAGCGAAACATTTTGTTTTTTTATTCCAACGTTTTACAAGATCTTCTGTACCAACTCCACTGAAGTTGTATTGTAGCCATTATCAGTGGCTTGTTATCTAACCGTCTGGTTACCACAATTCCATCTAAAGAGAATATTTGTTCCATTGATCCTCTCTTGTTTTTTAAAAAATCTTTTACATTAATTAGAGGTGGTTTAGAAATTCTATTGATGCTAGCAGTACTAGCAGCAAGTATTGATTTTTGGTTGACAATTTGTAAAAGATAATAGCTCGTAAAATAATTATTACAGTAAAATGCATGCTTATTAGGTTTAAGTCCTTTTGATAAATGCAATACGATAGCTGCATTCTTTCCATATTTCAAATTAAGGTTCTATTTCTGTCGTACTACCTTGATAGATTAGAAAATTCTAAATCAACCCCTTTTCACCATCTAATAAATACAGTTTTACTCAGAAAATATGTAATTATTTAGATATTTCTCAGAACAGTTTTCATTAGAAATCCGGGTTATTTTATTAGGTAATTGTTCTGTTACATATTGAACATTTTGTAAGCACTTAATATATTTTTTCAAAATAATGAAGTTATTATAGTTGTCATTGTTTTCGCCCTGTCATCCTCCCTTTCTTCCTCATTACCCTCTTCCTCATCCTCATCCTTATCCAATTGAGTCCATCGAATTTGAGGTACACTTCTCTATTTTAGAAAGTAAAATCTCAACAGAATATATTCACTAAGCCACAATTAAAGATAAAAATACGTTTATTGACGTTTTGACAATAAAATTCTCCTGTTAGTGATTCCATAGTAAATTATGAGGGAAAAGCAGGAAAAAAACCTCATAATACTATCCCGAAATTGTAAGTATTTGTTCTTGAATTTAGTTTACCTTCAACAAACATCAAAATTCTGATTTTATATGTTACGTTATTTAAAAAACATAAATAATGTATCCTCTATATGTTACTGACTTACTAATACTGGTATTTTCTTATTAATAACTTCCTCTTTCAATATTGGTAACCAGATGCTACTACATTTTGCCGAGGAATTTGCGACACAATTGGCCTCATTTAGCATAATTAGAGCCGCTTCTTTGATTTTTCTTTTTTTACCATCCGTTTCTTTTAGGACTACATTTGAATTATTCAATTGAACCCTATGTTCATTATCCCAAGCGTGTTTACATATTTGAGATCTATCAAATTCTCTATTTTTAATATAAGATTGATGTCCACTTATTCTAACATTTAATGGCCTTGTAAAAATATCGAACTTAGTATTGAAGTTCGGTTCGGTTCGTAATGCCCCTTTGTCCGCTTCTCGTCGATCGATGATGATAGGGTTAATAAATGTTGAAGTTGCGGAGTAAAAGTGATGATTTATTGACAGCAACTCGTAATTACACAATATGGTGTTCGTTCGGTAACTACTCAATATTGACTGTGTTCATTTGAACTCAAATCCCCAATTTATAATCTGACAAATAATAGATACATAAGCACCTTAGGTCATTGCTTCGTTCATATCACACCACCTAACTTTTGCTTATAATACAATTTAATCTACGCCTTAATTGCGACACTTAGGAAGTTCAATTAGAAAATATTGTTATTCGGCAATTTATTTAGTTGTAGGTAAATGAACTAATTATTAAATTATTATACGATATGGTTTTGCAATATGTATAATGCAAACTTATACACGGTGAAACTATAAAAGATTAAGAAGTTAAGAATAATGTGAGATTACAAATTAAGGGGTTAATTTGTGATTGAACATATTGGCCACTATATAAAACAAACAGACGAAAATATTTAAACACATATAAAATATAAATAATAATATTAATAAACATAACACTAATTCACTCGGTTTTTGAATTATTATCTTACCCGAGCAGTGCTACCTATAATTTGATTATTTAGAATTCATGTTTCAGATAAACTATCTAATTCAAATCTAAGCTCATTAAGTGAAATTGATCTAGGAGGGGCTTTCTTTAAAGTACTACCTAAATTTGATTGTGATAAAGTATGCCTTGTGGCGCTGGATGAGGTTGGATGTAAGAACCTTGATGCCTTTGTTTTCTGGCTCTCTTGGAGTTTCGAAAATATCTGAATACCCTCCTTTATTTTCATATGTCACTTAAAAAAATTAGTGTAAGTTATTGTAATCTACTACAAGTAGATTCCTTGGGACCAAGAACGAGCGCACAACACCACCTTTTCTTTTTCTAGGTTTGTGTCTCTTTGAAATTTCTTCTCTAATTGCAGAAGTCTCACATATACTTGCTGTAGTGAGTTCCCCTAATAGGCTTGTACTAAAATTGAAGGGTATTTTAACTTCTAATCTACCTTCGTTATCCCTTTTTATTGTTCTTTTATAATATCCTTTACCCTTTTTTTCTTCTACTGAAAGAGTATTGCTTTGATCTACTTCTTGTAACTTCCAGTATTGTTTTCTATCTTCATCCATTTGTCGTCTAGATAGCATGCTGAGCACTTGTATATTAGGGATATTCTCTTGCTCTGCTATCCCTGACATTATCCAACCCAATTTTGTATTTTGGGCCAGCAAACCATTCTTTGTTTGATCTACTCCGTCCAGTAATATCAAACTATATTCTTTGGCTCCTAATAGAATATCTATTGAACCTGTTTCATTAAAATTTGGATCCGCCAGGACTAAGGTCCTATGGTTCCTTTCTTTCATTTGTATCTCTTTCTCCGGTAGATTTTTTGTTATTTTTCTTAGCGCAATTGCTTCGGTCTTCATTGCCAATTCCAGATATCTGAGCGTGGACAGCTTTTCTTTTTATTCCGAGACTTGTAGCGGCCTGCTCCGTTATGAATGATGACTGCGAGCCTTGGTCAATCAATGCTCTCATCAATTGTGAGCTTCCTTTTGAGTCTCTTACTCGTACTAATGCCGTTGCAAGTAGCACTTCTTCATTCTGATGACTTAAACAGCTCACGGCATTCTCTTGTCTCCTTGACGAACCGTCGTAACTGTTGTCATCTTTGTTCCCACTAGAATTGGGTCTATTTTGTGGCCTTCTGTTTTCAGAATTCCTTCTGTTGTCATACTGGCACCCACTAGAATTTGGTCTATTCTGTGGCCTTCTGTTTTCAGAATTCCTTCTGTTATCATGCTGACCTTCTGACATGTGTAGTAATGAATGGTGCTGTCCACCACATTCTGCACATCTATGAGAGGAATAACATGGTACTTCCCTTTTGTGTAGTAGGCATCTACCGCACCATTGCTTTTCCTTTACGATTTTGTTTCTTTCACGTACTTGTTGACGTAGAAACGTTGTACATTTCAACAGTTTATGTTCTTCATGACACACCACACAGGTTATCTTCTTCTTTACCTGTTGTCTATGATCTGTTCCTTTCCTTTCTGTTTCCAACATCTCCAATGTCTGGAATCTTCTTTGTAGGAATTCCTGTGTTGACTTATATGTCGGAATGTCCCTACTGTCTTGAATTGACGTTTCATATAATCTCCTGGTTTCTGTGTCCCACTTTAACATACTTATCCTTGCTATAAGAGGGCTCCAGGACTCTGTCATTACACCTAGTCCACTTTCATTTCAGCGCCTTTGCTGACGTTTCTTTTATCTCCGCAGCCTGAAGTATCTTGTCTATTAATATAAATAGATTCATCCTTGGATTATCGTATCGATCTTGCAACATTTTCCAGGCAGCACTGTAGTTTGCTTCTGTTGTGTTTAAATGTTGTATTATTCTACTTGCTTCTCCTCGGAGGCTTGTCTTCAGATACTGCATTTTTTCCACATTTGATAGTTGATTATTCTCATGTATCAAACGTTTAAAAATATCATAGAATGTTACCCAGGATTCATACCTTCCTTCAAAACAGGGTAATCTCTTATTTTCTTTTATGATCGACCGCACCCTTCTTTTCATTGTATAATATCTTTCTATTTCACCTTCGTCTAGTGCATCCTGTTCATTGTCCACAGTTATTTCCATTATTAATATATCTATTTTTTGTACCTCTTCTTTTAAATCCTCTTGTAAATCTTCATCGGTTTCGTCGTCTTCCAATAAATGATGAAGTTTCCCCATCCCAATTTCTCTAATTTTTGTCGAAGACTTGTACGAACTTTTAATAAATTCCTCTAAAATATTTTTCGTTTCTTCATATCTTTTTTGTACTTGTTCGTAAAAGTTAGATGTAAAATATTTATCAACTCTCGAACCTTTCTCTTTAATTTCTGTGTTTTGATCTTCAAAGTCGTTCCACAATTCATCAAGTGTCTGTCTTTTAATGTTTAAATATTCTCTCGTTCGTTTTTCTTTCCGTAGTTTTCGCAAATTATTTAAAAGCTTCGTAATTTCTTGACCTAGCTTTTCCTGATCTAAATATAATCGCTCCATTTTAAACGAATATACGTTTGACCTAATTTCAACTTTTAAACTAGTGTCAGCAAGATTACCTTAGACAATAACGCAAAATGACCTATTGTCTAACCTTTGTGACACGGCTATATAGTACAAATTAAATAATGTAATATTATCACTTGTAACTAGAGAGAAAAGAATTTCTTTATATAAAAAATGCAAATACTACAAAATACTATATATTTGGAATGAATGAACACTGAATGTGTATAAAAATAACGATTTGTCACGATATTTCCCTATATTGTGAAAATCAAATGTTTTAAAAATTTTAAATTATAAGAATCAAATCATCGAATATAATTAAAATTAAGATAATTAAGCTATTAGATTTGAATTAGCTGTAGACAAACTATTACTATTTTAAGTAAAAAAGTATGCAGTATAAAATATTTCAAATAAGTATTATTCAATTTGAATCTTAAGTTTCTTTAATAATCTTTTTAATGTATTAAATTAATGCACTGCTCTAAATGATAATAAATATTCAAAAACTTAGAGTTTTATCCCGACGTTCACTTGTATGTTCCTGCTTCCTTCTTAGAACTGCAACTGGAGCTGGTGAGCTGGATCTCTGGATGCTACTAGATTTTTCTGCTGGAAACTGGACCTCCAAACTGCTGGAATAGTAGACTTAAGGACTGCTATTAAGGTTCTCTGGTGATCAAAGGCTCTCGTAAGGCTCCTACCCCTTATTTCGGTGCTTTCTGGTCTTTTTTATTTCTTTTTTCTTTTCTCTACACTTCGAATTCGATCGTCGATCTTGTACGGAACTGGGAAACCGCTAATTAGGTCGCTAAGGGTCGTCTCCTTCGAAGCTCCAAACCAATTAACGCCCTTTTGATGATGTTTTGACGAAGGACCAATGGAAATGATATCGAACTTAGTAGTGAAGTTCGGTTCGGTTCGTAATGCCCCTTTGTCCGCTTCTCGTCGATCGATGCTGATAGGTACAATAAAAGGTTGAAGTTGCGGAGTAAAGGTGATGATTTATTGACAGCAACTCGTAATTCCACAATATGGTGTTCGTTCGGTAACTACTCAATATTGACTGTGTTCATTTGAACTTAAATCCCCAATTTATAATCTCACAAATAATAGATACATAAGCACCTTAGGTCATTGCTTCGTTCATATCACACCACCTAATTTTTGCGTATAATACAATTTAATCTACGCTACGCTTTAATTGCGACACTTAGGAAGTTCAATTAGAAAATATTGTTATTCGACAATTTATTTAGTTGTAGGTAAATGAACTAATTATTAAATTATCATACGATATGGTTTTGCAACATGTATAATGCAAACTTATACACGGTGAAACTATAAAAGATTAAGAAAATGAAATCGTAGGCTTCCACGGCCAGAGTCAGAATTATAGTTTATTCGTCTTCCGGGTTTGGACCGTGTCATTTGTGAGTGACCCAAAAGTGGGTTCATCTCGACGTTTCGCTACAATTATATGTAGCTTCTTCAGGAGAACAAAGAAAAAGAAAAAAGAAAACAAAAGAAGAACAGGAAGATGGGTAGTTAGCAACGGTAACTCAGTTACTCAACGCAACCAGAGGCGAATACTAACTACCAAGATGGGCATTTGGTCACAGTAACTCAACTACTCAACGCAGCCAGAGGTGAAAACCAAATGCCAGGACAGGGATTCACGTCCAACAGCTCAGAACACTAACGCGTCGAGAGGCGGGGAGTGAATCCGACGATTACTCCGCTACCGCTCTATTTATAGTCGCGGTGCCTGTCGTGTCGGGACGTATCGGCACACTTCGTGGCGCGAACGTCAAGAAGCGCGCGCTGGCCAATCATGTGGCTGCATCGTGGTGGCGGGACCGGACGGTGGCTCTAGACTGAGATTCCAGATGGGAGACAAGTAGTATCCTTCCTCTCGATTGGTATTATGGGGATTTTTTCGGATCTCTAGAGATTCGCGGATTTTCCTGGAATAAAAGAAGGGGCTCTTAGAAATAATATGGGTTTTTTCGAACAATATGGAATGACCGGTTTCTTGGCAGTGTTCGGCAACTGCAGAATGGGAGAAAAGACCTGATCGAATGCATCTTTGATGCTCTTGAATCCGAGTTTTGACGGAACGACCAGTTTCGCCAATATACACATGTCCACATGAACAAGGAATAGAATAGACACCACAGGAAGATAGGGGCGGTAATGAGTCCTTAGGAGAGGGTAGATATTGTGAGATTTTCTTGGGTGGTCGAAAAGTAGTCCTGATACCTTCTTTGCGAAGAATTTTGCCAATCCTATCAGTGACATTTCGAATATACGGAAGAAAAGCCACAGGAGTATTACCCGAAGATTCTGAATTTGTTGTCCTAGGGTGTAAAGGGGGATGTAGATGTCGGTGTGTAATATTTTGAATTGTGGATTTGGAGTAACCATTGGCGACAAGGGTTTTTTGCAGATGGCCAAGTTCTTCTCTAAGGTTGTCGGGTTCAGAAATCGAAATGGCCCGATGGATGAGAGAGTTGATCACAGAATTCTTTTGGGCAGGATGGTGGTGTGATGAAGCATGTAGGTAACGATTCGTGTGAGTCTTTTTTCTATAAACAGAGTGACCCAATCGGCCATTGGGCTTGGAGGTGACTAACACATCGAGAAAGGGAAGGGACCGATTATTTTCTACTTCCATTGTGAATTTTATACTCGGATGTTGTGAGTTAAGATGATCTAGGAAGGAAGAAAGGGTATGTTGACCATGGGGCCAGATGATAAATGTATCATCAACGTAGCGGAACCAGACTTTTGGTTTTAAGGGGTAAGATTCTAGGGCTAAAGACTCAAAGGCTTCCATGAAAATGTCAGCAATGACAGGGGAAAGGGGAGAACCCATTGGTGTTCCAGATATTTGTTTGTAGACATTGCCTCTAAAAGAAAAATATGTTGAAAGGAGGCATTTTTCGGCAAGATCTGCCAAAACCAAAGACTTGTTATCATTGGTCAAGTGATCTCGCAGAACAACTAGAGAGTCATGTATGGGGATATTGGTAAATAGGGATGATACATCGAAACTGACGAGAATATCTTGGGGATCGACTGTGAGAGAGGAGATTAAGGTGATGAAATGTGTGGAATTTCGGACATAAGAAGAGGTACGACCAGTATAGGTCTTAAACTGATTGGACAAGTACTTAGCGAGTTTGTAGGTAGGAGAGTTAATCGTAGTCACAATGGGACGAAGAGGTACGTTATCTTTATGGATTTTCGGAAGACCATAAATTCTGGGGCAGATGGAGTTTTTTGGAACTATGGACTTCTTAACATCATCGGAAAGATCGGATTGTTTGATGGCATGGGAAATTTCGCGTTCGACTCTAGGAGTGGGGTCTCGAGAAATTGTATTATAACAGGAGGTATCCCTAAGTAAGTCGTTTACTTTCTCTATGTAGGAAGGAGTATCCAGGATGACTGTGGCATTACCTTTGTCTGCAGGAAGGATTATTATCTCAGAAAGAGAACGGAGATTTTTGAGAGCTATGAATTCCTCACGAGATATATTGGAAGTAGGGATTTTGGCTGTATCAAGACATTTAGCGACGTCAAAGCGGATACGGTCGGCTGGAATTTTGGGAATTGTGCGGAGTGCCGCTTCCACATTTGAAACTATTTCTTCGGTAGGAATTCTGGAAGGAGTGATAGCAAAATTAAGACCTTTAGATAGAAGACTGCTTTCTGCACTTGTTAATTGGTGAGAAGAAAGATTAACGACGGTGTTAATGAGAGGTGAATGAGAAGTAGAAGTGGTGGAATGTGATTTTTTCTTAGATACAAGGGATTGGAATTTCTTTTTGTGAGTTTCGTTGCTTAGAAGAAGGATTTTATCGGCTTGATGATAGGAAATGCGGTCTAAAAGTGACCAATCATCGACACTAAGAATACTGGAGAGTTCAAGATGCAGCTTAAAAAGTTTTTGGGATTGAAAATTAAGGGTTTTTCGGATATGTTGGATCCGTTCACGAAGTAGAGATAGGCTGGCCCGATGTAGAATTCGGGAAGAAGATGAAGAGGAAATGTGATGTTTTAGAACAAGAAAATTGGGAACCAAGTTATTATCACGACATCTAGAGAGGAAGGTGAGCGAAGAAAGTAGAGATGAAACTTTAGAGCGAAGATTGGAGAACTCTGAGGTTTTGCGGAATATAACCTCCCCGTAGAGGTTGGTCAAATGAAATCGTAGGCTTCCACGGCCAGAGTCAGAATTATAGTTTATTCGTCTTCCGGGTTTGGACCGTGTCACAGAAATGTCACTGATAGGATTGGCAAAATTCTTCGCAAAGAAGGTATCAGGACTACTTTTCGACCACCCAAGAAAATCTCACAATATCTACCCTCTCCTAAGGACTCATTACCGCCCCTATCTTCCTGTGGTGTCTATTCTATTCCCTGTTCATGTGGACATGTGTATATTGGCGAAACTGGTCGTTCCGTCAAAACTCGGATTCAAGAGCATCAAAGATGCATTCGATCAGGTCTTTTCTCCCATTCTGCAGTTGCCGAACACTGCCAAGAAACCGGTCATTCCATATTGTTCGAAAAAACCCATATTATTTCTAAGAGCCCCTTCTTTTATTCCAGGAAAATCCGCGAATCTCTAGAGATCCGAAAAAATCCCCATAATATCAATCGAGAGGAAGGATACTACTTGTCTCCCATCTGGAATCTCAGTCTAGAGCCACCGTCCGGTCCCGCCACCACGATGCAGCCACATGATTGGCCAGCGCGCGTTTCTTGACGTTCGCGCCACGAAGTGTGCCGATACGTCCCGACACGACAGGCACCGCGACTATAAATAGAGCGGTAGCGGAGTAATCGTCGGATTCACTCCCCGCCTCTCGACGCGTTAGTGTTCTGAGCTGTTGGACGTGAATCCCTGTCCTGGCATTTGGTTTTCACCTCTGGCTGCGTTGAGTAGTTGAGTTACTGTGACCAAATGCCCATCTTGGTAGTTAGTATTCGCCTCTGGTTGCGTTGAGTAACTGAGTTACCGTTGCTAACTACCCATCTTCCTGTTCTTCTTTTGTTTTCTTTTTTCTTTTTCTTTGTTCTCCTGAAGAAGCTACATATAATTGTAGCGAAAAGTCGAGATGAACCCACTTTTGGGTCACTCACAAATGACACGGTCCAAACCCGGAAGACGAATAAACTATAAAAGATTAAGAAGTTAAGAATAATGTGAGATTACAAATTAAGGGGTTAATTTGTGATTGAACAGGCCTTGATGACTCACCTAAATAAAACTGAACGCATTCACAAGGTATTTTATAAATACAATTCTTTGTCCTTTCTTGTTCATTGTTAGGTTTGGTTTTGGACAAAATGGATCTCAACGTGTTTGTTGTTTTGAATGTTGTTGAAATGATGAATTTATTTCCTATCCTTTTTAGTTTTTCTGATAATCCTTTTATGTACGGTATTGTTATTTTCCTCATATTATTCCTTGTGTATGCTGTAGGATCTCGTTCTAAGTTGTTCTGTTCTATTCGATCGATTGTTTAAAATTCCTTATTTATAAACGATAAAGGATAATCATTTTTTAATAAAACAGATGTTAACAAATGTTTCTCCTCCAAGAATGAATTTTCGTTAGAACAAGTAATTTTGGCTCTACCGTATAAGATATCAAGACCAAAATTTTGTTTATAGAATTCATTATTTAGTTGAAAATATGTATTATCAGTACATAATGTTAATAACTCCATTATAGCCGATATGTTTAGTCTTGTTCTAGTTGCCAATGAATCATCACTCTCTAATTTTGTTTTGACTATACTTAAAGTCTTATTTAATGGCACATTCGTAAATAAACTATTTATGTCAAAACTTACCAAAGTATTATTTGAATTAAATTCAATATTTGATAATTTATTTAAAAAATGTTGTGATAATTTATTTAAAATATTTAATAAAACTTTTGATAGTTCACTACAAGGAGAATTCATGGTACTACAAATGGGTCTAAGTGGTATATTCGTTTTATGAATTTTCGGTACTCCATAAAAATGAGGAGTCTTACTGTAATGAGGTGTAATTAATCATATATAGTAAGTCAGTAACATATAGAGGATACATCATTTATGTTTTTTAAATAACGTAACATATAAAATCAGAATTTTGATGTTTGTTGAAGGTAAACTAAATTCACGAACAAATACAATGTCGGGATAGTATTATGAGGTTTTTTTCCTGGTTTTTCCCTCATAATTTACTATGGAATCACTAACAGGAGAATTTTACTGTCATCATGTCATGTGTTTGTCTTTTTAAAGACGAATTACATGCTATGATTTTTTTCTGACGGATATTCTCAAGTTAAAGTTGATTTCATGTAATCGAATGAACTATCTTATAAGTAAAGTCGTCCCAGGAGCGCAACTCAACAATATTGGCAATATCATTTTAAAGTCATCTACTTTAAAATGCACAATGTATGTCTGAATTGTCAATATAAATGAGTCAGATAAAATTAAATTATTAGAAGAATTTTTCACTATGTAACAAAAAACAAAATTTGTTTAATTTACTGTTTGTATTTTGAGAACGATTTCTGAAGTGGAAATTGAAACGTCAATAAACGTATTTTTATTTTTAATTGTGACTTATTCCCAGTTAAATAGTAATTAATTTACAATGCCACAAGAAAATAGCTTCAGAACAATATTCAGAATATATTCACAATTAGTAAGAAGTAACACTACTTTTAACATCGCACTGAAATATAAACCGCGATTAACTTTTATTTAAATTGATATTTGAAGTCACAAAATCGTGACAAATATTGAGACATAAAACAAGTAAAGCTTTGTTTCCTACAGACCGATTGCTGGTACTATAAAACAATATTTAACACAGTATCACAGTATAAGAGGTTCCAAGAGGTGGAACCTCTTTATACTGTGACAGTATGGTCGAAAATAATATATATATATATATATATATATATATATATATATATATATATATATATTATATATATATATATATATATATATATATATATGAAAGTCGCATAGATTATATCGATACTCCAAACTGATCGTGGATATAACAATAATGCAACCATGACCGTAAGACCACACAAAGATACAAACGTATAAAAATCAAAAGAGGAATCAGACAAGAAGACACGTTATATCCCAAACTCTTTACCTCAGTTCTGGAACATTCTTTCAAAAAATTAGAGTGGGGCGAAATGCTCTCCCAGCTACGATTTGCGCACGACATTGTTCTGATAACAGATAACTTAAAAGAGATTGGAATAATGCTTACTGAGTTAGGTAGATGCCGTCTGTAATGAAGTCGGTTTACATATACATTTTGGAAAGAAACAATACATTACAAATCTGGTACCAATTCAAAATCTAAAAGTCGACTGCAACGAAATAGGTTATTTCATAAATATAAAAACTTAGTTCATGAAATCGAAATAGCCAGGGACAACCTGAAAATACCTATTCAACCACAATAATTTTATTTGAGTTTAAGCTCATTTTGATGAATAAATTAAATAAATGCTAAAATTGTAGTTTCGCATTTAATTAATAAATATTAAAAATCTCCGCCTATGGTTACTTTTCAAAAAGTTGACTTTTTCAATCCTTTAATTGTTTTACGTCAACGTCAACTTTTTTGACAATTAACCAGAATCGAACGTTAGAATATTTATTAATTAAATGCGAAACTACAATTATTTTAATATAACTATTCAATCATACTAATTTTGTTTGGATTTAAGATGATGGTGATGATTAAATTAAATAAATACTAAAATTATAGTCTGGCATTTAACTAATAAAAATTTTAACGTCCGCCTTTGGTTATTTGTCAAAAAAGGTGACGTTTGTCAATTCTCTAGTTATTTCTAGTTTGCAAAAGCGTTTGTACCTGAATATTTAGTTTCTGTTTCTGCATAGTTTAGTCAAGTTGTTTTTAGTTAGTAGTTGTTCTTAGTTAATATTTAGTTTAATTATTGTTTACCGAGACGTTTAAATTTTTACAAATGCACAATGGTACGTACTGTAGCCGACAAAGTAGTAGCAGTGTTAATAATTGGTGAATGTCAAAATAATTTCCATGCAGCGGAACGTCTTTTTAATGAGAGGTACCCCGATCGCCCTACATCGAGAGATTATTTGAGGAAGCTTCTTCGGAAGTTTAAACAAACAGGTAGTGTTCAAGATGTCAAACGATTTGCTCGACCAACAATAATTAGTGATGGCAAAAAAATTTACATAACTTCAGAAATGGTAGTAAACCCTACTTCTTCTACAGCCCAAGTTTCATCGTTCTATGGAATCAGTCAACAGACAGTACACCGAGTGTTGGCTAATAACAAATTTCATCCATACAAATTAGAAATTGTGCACCAGCTTTCAGATGATGACCCCGACCGAAGACTAATAGAATTCTGTGAGAATATGTCCAATAAAATTAACCAACAGCCCGATTACATAAAAACAATTTGTTTTAGTGACGAAAATACTTTTTCTCTCAATAGAAATGTTAACACACACACACAATGTGAGTTATTGGAGTGACACAAATCCTCACGTCTTTCGTAAAACACATACTCAATTTCCAAACAAAATAAATGTTTGGGCAGATATTTTGGGAAATCACATAGTTTGCCTGTTTTTCTCAATACTAACTTAACCGGTGAAGTGTATCTGGAGATGTTACAAAATGCAATTGAACCGTTAATACTTGAAATTCTGGAGAATAATTTAGATGAATTCGGCAACTTGGAAATAACATTTCAATAATATGGTGCTCCTGCACATCATTATAGTGCAGTAAGACGTTACCTAGATGGGGAATATCGTGGTAGATGGATTGGACGACGAGGTACGATAGAATGGCCAGTTCGGTCACCGGACCTCACACCATTAGATATTTTTTCTCTGAGCATACTTGAAACCTAAAGTCTACGCTACAGCACACGACAATGTTGACAGTTTGAAACAACAAATTGTTGAAGAGTGAAGGGCAATTTCCCCCAACACATTTGAACGAGTACAAGAAGAGTTTAGAAATAGGAAGCATAACTGTCAGGAAGTAGATGGAGCACATTTTAAACACTTACTATAAGAACTGGTTTGTTAAATATTGATTAAGTAAATGAAAAGCTACAATTTTAGTATTTAGTTTATTCGTCAAAATGAGCTTAAACTCAAACAAAATTATCATGAGTGAATAGGTATTTTCAGTACCTTTCAAACTAGGTATCACTTGCCATAAGGTCTCATTTACTATTTATTACCTCCCTCCAAATTTCACTATTATAACAATAACCGTTCAAAAGATACGAGGGGGTGAACGAACTTTTGACTAGCACTGTATAATTTGAATAACTACATCATTTACTTAAAAATACTAACATAACATACTGTTATATATTTGTAAGTATCTGTTTGTCCCTTGAGTTAGAAATGGTAACTATAATAAGAATAATTTATTCATCCTGAAAGATCATTTATATGATATAAGACAAGTCGAGTAAAAAATATAAATATTTCTAAAACATCACAATTTTTTAATTAAAAGATAAAAAGTAGGTATAATTAATTATTTGCATCGCCCAGATATTCACTTACACTGTAGAAACAATATAATAGCAATACAATTTTAAAAGGGCAAACTTATTTTAGAAGTAAATATTCAATTTTTTATAATACACAATATTTTTATTTGAATTTGGAACAGTTATGATATTATTGACCATTGTGTTGGTATACCCAGCATACCTGTATAAAATTTCTTTTTATACAGGTATGCTGGGGTTTATCAAGATTAGAAAGTTGATTTTTCTTTTGTTTTGAAATGAGTGTTATTACAAAGGGGATTATTGTTTAGGAAGAATTAGGAATTTCTATGTTGTTTGGTATTTCCAAAAAGTTTATAATTTGACAGGTTAGAAAAATATTTGGAGATGGAAAAAATACTGCGAAATAGGGGGAGGTAAAGTCTCTGCCATTACCATCTATCATTGTCATGACCATCTATCATTTTTGTCAAAAAGTTGTTGTTTCAGTTTTATTTAACAGTGCCGTCAATCTAGTGTCCTTAATCTACGAGAATCACTGTAAGTACAAATTGTTTGCATTGCTAAGGGTTTCTCTGGTTTTGTCAGTATTTTGTTGAGAACAGCAACGTAGAATAATTTTGTTTATTGTTACTATCGTTAAATTTATTTCATTACGGTAGTAACAGGAGAGTGATTTGAGTCTCGATTTTATATTTCGAGCACAGTTCTTTTTTCTTCTGTTTGTTGTTTGTTGCAATTTCTAAAGCCTTTCAATTAGGTTCATTCATTTTCTTTTGATTTACCTGATCACTTGGAGTTATAGTACAAGAAGAGACATCCTGTAGATAAAATCAATTTTGTTTAATTAGATTAAATCAGTACTTATAAATTATATTTAAATTTAAATAATAATTAAATGTATCACAAATTTCTTCTAATAATGGGAAATGAAAGTGTTTGATTTGAATAGTATATCGCAATTTAATTTAAATTGTTGTGTATGTATGTCAGCTGCAACAGCTGATAAGTCCAAATAGTGTTGTTATATTTAAATTAATTTTTGCCACATTTTACTGTCTCAAAAATATTATTTTTATGGAATAAATAATCATTTTATCAGCTTATCCAATGTTACAGTTAATTGATATTTTTAAAAGTTTATAAAAGTTTATAGACGCCCCTATAATAAATAGGGGCGTCTTATAATAAATAAAAATAAGATAATAAAATTTATTTATTATTTTTTTTATTAATTTTTAATAATTTCTATTATTATTTGGGTATTTAACCTACTTAATATTATAATATCGTGTCGCTTGTTGCTCAAGATTTTAGTAGTTTCTTTTGAATCTAGATTGCCGATACAATAAAAAAAAATTAATATGGGGCTTATGACGCATTGTTGCGGAATATAAGAAAGAAACCACTATAATGCAAGACACAACAAGGTCGTCAAAAATCAGAATATAAAGATTGTTTAGAAAATGGAAGAAAAAAGTAAGCAACAAAATAACTTGATGGTGCATAATATATTTATACAACACAAATACAAAAGAAATTAGACCAGAAAATAATCAAAAGATTGAAAACTGTCGATCCAAGATCCAAAAACTATAAAAACAAATAACAGATATTAAAGAGAAAAAACATAAATATATTGAACAAGGGACAAGAAAAATGAAAGATGGAAACTTGAAAAGATAACACAAGATGAAAATTTTGAAAATAAAAATATGGACGAAATGAAAAAGATATTTGAAGAACTAGGAAAATAAAAAAATAATAGTTATCTGTAATAAAGTAAAATTACACAGCAAAGTCCAGACTACTTAGCCATTAAAAATAATAAATTACCACGAATTGAACACGAATTAAGAAGCGGTACTATTTACAATAGATTGATACAAATCTTAGCATACGCTGATGACATTGACATAATAGGGCGTAGCAAATTGCATGCAATAGCATATTGGTTACTAAGTATACTATAGCAAATATAGAAAGGGGAAACACTCTTGAGAAATCATATCTTTGAACGTGTCGACAGCTTCACATACATTGGCTCGCTAGTGACTACTACCAACAAAACAAGCGAGAAAATAAGACATACTATGGACTCAAACAGTAATTCGACCCACAGTAACATATGCCGGTGAGACATGGATATTAAATAAGAAGGAAGAGAATACTCTGGAAAGATGGGAAAGGAAAATATTGAGACGCATATTCGGAGGACGGAAGACAGAAGATGGTTGGGAGACAAGAACCAACAATGAATTAATGGCTTTATATAAAGAACTTACCATTACCAAGTTCGTCAAGGCACAAAGAATCAGATGGTTGGGACATGTGGAAAGAATGGCAGCAAACAGAATGCCTAAACTAGTAATAACCAGAAAATTAATCGGTCCCAAAAGAAGAGGTAGACCCAGAACGAGGTGGATTAGTAAAGCGGAGGAAGACCTTAAACACGTGAAGGTGAGG
The DNA here is from genome assembly GCA_918026665.1 of Diabrotica balteata. Classification (NCBI taxonomy): domain Eukaryota; kingdom Metazoa; phylum Arthropoda; class Insecta; order Coleoptera; family Chrysomelidae; genus Diabrotica; species Diabrotica balteata. The sequence continues at coordinate 84,276,249 of OU898281.1, read as the reverse complement.
GACTGGAAAATAAAAGCACACAATAGAAGCGAATGGAGAAATATTATACACCAGGTCCTTCAGAGTAGTTAAGAATGGTATATATACATATTTAAGTTAAAGTTCTGATTAAAATAATTGTAATTAGTTAATATTAGGATTATGTTGTAAAAAAATGCCCTAGGCCTTAACGGCCTGTTGTGCGTAAAAAATAAAAATGAATACTATGGACTCCAAAAATAATTCCTCTCAAGAAATATCCAAAGAAAAATTAAAATTATTATATACAAAATACTGCTAAGGCAAAAACATGGACTCTGACGCAGAACGATAAAGTCTTTTGGATATATTCTAGCATAAGATACTCCGCAAAATATTTTGAACTTTAAACGATCAAGGGCAGTGAATAAACCCCCAACAATAGTCGACCTCAAAGCCTACATAATTCATTCCATCGATTAAATTCAGTTTGATTTATCCGCCAAAGTCATGGAAAATTAAACATTTAGGAATTTTAGGATGCGCATAAATGCGAAAAAGTTATTCCGAGATATTTAGATTTGTCTATATGTTGAAGGACCTTTACCTCTCATGTGACTTGCGATTTCCTACTCACATTATGTATATTTAAAAACTGATTTTTTTTTCATTTTCCCATCCGCGTTTATTCCCTTGTAGTATAAAGTAGAATCTCCTATTCTGTTTAGAACTACTGCATTCTGTAGGTTAGTTTAGATCTAAATAGGTAGGTTTTAAAATTTCGTCTTCAACCGGCCGTTTTCATGCATTTTATGTTCCCGCTTAATTGTTTGATGTTAAATGATATGGCAAAAAAGGTGCTTTAAGACTTGTTTAGTATTATTTTTTTTTGTTTTTGTTTTTTGCCTTTAGTTTTACCATTCAATAGAAGTTGGTATTCTAACTTGTTTGCAGTTACGCTACACGTTAATGTCTCTTCCGATTTTTTCTTTATCTTCCTTGTTCCTTTGTATATACTGTTGATCAAATATGAATATATATGCTGTTGATCTGTTTCTAAGGCTGTAATCCCCCAAAGCTCTCCAGCTATCTTGATTATCGATTTAGCCAATACTTTCTTCCCTATCTGTGATTTTCAATTGTTCGTGACAAGTGTTGTATATTTACGTGTATGTGTAATTCCTTATACTATCTTGTCAGTTGATCTATTTGGTTATACATACTTTATTCACGTCTGTCCTATTTTTACATGGGCCGTCCCTCATCAGCCACTGGGACTCGCAGTGTCAGGGTTGACAACATGCCCATGGATTCATACAGTGTTCTTTTTACGCCAATCCATTACAATGCCAAGTAGCTATATTTATTCTATTCGTAATTTTTGGGATATCGTGATTGCAATATATCCGACCATTTAGTTTAAATCCTTGAGTATTTGTAATTTTTTCAGTATAAACTACTAATCTGTAGCTATGGGTTAGTCAGACGGTGGGATGGCATCACGAGCATTTTTAAGATGCCTGGTTTTCTGTAGCAGTTTTTTATCTGTTAATCGGTATGTGCCAGATATTTTATAAGCGCCGGAAACTCGCCTTTTTTCTGTAGCTTATTGGAACGGTGCTGTTTGTGTCGTGTCTAATGCCTTTAGTTCTTTGGGCTATTCTATCAACATCAATTTCTTTCGTTGTTCTCATGAATTTTTGTCTGCCATTGCAAGTTCTTTTTTTGCGTAGTAGATTGCAGTCCCACTGGAATACTATACAGTTACCCACCCTGTAAGTTTCACTGCATTCTAGATATCTGTATTTTTTTTGTAGAGTTTTTAGTGTCGTGGTTTATTTCGCCACATTTAACACAATTTTTCGTTCTGTCTGGTTCTTGCAAGCTCTCATCGTAAGATAACATCTGCTCTCATACGTTGCCCATCGGGCAGCTTTTTTTTGCGTATTTCGCTAGAATCGTGATGGTAACAGCGTTCATGTTGTTTATCATAGGCCTGATTTCCGGAATTTTAAGTCATTTTACCACTTTGCTATGGGTGTGTGAATGCAATATTAATTTCCTATCGGATCATGACTTAGCCTAGCTCCCTCGTTATGATGATAACCAACTTTTCTAGCTACTTAGTTTTTAGGCTCTGGTCTTTTGTTTCTAGCAAATTTTTTGTAATTTTGACTGCTTTTATCTGGTCTTTTGTGCGCCTTATTGTTTTGATATCATTTTTCTCATCTGTATTTTGTAGTATGGCCTCTTTGAATCTTTTCGTAGGTGTGTATGTTTTTTATTTGATGTGCGTAGATATTTCTACCCTTTACTTAATAGAAGATGGTCTCACACATATTTTAATCCTGTCTTCTATTGCGATATTTGTTCTCTTAATCCATCTAATATTTTTTTAAAACTTCGACTTGTTATATTTGGTTGGTTGCTTTTTGTTTGTTTGTTTTTTTTTTTGTAGAAATTTTTAAAGTTTCTTTACTTTACGATTAGCTAGCTTTATCTCCCTGCTCATTTGATCTATTATGATATACAGATCTCTTAGTACATTTACTCCGAGCTTCTATTCATTATATACTTCGTATATATCGTATACTTAATTCCTTCCCTAACTACATATTACTTTATTCTGTTTTGTTTCTTTATTAATTGATTAGGTGAGCTTCTTAGAATTTGTTTAGAGTTACTGTGTTTCTCTTTTTCTCTTCTTTTGCTTCGTGCTTGTTGTTGATTGCACCTATTTGTCGGTATTTAGTTTCCTTTATTAGTTTTTTCATTTCTTTGGTTTTCGCCATTGTTTTTTTTTGTATTTTGGTTTATCTTCCGGTTTATCCCAAGTGTTTTTTTTTGGTATTTCCAATAGTTTCTAGGGATTCTTCCAGTTATCTTCATAGAGCTCAGCGCACGGGGATAAGTCCTACTTTCCTCTCTGATCGACCGATTTCTTAGAGCATTACTATTAGTACACCCATATTCACTGTACTGTAGCATGCATCCAATTACATATTGCGTTGTTTTGAATTTGGGCTTAGGATAATGGACGGCGTGGGCAAATGAGAGAGGTAGGTGAATGTCTAACATGTTAATCATAGATGAGAGGTTGTTTTTCTCACTACAGATGATCGTATTATCGAAATATTCTAAACTGTGATTTCGAAGTAAGTATAATGTACAATAGAAATAGGTTTCAGTACATTTGTATCAAGGTGTTTTTAGTTTAAACAAGAAATTATACAAGGAAAAAAAACTAAGTGACATATTTATGTCGTGACAAAATTTAGTAGAAGCATAACCCCCTTCAAGAAGTATTTACTTACCACCCTCTACTTAATAAAATTACCAATCTAATAATATTAAATAATAGAAATAAACCTCGATCGCTCTATATACTGCATATTAAAGGACAAACAAGAATTAGTTACACAACACAATACATGGTAGATCTCTTGTAGGCCTATGATGGGTTCCTGTTACCAGGACCGGTTGAAAATATTTTTACATAGTTTTAACAGAATTGTACTGTTTGTAACGAGTTGTAAGTGTAAAAATAACCGAACACGGTTGCAATAATTGTCTTAATATCATCTTGAAGAGTAAATCTATATTGATAAACAATCTATTGCAATGGTTTTATTCTAGTTTAGTTTTTATTCTATTTACAGTTTTCTTTCTAACACTTATTTTAATTAATTTACGGTAAAACTAAAAACATAATTATTTATTTATAATATTTATTACTTCACGCTACCAATTTACTTCTTAGACTAACTTTACTATTTAATTTATCTGTATTTATATCGTCCACTTCAATGCCACCAAATACAACTGTTCAATCCAATTGGCGGCATTCTAGCTTTGGAATGGCTAACTTTTGCACGTTGGTCTCCAGCACGTCCTCCCTCAATTGAAATAATGTTTCTCATACATCTTGGTAGGTGGGTTGGTCATAGGCAGCGTCTTTTATTACCAGATAGAAAAGGTAACGCGATGCATCTTTGAGTTTCAAAGCTTTACCGGGAGCTGGTAGTTGGCATGGAAGTTCTGCATCTCGACAAAACTTCCTTCAAAATAAAGATGTTAACCCTTGTGCGTCTTTTATGGATCGGAATGGTATTGCGAAGTCAGTATTCAGTATATGTAGTTCTCCATGACGATTTTCCATCGAAAGTTGAGATTTTAACACAAACTTACATTTCGTCTCTAGATGGAATTCTTCTGTCTGCTGTCCCATTTCCTGTCAATTATTTTCGATCTTTTTATCTTTTCTTTAAAAGACGAAGTATCGGCAGCCACTTGGTTTTTCAACGAAGATATTTTATCGTCAAGAAAATGCATTTCAGAGATTTTAGAGATTTCCAAACAGATGCTAGCAGAAACATCGGAGCAAACTTTCGAAATATCACAGCAGCATTTCTGTCATCAAACTAATACGTTTCTTGATCAAAACCTTCTTCTTGTATGGCGTTCTTCAGATCTTGGACCAACTCGGCCTTTTTCACTTTTTATTTTTATTTTATTTACAGTTTTCTACACTTATTTTAATTGATTTATAGGAGCATTAAAAACAATTCATTTATTTATTACAATTATTACAATTTATTAATTTATTTCTTACACTAACTCTACGAATTAATGTAGTCGTATTTGTATGTATCGTCCGCTTCAAGGGCTGGAGATTTCTCGATGCCGCTATGTCTCGTTTCGAATGTTCGAATTATTCCACGGATATACCATCTAGATTGGCAGATCATTGAATTTCAGACTGATATTAGATAGGCAGGGTGCTGGCGTAACACTATACTCGTATAATGACTATGTCAAAGCATAAAAATCATATTTTAAAATGTATTATTTATTACTAAATGACTGAATTCCACATCAGCGTCATTTAAATGTTAACTCAACCGAAGATTGAAAAGTTATTTTCTCACGTAGAAAACCGCAATACTTGTATAATTGAAGGAGATATAAACGTACAAAATCCTCTGTGGGGCTTGTAGAACTAGAAATAATAACATAAGCCATCAAATTGTTGAAACTATTCAGTTTACTTATATGGTAATAAATAATGGACAACCATCTTGCCAAATGAGACTAGGAAATTTAGATTCAATGATTGATGTTACATTTTGTTCACCATCTCTTTTTGATAGAACTTTGCCTTTAGATCTTGATACCCTGTGATCAAATAATTTTGTTATCCGGGTTATAATCGATGTATTTTGTATTAATGTTAATACCATTTATCCCAGTTATGTCCATGAAAACCCTCCTATGTTCTTAAAAAAAAGTAAATTGTATTAATGAGGGTTCTAACTAATCTATTTGCGAATTTAAACCATTTTAATTTCATTCCGTGTTGGGATTTGGAATGTGATCAATCCGTTGCTGAAAGACAGAACGCATTAGTAATTTTAAAAAATAAATTTTCTTCTCTTGAAAATTTTGTTAAATGCAAAGAAGAAAGTGCTTGAGAAAAATAAACAGAATAACGTTAATATTCCATTGCCTGTAAGTACCTACCTTATAAATAGATGAGTTTTGTTATAAAATACGTCTTGACATTTAAAACGCTCCCATCTGATCGAAACAATTTTCTATTAATACGGTTTTTCAATAGCTGAATTAGATTTTGCCCTTAATACTTCCGTTAGCACCTTACCAGGATACGATGAAGCCAAAAATCCTATAATAAAAAATTTACCAGATAAAACAATATATATATATATATATATATATATATATATATATATTTTTAAATATATTTAACCAGATTATAACTGCGGCAAAAACGTAATATATAGTCTTATAATAGGCGTATCATTGTCCTTTCTGTTCACCAACCTGGCAAATACCAAATTCGCTGGAGCTTACTGACCTATATTATTTTTATCATGTATATTAAATCCCCCAATGGATGGTTAAGACCTTAATTAAGTTAATTAGGTTAGAATGGTGACTTATGGATCAAAATCTTTAACCGCCTAGACAATATCGCTTTAAAAAAGGTTGCGGTACCTAAACATCTTAACAAATTTAGTTGTGCACATTCAGAACAGTTTTCTAAGATTTTCTAACAGTTAACTAAGAAAAAATGATTAAAATATTATATTTCAGCACAGTTTATTGAGCAAAATACATTTACTTATTGAAACTGATAAATAGTCGAAACGTTTAAGCAATAATTAAATGTTTTATATATTAAACATAGGTACCTGCTCTATATTATTTATATTCTTAAATAATAGAATATCGTTCTGAAGCTATTTTCTTGTGGCATTTTAAAGTAATTACTATTTAAATAGGAATAAGCCTCAATTAAAGGTTTAAGTAAGTTTATTGACGTTTTAATTTCCACTTCGGAAATCGTTCTCAAAATACAAACATTAGTAAATTAATAAAAAATTTGTTTTTTTGTTACTTTATGAAAAATTCTTCTAATAATTTAATTTTATCTGACTCATTTATATTGACAATTCAGACATACATTATACATTTTAAAGTAGACGACTTTAAAATAATATGACCAATATTGTTGAGTTGCGTTGCTGGGACGACTTTACTTTACTTTACTATGAAAGATCATTCGATTACATGAAATCAACTTTAACTTGAGAATATCCGTTAGAAAAAATCATACCATGTAATTGGTCTTTAAAGATAGACATGCCATGATGTCTAATGTTAGTGTTAGTGATTCTATAGTAAATTATGAGTGAAAACCAGGAAAAAATCCTCATAATATTATCCCGACACGATAAGTCGTACATTTAGTTTACCTTCATCTGATTTTATACGTTTGTTATTTAAAAAACATAAATGATGTATCCTCGATATGGTACTGACTTACTAATACTGGTATTTTCCTTTTAATAACTTTTTCTTTTATTATGTGTAACCAGACTCTACTACGTACTACCGAGAAATTTGCGACATAATTGATTTCATTTAGCATAAGTAGAGTCGCTTCTTTGATTTTGTCTCTTTTCGCCATCCATTGCTTTTAGGAATATACTTGAATCATTTCATTGTTTTATGTTTATTATCCCATAAGTTTTTACATATTTGAGATATATCAAATTTTCTATTTTTAATATAAGATTGATGTTCACTTATTCTAACATTTAATGGCCTTGATGTTTCACCTAAATAAAACTGATCGCATTCACAAGGTATTTTATAATTCCAATTCTTTGTCTTTATTGTTCATTGTTAGGTTTGATTTTAGACAAAATATATCTCAATGTGTTTGTTGTTTTGAATGTTGTTGAAATGTTGAATTTATTTCATAATAATATAGGAAAATATCAATATCGTACATAAAAGGATTATCAGAAAAAAAAAGGATAGGAAATAAATTCAACATTTCACCAACATTCAAAGCAACAAACACATTGAGATCTATTTTGTCTAAAACTAAACCTAACAATAAACAAGAAAAGACAAGGCATTGTATTTATATAATATCTTGTGCATGCGATCAGTTTTATTTAGGTGAAATATCAAGGACATTAAATGATAGAATAAGTGAACATCAATCTTATATTAAAAATAGAGAATTTGATAGATCTCAAATATGTAAACACGTTTGAGATAATGAACATAGGGTTCAATGGAATAAATCAAGTATAGTCCTAAAAGAAACTGGTGGTAAAAATAGAAAAATCAAAAAAGCGGCTCTAATTGTGCTAAATGGGACCAATTGTTTCGCAAATTCTTCGGCAGAATGTAGTAGGATCTGGTTACCCATATTAAAAGAGGATACCAGCATTAGAAGTCAGTAACATATCGAGGATACATCATTTATGATTTTTGAATAACTAAACGTACGACCATACTTACCATGTCAGGATAGTATTATGAGGTTTTTTTCCTGAGTCTTTCCTCATAGTTTACTATGGAATTCCTAACAGGAGAATTTTACTGTAATCATGGCATGTTGTTGTCTCTTTAAAGACGAATTACATGATAAAATTTTTCATGTTTTTGTGTAATCGAATGAACTATCTTACAAGTAAAGTGGTCCTAGAAACGCAACTTGACAATATGGACAATCTCATTTTAAAGTCGTCTACTTTAAAATGTATAATGTATGTCTGAATTGTCAATATAAATGAGTCAGATAAAATTAAATTATTAGAAGAATTTTTCACCAAGTAACAAAAAGAACAAAATTTGTTTAATTTACTAATGATAGATAATGATAACGATGATATACTATTTTGAGAACGATTTCCGAGGTGGAAATTTAAACGCCAATAAACTTACTTTAACCTTTAATTGTGGCTTATTCCCATTTAAATAGTAATTACTTTAAATAATAGAAATGTAATTTTTGAAGGACACGTCTTGTCCTTGTTCTCGGCTTAAACCGGTCCTGATGACTCCAAGACAATTGGCAAACTATTCGTTCAAGGTCTATTAACGGGCAAGTGAGCGAGGGGAAGGGGATCGTTCTGCGCAGGCATATCCAACCCTTAGTTGACTTAGGCTAGGGTAGAACAGTTCTATGTGAGGGGTGGTTTTCCGACTTTTCGTGTAGCATCCACCGAATGATGTGAACGCCCACACCCCCACCCCACCCACTTACCCACCTACAACCTATTCATTTCCCCACTTTCCTTTTCCTCTTACGTCACAATTCCCTAATTTACACTTCCCATTAATATCTATATTCACTCCAACCCTAAAAAAACATATCTAAATAACAACATCAAAGCAATCCCCCTTAAAAACCTACTAAAACAACAATACCCCCCCCATACCCACAATTTATTATAAACACAATACAACCACCACCCACCCATACAATACACAAAACAAACTTACAAAAATCATACCCCCCAATAATACCCCCCAACCCATCCCCAAATCTCCCCAACATTAAACCAACCTTCAAACATACTTTCCCCCCATACACAACCCCCAACACCTAACCACCCACAACAACCACCAAACCAACCCCCCACCCCCCCCACCCCCCAACCCCACCACCACCCACCCCCCACACCCACCCCACAAAAACCCCCCCCCCCACCCCCCCCCCCCCCCCCCCCCCCCCCCCACCCCCCCCCCCCCCCCCCCCCCCCCCACCCCCCCCCCCCCCCCCCCCCCCCCCCCCCCCCCCCCCCCCCCCCCCCCCCCCCCCCCCCCCCCCCCCCCCACCCCCCACCCCCCCCCCACCCCCCCCCCCCCCCCCCCCCCACCCCCCCCCCCCACCCCCCCCCCCCCCCCCCCCCCACACCCCCCCCCCCCCCACCCCCCACCCAAAACCCCCCCCCCCCCCCCCCCCCCATCCCCCCCCACTGTTTATATTTTGCTGGGCACAAAGTTAAATATTACGTTTATATAGGTCAGTCACAATTAGTTGTAATAAAAACTACATTTTATATTTGTTTTTGACGTTTCGAATTCCACTCTGGAAATATTTTTCAAAAAATTTTTAAAATGTAAAAACAAACACATGTATAAATTTTAATCTAAATTACAGCCAATTTTGGCTTAAGCCCATATAAACATAATATTTAATAAAATTCATGTATAAAATCAATTTGTCAAGGCCAACAAATTGACAGCGTATAAAAATATTCTGATTGACCTTTTTACTTCTGTTCAGGGTCCCAAAAAAAATGCGACTCATGATAATGTAATGTTTTACCAATGACTATTTGATTATAATCAGTACAGAATAATAGGTAATTATCATTACAGGATTATTAACAGATTGTTTAGATTACAGACGTCTTAAAAGTTGCTGCTGTTTTTTAGATAACTAGAATTTCTTCTAAGTGTATTAGGACCTAACTTTCAGACAGTTTTTGCCTTATTACAGAGCAGCAAGTTTTACTAAAAGAATACTCACATAACAGTAACACTTATTTCTTATTAAATGAATGTTTGTTGATATAATAATTTAGATAATCCTTAAATATGTCTGGATGAGAAATCAGTTCACGAAAATAGGTATTTGGAGAGCAACATTTTATTTGCAAAGACCCAAATTTGATGCAAAAAGTCTACCAGACAGCAATGAGAGGGCTGGTATGAAAGGTTGACATCTACATCGTACGTATAACGAAATAAATACGATTATCACATACTACAAAAGAACTAAGTACTCAGAAGGTTTACAAATTTTCTTTATATAGCTCAGTATAATTATCACATTATGAATAAATAAATTCATGATCCTTTAAATAAAATGTGCTTAGTCTCTCTTTATCGGTTACGTAAGATTAATTATGATCAATTAAACGGTTGCCTAAGTAGTACAAATTCAGAGCTGTTTAAACAATGTTATTAAATTTTTGCAACTCTGTGGTGTTACGGTTCTTTGTGGTCTTAATTTTTTATCGAATGGCTGAATGCAATAAATTAAACTAATTCAGAAAATTTAATTATACTTTAATAGTTTCAAATTTTCCCAATTATAAATTTTTGGTTAAATTTCTTTTTGTACAAATACGTCTTTCTTGGTGTATACCACAAAATAATTCAAAAAGTCGTATTATATTTACCAATCAGTTTATAATATTCCCTAGCGCCCATTCCTTTCTACATGTTTAGAATTATTCATTATTCTTTTTGTTTTTTTGATACAACAATAATAATAAAAATGGATTAGCCTTAGAGATTTGATTAAGTAATTATTTTATGGATTTAGATTCATTTCGTTGTTGCGTATCAGTCAATATTTTGCTACATAAATTTCCGTACTCGAGGTACAGTAAAATCTATAGGGAATCTATATCATTTATATAAGATTTTATATAAAATAAATAACATTCAATATATTTGTTAAATTGCATCTCAATTACAAAAGGTTATAAAAAAAAGCTTCTAAATATTCTGCTACTTCGAACAAACATATAGTTTATCAGGTTTATCTAAGCTCTAAATATTAAGACATGATAATGTGCAAATAAACATTTCCAGTAATATTAAAATAAATAATACCAAAAATATGTTACATAGTTCATAATGTAAATGGTATTATATTAACAAAATATGGTATAATAACTAACATTTTAGAAAAAATATGTTCCTGGACTAGTGGAAGCTAAAATATTTTGGGGCAGTGCAAAACACAATACGCATGCGTGATACCTAAGGAGGTGGCCTTGGCCTTCAGATCAATTTTCTAAACATGCCATGTCACACTTGCCTTGCCCGTGACTGTTTTGTTAGGTGCTCTTATTTTTATCGATTTCTCTTTTCCACAACGCACAACGACTAGGGGTAGAAATTCTAGAAGTGCGTAAAGTAAATAAGGACGAATAATCGCACAGGCTACAGTATAGAGCGAGAAAAACGACAAGCGGGAAGGAACATATTACACAACTTCATTACTATTTCTGGGATATTTCAAATCTTCATCGTCATGTATCATTGATAATAATTAATATCTAAGACTAGGCCTAGATGAGTCGTTTAATAATACAATCATTTTTTTCCTAAATTACTAATTTTAATATTATTTATAAACTAAATTGAAGAACAAATTAATATTTTTTAATTGCAAATTTTTATTTCAACATTTTTAATAATAGTGTATCAAACTTTTATACTATAATGCAAAATTTTGTGATGTATTCGTAAGAATCGACGTAACACATATTTTGATTAAATTTTCATTCAATGTGATAACAAGGAATCGAATAGCAAAAAATATCTAGAAATGATAGACATAACAAACGTTCAAGGGAAGCTATAAAAGATTCAACGGTGAAATTTTTCTTTGTAAAAAAATGGAAAAGCTCAGAATCCTCATTGAAATGCACAATTTTTAAGTCGCTGTTTTTACCGTTGGCGACTCATCTAACATAAATTTTAAATATCAGAGTCCACCAAATATTGTTGACACTTTCATTTAAATAAAATACATATAATATTTAAACCTGTATTAAAACATAGCTCACGTCATAAATTGTATCACGTCAAGAATCAATGTTGCCAAAAGAAATTTTATCGCCTAAATTTAGTTATTCTAAATTCCTAAAGTTATGCAAGAAACTGCTGTTGTCACACATGAAATATGTATGTCACACGTGAAATATATTTGCTATGGATTACATTATATTTTAAAATATTACAATCCTATTATTCTTTCCCCTATTCTAACCCAAAATAATTTTCTATTAATCTTTTAATATCATTAAAACATTTTCTGTTTCATATTGTTCTCCAGTCCAGTCGTCAGAGATTTGATCCCTAAAAATAAGAAAAAAAGTTAAATTTTGCTGAGGATATCGGACCCTTAAAAAGATGCAAAAAAGTTTGCAATTCCTAACTCGGACTCCCGATAAACCCCCTCATAGGGGGGGGGACCAGCAATCTAGCTGAGATAGTTTTAAATAAAAATTGTTATTAGCAGTTTTTCCCTCCCTACAATAGGGGTTTTAGGAGATAGCCCGGAGGTAGGAGTGCTAAACTTTTTTGTGGTTGCAAAATTTACATTTTTAGCAAAATTCAGCTAGTTTGTATGACTTTTAGAGGTTCGGTGGTGTTTTCATCTCGGACAGTATTCTTATATCAAAAATATCCTCCAAAAAGAAAATAGTATCAATCGTTGAGAGATATGAGGAAACCTTTTTAAGTTATCTTTACCTGTTAAACGAGAAATATTAACATAATATGGTGTCAATCCCACACATGCCCTAATAATAGTCGTTATTCCCTCATACTGTATCTGACAATATTTAAATATTCACCTGGAACTTCATTCATATTGAGCGTTCACCACAGAATATTTCGAGAAACTCTATCATATGCTTTCTTAAGATCAATGAAGAGCATATGAGCGTTTGTTTCTTTATTCAAGTATTTTTCTATCAGCTGTCTTATAATAAAAATTGCATCTGTTGTTGATCTGCATTGCATAAAACTTAACTGATTATTGCAAATTATCAATTACTCTCCTATATTTTCTTGGTCTAACTAGGTAGTTTTACTATCCTGTAGTATGTGCATTGTATAATCTCCCTTGTTTTTATAAACAGGTACAAATATACTGCTTCTCTATTCAGTTGGAATTTGCCCCACTCCTATCATTCTAATAAATAAACCTGTTAGACTACTTATCTTTCCTAAACCTGTACTTCCCCAGGAATATCATTCCTTAAAACTGCTTTATCTTTGTTTATGTGTAGTTAAGTGCGTTAACAACTTCTTCGTTTCTTATTTTGGAGACCCTTGCTGTTAGACTGTCCTCCGTTAACTCTAATGATGTTCTGGGAAACTCTTCATTTAATAAACTGTTAAACTACTTTTTCCACCGCTTTTTGACATTATTTTTGTTTTAGTATTTTATTATTTTCATCTTGGATATAATAATAATATCACTAGGACGAGATTCAGTTTATAAAAATATTAGATATTAAATTTATAAATTATAAACTATTTATTTTTCTAAATTCTTAAATTTTTAAATTACTGTTCTAACAACTGATCATAAATTAATATCTTGAACTTGACACTAGACAGATTTCTAATATCGTAGGACAAACTGTTCATATTGCAAGCAATTGAATACGAAACTGAACGTCTATAAAAACATGTATGTTTGGTAAAGTGAGGGTATTCTTGTGTCTAAGATTAAGATTATGAACGTTAGTCCTATATATTATTCCATTGTACAGGTATGGTGGAACTCTCTCTTGAATGATTTTATGGTAAAAACATAAAGCATGGAGGTTCCAATGATTTTTCATATTTAGCCCCTTGACTACGGTGAATACATTACTTCCTTTGAAATTTCCTGATGCCAAAAATCAAACGCAAACAAGAATTTTGCAATTTCTGTATTCTCCATTAATCAAATTCAGTGAGACACGCATTGCAAAGCACGTCACAATAATTTAGTTTTGATAATACCAGAGCATTACATAATAATGACTTTGTGGCCGTACTTAATAAATTACGGCTTTGATACAGTAATTTTAAAACGGCGTATCACACTCATTTTGATAAAATGACAGAGTTGGGTATCGTCTGCGTAATCGTCTGCACATCGTCTTGTGTGAATGCAAAAGGGAATACGCAGTTGCAGCGTTAATATGTTAATATCATCATCACCAATAGCTTTACCTTTAATATTATTAATAATATGTAATATATTAATTTTAGATACTGGTTTAAAGGTAAGAGAAGCACTGAGGGAATCCTTAAAGTTATTTTCATAGAATATTAGTGTATCAATGTCTGTTTTCATGTTTGGTATGACTTCAATAAAGTGTTTATTTATCTCATTTGCATTCCCTTGCCGATGACCTTATAGTCATGGCTGTTACTAAGTTACGCAATACTTTTTAGTCATTCCATTGATGTATATTTTTAGTAATTTTCTAAACAGTAAGTGCTTTATCCCTATCTAACATTAATTGCCTGATGGTATGAGTTAAGCAGCTGGATGGAGCATATTTCGTTGAGATTCTAAAATGGAACATGCATGTCAAGTAAAGTAATGATATTAGAGAGAAAATCGACTTTACTGTCTCTATCTGGCAATTCATATATTATTCTCCATGGTATAAATTGACTGTAATTTAAATTTTTGAAATTCCGAGTAGTAATAAATTTATTTGTACATATTAGTTTTGACATCACAACCAAATCTTTAAACAACCATTTCATGATCGCTTATTTCTGGGATATGTTTTACTTCAATAGAAAAAAATTTATACTCAGTAGATGTGATTACATAATCAAGCAGAGTCGATGTGAACTGGGTGATTCTATTGATTTACCATCAGCTTTAGTCCAAGACCATCTAATACATCTGTAATGAACTGTGTGGAATAATTATTGGTATTTAACAGATCAACATTAAAGTCTCCCAAATAAAGTAAATGATTTTCATCAGTACTTGGCAGTACTGATGATAAAATTGTTTCCAAAACTCCAAAGAAAGTTTTATACAATGCTCCATAAGGAGTATATAAAACACCAATAGCTAGTGTTTCATAGCGAAGAGAGAGTTTTAACCATATCTGTTCAATTTCATTTGATGACTCAACACATAATATATATTAAATTTTATGTAAATACCTACTCATCCACCTGTGTCATTTAGATTCCTATCGACTCGCTTAGAGTTATAGCCAGGTGTGTTAATGTTCTTACTGGATATTGATTCCTTCAACCATGTTTCACTATTACCCAAAATATCTAAATCATTTTCCAGAATAAGTTCTTTCACATCAATAAAATGCGCAACTAGCGATCTAGGGTTTATATGGGCACAATTTAAACTATTCATGTTATGCTTAGATTAGATCCCTACTAAACTGGTACAAACGATTATTAAACAATTTAAGCATAATTTGTAGATGATTATCAATAGTAATACCACTAGTGATTCAATTTTCGCGATAAGTCTGTCGATTTACTTCTAAACGAAACTGAGTTGCTTGAAAACACTTGTCTTCTTGTCAACACGTGTTTTCTTTAAAAAACTCAGTTGAGTTTAGAAATAAAAGACAGACTTATAAGCTAAATTAAATCACGAGTGGTATTTTATTAGACTATTTCATGAACAAAGTGATAGGTCAAAAATTCAGTAGAATGAGAGGAAGGAATTTAATAAAAATACATTTGATCTAGGTAACCCAAATCTACCCATTTTTTGAATAATTTACAATTAGTCATAATCATGAAATATTTATTATAACTATAAATAATTTGTTATAATTATTTTTCAACCCTCATTCTGTCTCCGGCTTCTATACAACATGTAGCTTCTCCTTTTCAAAAATTTTAAAGTGTTTGTTTGTCTTTGTGTATTGTATTTTGTATTGTTATGTCCAAATTTACATTTATGACATTCTACTCATGTCGGATAGGCCACAACTGACGAAATGCCCCTGAAGATGATCTATTGATCGAAAGTACTTGGGTAAGATTAAATTAATCACCGTGTTCGATAGTTGCCTTGTATACCGTCAAAGTATAATTATTTTTTACCAATAACAATAAATAATTTCTACACGAAAAAAATACATTATTCTAAACTATAATTATTATAAACGGTGCAATTGTAAAAATTTTGAATAGTATGACCGTTATTAGGTGGATACAATGTATTGTTGCTATTATTACTTGATGTACTTGGAGTATTCCTAATAGTATAAAAGTACTTCGTTTGGAGTACCACCGAAACGACTCATTTTGACGCATACAGCTACAATAATTTTTTTGGCAAACGTCAAACTTTGTTTTGCGATCGGTATCCATGGTTACGTCGTTGAAAACACGAAGCTGATAGACCAATCAGAATTGAGAGACAGTTGGTGTTTTCGCGATAACACAAGCTGTCTTTGGTTTGTGATTGGTCAGATTATGTGAACATTTTAAGATGAGTGAAATAGTCATTTATATAAACAGTAATTCACATTAACAGTGAAACTAGCACAGTAAACACTGTATTAACAGCGAAAAAAATAAATAAATATTACTTTTTAATTCAAAACACGTTATAAACTAAGGATTACTTATTAGTAAATAAATTAAAATAATAAATTAAAGTAAAAATAAAATGTTCAAAGAAAAATGAAAAAAAACCTATATATACCTATATGCTAAAATCTATCCCCGAGATATATCTAATCTCATTCAAATCTTTTGTCTTTTTGCTCTATTTTTGGCTGTTTTATAAATTTTTGTTTCACCTTCCTTGATATTAAGTTGATCGTATAAATTTGTATACGCTTCTGCTTTAGCTTTTGGTATTGCTACTTTTGCTTCCATTTTGGAGACCTTATAGTTTTGAAGATCTGCCCGAAAGATTTTCTTACCACTGTTTATATAATTTTCTTTTCTCCTTTAATTTTTCTACATTGTTTGATAACCACCAGGTCTTTATATTCTCAAACTTCTTCCCTGAGGTTTTTCCACGTATTCCAATAGCAGTATCTCTAATAATACTGAGCATATTCTTCCAAATTATATTAATCATGTTTCAGCACTATTTTTGTCCTAAATAGACCTTGTTTTGAGAATTTGAGGATCATACACAGACCCAACATTCAATGATTTATTATCAAGTATAAATTTCACGGTCATTACTCGTATCATTCATTCTTATAATATCTACTACAGTATATTTATATTTCTATATAAGCAGTGTTACCCAGTGTTACTTTCCCTACATACCACAATTTGTATCATTCACCTAGTTTTTTACCTTTTATCCTTTACACCTAGTCTCTTAAATATATTCTCCTTCTATTGTGTGTGCGCATCTACTAATTCCATACTCTTATGTGTAAAAGTATGGAATTCAAGATGGTGTTCCCCCTGAGCTAGTCCTTACCCAGAAATCTGAATGGAGAATCTGTTTGCTTCCGAAACACTTTATCTCAGAAGATGCCATCATTTCAGTATAATTTTTGTTACATTGGAGGTCTTTTCATTACTATGGCCTGAAAAGATTTTCGGACAAATTTTTCTATACAGACTAGGATACCGACTTGTAGGGATGGGAAAAACCTACCGGTTTTAACCGAAAACCGGTTTTTTTACTTCGAAATAACCGGTTTGATCGGTTGTATTTTTGTCCCGGTTATAACCGGTTTTTTATTTTTAAAGTAAAAACCGGTTATTAGGTTTTTACAGTGATAAGGATTAGGTTAGGTATTATTTTGGATCCCACCCAATCATAATTATTATTCTCAAGTAATTATTCCAAACAAAACTAAAATTCAATTTTTATTTTATTTTATAAATACAAAAGCAAACTGAAAGTGCAAGCTCACATCAGCCAGAAACAATTAAATTTTATTATAGTATTTCATTGAAAAAGTATTTGTAATCATAATATTTTTACATAAGAACTGATCCGGTATTTATACATCATCTATTTTTCACACTTGACTCTTGACATTGAAAGTGGGTGAATGGCTTTTTCTGATTACCAAAAATAATGACTATGAATATCGAATTACTGATTACGAATACGAATCTCCAAGGATTTCCCTACATTTTCAAAACGATTTATACACATACCGGAAGTCGTAAATGAGTTAAAAGTAATACATGATATTTTTTTTTTGATGGAGTAAAAATAAAAGATGAACTGCACTATCCAATTTATTTTTAAGTAAAATATTTATGTTGATATTATTTTCTTTAAATCCCATTTGAAAGAATCTGGGAAATTTTTGTGGGGGAATTTTTTTCTCACAAAACACAAAAAATTGTGTTGTATTTACATTGATATTGATGTTCTTTCGATAGTACTAATTTTGATCATATTGATATCGAGTCAAATGTAGTATCGCAAACTAAAGTGCATTGTAAATATAACTTTCTAATCTATTGGATTAAAAAAAACCGGTTTTTGGAAAAACCGGTTTTTTTTGGCAGGTTATAACTGCCAGGTTAAACTGTAAGCAAAAAAAACCTGTATAACCGAAAACCGGTGTTTTGTCAAAAACCGCCATCCCTACCGACTTGCCTATAAGCCAATGTATGGTTGCCCGTATACTCATACCAATAGGAGACACGTAATTTATATGAGATACTACAAAATCAGTACTTATTTCGAGTACAGATGAACTATTGAACTCGTGATGTTTTGTTGACCAATGAAAAATTATTTCAATAAAATTTTATTTTTTGCTGTGGGACTTATAACTTATTCGCTAAATTGGGGGTCGCGATCATCAGTCGCTAAATTGGAGTCGCCATCAAGAAGTAATATATCTTTAGTTATTCTATGTGTTCTACCAAGTAGTGAATAATGACACAACTTATTACAAAAATGTTTAAAACAAAACTACTTAAATAAAAAGAAATTTGTAGAATATAATAATAGGTTCCATTCTTAAATAAACTTCAGACAATACTTTTTCGTTTTATGTAGACACGATTCTGTTTTTCAATGTGCCTCCACTAAGTTGTCGTTCCATCGTTTTCGTGGTCTTTCTACTGATCGTCTTCCTATTGGGAAACCATCTCTTGCCGTCTTTACCTACTATTGTATTTGTTGTCATTCGGCTTATATGATCGTTCCATTCTACTCTTATATTAATTACCCAGTTCTTGATATTCGCTGTACTTCTAGCTCTGTCCCATGTCTCTGCTGTTTCTAGCATCCTTTTTGTTCTCTCTGTGTCAGGTCGTGTTTTTGCCGCGTATGTCATTATTGCTCTGATGACTGTTTTATAAATTCTTGTCTTTCATTTCTTTCCCGATATTTTTATTTCTCCATATTGTTTCATTCTCGCAACCTGTATAAGGTCGTGTTTCTGCCGTGTATGTTATTATTAGTCTGATGGCTGTTCTGTAAATTCAGTCTTTCATTTCTTTCCCGATATTTTTATCATATTGTTTCATTCAGGCAACCTGTGGCTCTGTTAGCTCTATTCAATTGATCTTCCACTTCAGTTTCGAGCTTTCCATAGCTAGATAATGTGATGCCTAAAAATTTAAACTGCATCACTTGTTCACTGTCCTTCTGGCTCCAATTGACATCTCAGTAAATTTGCTGTTATAACCATGCATTTTGTATTTTTTGGGGAAATTAACATGTTAAATTGTCTGGCGGTTATATTAAATTGGTGCAGCATACGTTGTACCAAATCATCTTCACTTTGATAGAGTAATAATTGCGTCGCCTGCGTAGCAGAATATTTGAAGTTGTTTTTCTTCCAGTTGGTATCCTTTTTTAGTTGTTACTTTTTCTGTTATTTCATGCATAATCAGATTGAACAAGTGGACTCTTGAATAAGGTCGGTTAGTTCTTCTTCTACTTTTATTGTGTTGTTTTGGTAGATATTTTCGATCGTTTTGATTATTTCTAAAGGTATCTCTCTTGCGTACAATAAGAGGATAACGTCCTTTAATTGAACCGGGCCAAATACCTTCATAAGATCCACAAAACATAGATATGCCGGTTTGTGGTATTCTAATGATTTCTCTTGCACTTGCCTCATTATAAATATGGCGTCGGTGTATGATCTTCCCGACCTAAAACCTTGTTGTTCTTCTGTTAGTGTTACAATTTCATTCAGTTTATTTGTTATTACTTTGGTTGTCAATTTTAGTGTTCCGTTCAATAAATTAATTCCTCTGTAATTTTCCGGGCCGATTTGTCTCCCCTTTTGAAGAAAGGTATAAGGATGGCTCTCCACTCTTGAGGAATTCTATTTTGTTTTCTGATATACTGTATTGGATATATTTGAAGGCAGAAAACCAGCTTTTTAATTACTCTTCCTTTACTTTCCTTACTATTCCTTTTTCAGAAATATTGAATAGTATTCAGGATATTATACTCGAATGTATATGCTTTTATAAGGAGAGCAGCAAAGTCAGGAATGTTCTTAATAACAGACAAACAGACGATTTGTGAAAACTAGACTATTGGACAATTTTGGGATAATTTGATTTATATAAAACCAATATTTATTGAAGAAGTAAAAACTACAGTTTTCTGTTCGTAAAATTGTGTTTTTCCATTGGTTTAAATTGACCATCTATCATGATTGTCTGTATATCCCGACTTAACCATAATTACACATTCTGATGCTATTTATAAGAAAAATATTACTGTCTGTTGATAGAAATTTCTTTTGTATAGTCTTAGGTTTTGTCTCAAAACTACTTCTTTTAATAATTTTCCCCATTATCCATTTTAAATAAACGGTTTAAAATTATATTTGTATTTCAAACTATTATATTTAGTAGCAAGAGCCCTCTACTTCCTTCTACATTTAAAAAAGTTGCACTTGGTAAGGCTGTACCTGTTAATTATGACCTCAGGGAAAACTACACAAGCATTTTCCTACTTCCCACAAATAATGTAAAGTACAACTTCCACTATAGCCTAACTACACATTTCGTCCTCCTTCTCTTTCAAAAAATCAATATTAAATTTCAGTAGTGGTTTCCCAACCCTCCTACTTTCTTCAATCATATTGATGTGATAGTTTGACTTAACTATTAGGGGTCTGGCCTATGCGTATCTATCCCGTTAGAAATACGTCATTTTTATTCTATGTGGTGGCAATCCTGACCTACGAAAACAATCTTTGATAGAGCCTCACACCGACAATTCGATGCACTGCTAATGCCTGGTAACAGCGGCGTTGCATTTGAATTTCATAACTATAAAAAACATTCGAAATACAAATCCGTTAATATATACAATAACGAAGGAGGTAATTGAAAGTTTTTACAAAATAATTAGATCAACAGACTTAATTCTCACATTTTCTGATATAAAACAAAAGGTACAACAGTCTAACTAACGATTTTCATCAGGATTAGTGATTTTTACCAAATGTGTAATTATTCCACCAAGTTATGAATACAATTTTTCTTTTAAAATTGCAAACTTCATGGATTTAATAATTTTTTGCACTTTTTGCAAAATAACAATATTTCTATAAATTGAAATATTTCTGTGTTACGTAGCTATATTGTCAAGAATTAGACGGAAGCACATAATAGCATAGAATGGAGGAGTTTAAGGGAGGCCTATGTCCATTAGTGGACGTGATAAATAAAGGCATACGGAAGCAGGTGCAGCAGAAGCAGCAGGCGGAAAGTGTGCATCTTCTTTCTTAAAAATTTACTAATATGCAAATAAATATAATACTTGCCTATGTGCTATACTGTGTCGGTTAATATGTTGGCCTTGCCTGTTATTAGGTATGAATTCAGTTCCTACTCTTTCTAAACATTCCTTCAATTTAGTGTCCGTGTCATCCCAGGTATTCTGCCAGATCTTATAAACATCTTTTGATGCTTGGGTTGTGAATATTTCAGGTCAATTGGTTAGGTTAAAAAGCACTTTTATTAGTTGCTGTAACAAATTCGAGGGAATCAGCTTCTTTATTATCAGTTTTCCATTTATTGCAGTTATCCATACAAACGACACAATGTTATCCTGCGATTCTGTAACACTTCTTTTGTGACCATAATAAGTAAACAGTGGGTTGTATTTCATTGTGTCTGAAATTGTGAGAAATATTTTTTGCGGAAATTTCTCCAGGACAAAGTTTTCCATAAAAATTATCGCATTATAAGCAGCGACGTGTCCACCTTTATACTTGGACAATTCATTTGAAAGTAGATCGGATTATCGGTATTCCGATAATAAATTTTTCAAAACGTGCTGGATAAGGAAGGTATGTCTGGTTTGTTTGGAGAATATGTCAGAGAGATTTCAATTTGTAATGGTTTAATCATCCAGGGGAGCGAATTTAGATAAATAGGAATGGTGAAATTTGGTTCCCAAACCGTAATCTGTACTTATCTTATTATTTATTAATATTATTTATCACTTTATATATTATCACTAAAAAAACTAAAAAATCGAAAGTCGTCAGATGAAGATGAAATAAAAATAAATAAACGACTCAATTATTAATATTGTTCTTTAAAATCACTTTATTTAGATACCAATAATATTACAATACTTGTTTACAACTTTTACACAATAAGTATTTAAAATACTACCGTTCTTAAACTGTTAACTTCCTATGTTTATATAGATTTTTTAATACTTTCTCTTTTTCGTCAATGGACTTTTTTTGAATAAATCACACAGAACTGTCGAACGTTCTTCTTCGCAGGAAAGCAATCTTTCATAAACAGAATCTTGAGGAAGCTTTATTTCTCTTTCTGTGATCATCAGCGATGGAGAATATCCGGTTGCTTTATGTTCGGAACTTCTATAGGCTAACAGCAATAGAGGAATTAAAGTATTCCAGTCTTGAGTACAAGCTGATTATAGCCGCAAATTTCAAACATGGAACAAATAATTTCGGTTTAGCAGTGTTGTCATGGTTTTATAATGTATATGCTGTATGCTTCAAATATAAAGAGATAAAGCTTTAGAAAAGTACATTTTGATTATAATATGTTATGAATTCTGCAATTTTTGATTTATATAAAACGAGAATGAGTAAATATTTGTTTCGTTTGAGATTAATTGCAGTTAATTATTAGGAATTTTTTTGGTAATTGCCTTTTAATAGATTAGGGGATAGATTTGGCAATCGTCAAATCAGCAGTTGTCAGATTGCAACAGATGTTTGCAATTAATCTCGAAAGAGACAAATATTGAATCGTTATTGTTTCATATAAATTATTGCAGAATTCATAAAATAGTATAATCAAAATGTACTTTTTAAAAGCTTTCTCTCTTTATATTTGAATCATGCAACATATGCATTATATAAACATCCAGCACTGCCAAACCCAAATATTTTATTTCATGGTTGACATTTGTGGCTATATTCATCTTGTATTTTCGGTAAACTCAACCAAATAACCATATACAAAGTGTTGCATGTTTTTGCCATAAGTATAATATAAAGGGAAAGGCTGATCACGGACTCTGTTGCTGTTTAAAATAGTAGATAGAACACTGTTAAGAATGTTCAATGTCGTGGTGATACAATAGCCCTGGATATATCGAGGCGTCATAATAGGTCTCTCAAGTGGCTTTGGTTATGTTGAGTTGATTGATTTTTTTTTAATTCGTTTGTTCTACTACTGCCATGCTGCCGCCAATTGACTTATTTTACATCTTCCATTCGTGTTTCTGACTCAGGTTTTTATTGTTAACGACTACTTACGTAGCTGCGACCGATGGCTTTACGTACCCTCCGAAATAGGGTGGCAGCTCAGTTATATTAGAAATTGAAAAATGTCGGCTGTTTCGGAATCGAATCCGGGACATCCGACTTCGTAAGTGCACTACGGCCGCCATTTTTTATCAATCTTAATGATTTAAATAATATTACAATAAATTAATAATACATGTTTTATAGTACAATGTTGAACAAAAAGCTTCCGAAAAGAAAAAAACGACTTATCCGTTTGTTTTCCACTGATATTTGTAAGAATCAATTTATCTCCATTTTTATTACGTAGTCCTGCGTTTACCGCTTATATCTTTTTTCGTACGTTTTGATAGGGTCCATACAGGTTTTTGCTTGAAATGTTGTCGTATCTGTCCGTATGTGTTCTAACTCTTGAAGAAAAAGTTCTAAAATCTTAAAAAATTTGGCTAAGACTTTTAATCGTGGCAGCCGTGGCTGTATATCCAAATTACTTGTCAAGAATATTGAGTTGCAACAAGCAATATATTGATTGATTTCTCATAATATGAGATAATTGTACTCTTTGATTCTGTTAATAATCTCACATTTCTTGTCTATTCTACGTAGGACCGTAGAACATTAGTCACATGATCCTCTCATGAAATTATTGAGATGCGTCTGTAACAACACATCTCGAGGTTCTCGAGCTTTCTTAAAGAAGCTTCAGAAAGTGTCCAGGTCATGTAATAACGTAAAAAATTACATAGCATCTGATGATAGAGATTTTGGTTCAAGTGGTAAATCTTGACTTCCGAAAAGAGACTTCATCTTAACGAACGCTGATCTTGCTTTTTCAATACGCTATTTTATTTCAGGTGCATAAGCACCTGTACAGCGAATAGAGCTTCTTGGGTGCGTAAGGTATGGCAGAGTCCAAATTGTGTCCTTGGCACTTACTCTTCACATTTTTTATATATTCTGCTGTGTATCATTTTAAAAAGGTTTTAAGTAAGTGGCTCATAAGGCATATTGTTATGTAGACTCCGCATGTCTTGCATTTAATTTTTGTTACGAAGGTCGACTCTAACCAGCTATTCTGATTGCTTTTTTGATCTCTTTATCTATTGTTTTGTATAATGTCGTGCCCTGATCTTTGAACATTCACCTCTCCTCCATCATATCTAAAATCTCGTTTGTCATTCACGATTAGATAGAGGACACAGAATCGTGAAACTTGGCACGTAGTCAGTACTCTGTAAAATTCTAGACAACAAACAAAGTGCCAATTTATAAACATAAATTCATAAAAAAATTTAAAAACAATTTCCGGATTGCAAATGGAAATGTAAAAATCAAATGCAAAATGTAATTTTTATGACAATTAATTATGGTAATTTCATATAAATACAATATTTCACAATATGGCAGCATTGGCTTTAATATTAAGAATAGTGATATTCTTTATTACTTTTTCTAAGGATATGACTTCAAAAATTGGATAGTTTATGTGGGATTAAACCACAATTGGTTATAATGCGAATCCCGTTTTATATTTTTTGACGTTTCGATTTCCAATTCGGAAATCATTTTCAAAAAACTTCAAAAAATTATTGTTGTACCTTTAAATATTTATAAATGCTATAGAATAGCCATATTTTGAGTGGACTTCTGAGAGATGTTATACCCTCGGATTGATATCAAAATCTAATATTTGTGCTTATGTAGTTAATTATAGTTAATGTCTCTCTGGCCTTCTATTAATTCAATAATATTGGCCAATTCTTATTGCTGACTTCATTCACTATTAGTAAACAGAGCTTGCTAAACACTATTGACGTATTTGCTATACATTTTTCTTCATTTAATAAGATAAGGACTGCTTCTTTCAATTTCCTCTTTTTTCTGTCCGTTACTTTCATGACTATTGATGCATTTTTCACATTGATCTCTGTGCTTATTATCCCAGGCATGTTTGATGTGTTTGCTTATATGGAATCTGTCAATATGAGGTTCTTAATGTATGATTCATACTCATTTATCGTAATAGTGATCTTAAGGTTTCTCCCAGATAAAAATTGTTGATTTGCAACATATTTTATAACTGCAGCTCTTTGATCTTTCATGTGTGTTGTTGGGTTTGGTTTTGGAAAGAATCTCAGTTTGTTGATTGTTTCATGTGTTGTGATCTGGTATTTATTTCCTATCCTTTTTAATTTATCTGATAAAACATTTATATAATATATTGTGGTGTGGCTGTTATTCCTATTTCTTCCTTTCGGATGTTACTCTTTTCTTAAATATTATAAAATTTCTTATTTATAAATGACAATGGATAATCATTTTTGTTATAATCAGTTGTACCTATGATACTGTGATATTGTCTATTCCATGTACAATTTTTTTGCCAGTGTCTCTGCATCTCTGAATGTACAAACTTTGCCTATTTAGTTATGATTTGTACACAATGTGATAAAACAATAATTCAAATTGTTTTGAGACTCCCTGTGTGTACTTTTAAAATATTATTTGGAGTAAGATTCCTTAATTATTGTGAGTTAAGTACAATTTTTACTCAACTTTCCCAAAAAAATTATTAAAAGAATATTCCTAACCAAATTTTATATTGACAATTTGAAGCCATAAATGTACGTCATTCAATGCGGTGATTGTTTTTTTTTTTTTTCAGGAAGCGGTCTGTTATAAACCGATCGTACTATAAGGCAGTGACTATACTGTTAACAATCAGTATCAGTGTAAATAAGAGAATTCATTGCTTAGTGTAATTCCAATTTTTTACGATGGGTGTATACTTCAATTCTTCAAGGCTACTCGTTGCCATTAACAAAGTTATTTCAAAAAATATTTCTCTAATATTTTTTTTTCCTGGAAGTGGTCTATTATAAACCCGTCCTACTGCAGCCAATCTGCTTATTATACATAATATAGCTATATACCTATTTTCCCCAACTTCCTTAAAGCAGTACCATTTATACTAACTAGTTGAGTGACAATTTTTCTAATAATAGATGTTTTTCCTTTACATGATTTATTGGTATAATAATTTCTATTTAACTGCTATATTTATTCCATTAAGATTGTTTCTCGTTTGACAGGCATGTTGGAGGTCTGCGTTCGATGCCTTAGACTAGCGGGAACATCGAGATTTTTGTAAAAATATCAAAAGACTTTTGGGCGGTTTAGCCTTTAACAATCACCTAATTTTATACGTTTTTAGAAATGCCTGTTCAATTTTAGCCATATTCACCTTTCTTTCTAAATTTGACATGGATCTACGGTGCAAACTCCAAATTGACAATAAGTTTAATACAAATATAATTCGTCGTATAATTTATAGCAAAATCTACAGTAGAATGATAAGACTACGCACCATAAATAGTATTAAAACATAATTTAAGGATGATTCGAAAAAATAATACACAAAATATTTAATATTCTGTCTTCTGTTAATCGAAAATATATTATAAATAAAAAGTTTCGCTAAATTAAAATAACCCATATTCTGCCTGATTTTTTCCAACCCCGAAACACCCACGCCATATCCACCTGGTACCCGCCAATGATCTTCAACAGAGATAACGGCACTATGCACATGGACTAAAATTTTTCAGATTAAGAATGTGATGCGAGTTTGACCTTGAGGCAATGGCTTTTCTAAGAACCCAGATCATTTTACGTGTTTTTGAGAGTAGGATCGGTGCTCCTGTTTCGTCGAACAGGAAGATGTATCTTGAATATATAGGGTATAATAACTAGCCGGTCACGGGAGGAATGAATCCTACTGCAACGCCCCTAACGAACATTTCCGAATTAGCGTTCTTAATTTGTTCATGTCACATGTCATCCTTTACTTTGACGGGAGGGATGAAAAATTCTGGAAAAAACTGATGGATATAAATAAGTTGGATAAAAAATGAAATAAAAATATTCATTTTCAGTTTTATTGTGTAGTAGTGTAGTTAATTATTAATGTTGAATTTTCGATTTATGTAAAGTAATGTACCTATCAGTTGAATTTTAAAATATCATTTACGAAATTTAAATGATTATGCTAAAATATGATAGCAAATTAAAGTAGCAGGAACATATCAGAAAGAAAAATCAAGAGCTTAAACTGAAATACAAGAAGTTATATTGGTTATTAGATAGAAGCTCACAACTTACAATCAAAAACAAGGTAATAGTTTACAAATAAATGCTCCAACCAGTATGGTCCTATGGTTTACAGTTATGGAGCTGTACTAGTGAGAGTAACTATGCTTTCCCTCAAAGAGTCCAAAACCGAATACTAAGAAACATAGTAAACGCCCCATGGTATATCCGCAACAAAGACCTACATCGAGAACTTCATATAGCAACAATTAAAGAAGAAATAAAGAGGATTGTCAAAGGTAACGAAAACTGACTCCACAACCATACAAACAGGGAAGTGTTAGAACTTTTAGATAATCAAGACCTAGTCCGCAGGCTCAATCCCACCAAACCTTTTGAATTTGTGTGATAGTGATCAATCTATAAATGTCACTGTCAGTACTAAATTCGGGCAGTGAACCTAGACACAACAGTGAAGTGTGCAACAATAATTATTAGATTCTAAGGTGAACCCTTGGGAATACCTAGGAAACTACAGTAGTAGATTAAGTTAAACATAAAATGCTGGTTAGTCTTAGGATTACATGCATTGTTAATGTAATAAATAATAAAAAAACTAAATTTTATTAATCACTACCTACAAATAATGGAAGAACACAATAAAGCAGAACAACATGATGGATAGATATAAAATATTTAATTAAAACTTAAATCTAACATAGGTATAAAATGTGAAATTTTTTTATTCATAAAAAATCCCTATTTCTTTTGTATACGAGTGATCGTTTTCACTGATTTTATTTTCACAATCTTGTAGTAGTAACCTGATGTCAGAGGTACTTGGTTTTTGAAGTAAATTTTCTGATTTTGGAGTTTGTTTTTTCTTAGTACTAACAAACCTCACTTGTTTTTCATATTTCTTATTGCCAGGCTCATTGTAAACATCTTTTAATGTCTTACCTTCTTGTCCAATCAAACTTAGTATATTGTCCATCATTTTTCCAACTTTCAATTTAACATCAGAAGTTAGTTTTTTTGAAGAAATTAATTCATATATTATATCCAGCTTAACTTTAAGATCTTGGTTTTCATAATCTTCTTTTTTAATCATACTTTGGTTTACCACAGTATGGATAATATCATCAGTTTCTGTCTCAGTTTTTTGAATGGGTATTGATGGCTGGAAATTATTTCTAATAACTGCATGTATGTGTTTGCAGAAATTACTTTTAATAAAAAAATCCAGGCAAGTACAGGTAAATTCATGGATACAAGTCTTACATTCGTTGCAAAAAATATGACAACTTTTATTTATTTTTAAACACTCATTTACCTTTTGAACATGATACTCTGTATTATTTTGAACTGATTTTACTTTCCAGTTATTTTCATCTATTTTGCAGATGTCTTTCAATTCAATATCCTTACTTCTTACATGTGTTTTCTTTATTAAATTCATTCTATATGAGTTATTACCTTTGACTTTTTTTTTCAATTTTTTTATTACTACATCACGTACCAAGTTTAAAAGAGCATACAAACAAGTGTCTACCCTTTTATTCTTTTTTCCTTGAAAATATACATGTTTCAGTGTTCGATGCAATGCTTCTAAGTACATATTTGTGTTAATGCCCAGTCCTTTTCTGTAACAATATGCCCATAAATGACAACGACCAGCATAGTAAGTTTGGAAGTATTGACCAAAAGCCTCAGTATCCTCACAAGCAAATAATTCAGATAATACAAAATTTAGCAATTCTTGAAAATCGGCAGGATCAGTTGACTGTAATAACAAACGCAAGTACTTATACACTTTTGCTTTCATCACTTGATCACCTTTAATTTTATTCAAGTTCTTACGCCAATTTCTATCGATGTGCCAAGCACAAAGGAGGTGATTATCTGGTTTACTCATAATATTAGTCCATGCATTAAAAAATTCTGGAGCATCATCAGACATAAACACTTTACATTTGATGTCACCAGTTTGTTCTTTAATAGAATTAAAAAAATGTGTTAAGACATTGGTATCTGCCCTGTTTGAAAGCAAGAAAGCAGTAGGCACCCCTTCTCCAAATTCATCCACAACCATAAGTGTTGTTAATAAGAAATCATAACTTGTAGTTCCATGTGTTGAGTCCACACATATTTTGTCTGAGCCAAACAGTTTCAATTGTTTTTCTTGAAATTTCGTCATGAATATTAGTGCAAAATCATTTATGTTGAATACATTAGGGAGATCATCTGAGCCTTGCTCTTTGTAAAATATAATTGAAAATTCATCTTTTAGGGATCTTAATCGTTCAACCCATAAACGAATGCTTATGACATCATTCTGATGTAGCTGAACATACTCTTTTAAAGAAAAGTCCCTGGTTATATTTCTCAAGTCTTGGCGATCTAAAAGACTGAGTCGTCCAAGGGATTCTTCAGAGTAAATCCCATTACGAATATCATCTAGGATTTTTTGGAATGACACACCTTCAGAGATTTTTCCTTAAAATAAAAAAATGCAAAGTTAATACATTACATTAGAAAAAAAAAACTAGACATACCTGCTATTTGTTTTCTTTCAGTTTTAGTCAAATTTATATGGGTTAAATTACAATTATGGCCAAAATGAGGTGTATACAAAGTGGCCTTTAACTGATTTCCATTACATATTAAATCCAAAGTTGAAGGACAAGTAACATCTAACTTGGAAAAACCCTGAGATTTTAAAAATTTCTGTCTATTGTTTTGAGATGTAGACATATATCTGCTTGCTTTAAATGACCTATGACAAACATAGTATGTCTTTTCTATTTTGCTAGTTATTTTTTTACCAGTGGTTTTTACATAAGAGCATTTCATGTTTTTCTCAACAGTCTCTTTCCATGTTCTAAAATCTAAAAAAAATATTTCGTTAGTTCATACAATTAGCTATTAATAAATAATACTAACCTGCATAGTTTTCGAATTCCTTTTCTTCCTTAAACAGCTCAAGTTTGTGATCTGTAATTAAGTGATCTCTGTACTCGGAGTACGTGGAGAGAATCCGAAAGCAAGAGGTACACACTAAAGATTTTTTTCGACTTGTTGTAGCCGGTTCTGCTCCATGTAAGAGTTTAATATGTTTATTCAAATTAGAAATTGTGCTAAACGTTTTATCACAATATTTACAAAGGTGTCTTGTCACTGCTTTTGTTTCCATTATAAATATAATATAAATATTATAATACAAACACAAAACCTCGAAGTAGCCGAAAATAAAATGCAGGAAATAAAATTCACAGTACGAATAATTATAAAACAATAAAAGAGTACATTAGGTATAAAAGTAAAAATAAAATGCAGGATATAAAATTCACAGTACGAATAATTATAAAACAATAAAAGAGTACATTAGGTATAAAAGTTATAGGTTATTTTCAAAATTCAAATTCAAAATAAAACCGAACTTGTCAATAATGAGTTTGATATATTTCCGCTTGGTGCGCCACAGTAGGAATCATTCCTCCCGCGACCGGCTTGTGGGTAAAATACAGTATACTAGATTATTTTCCACTACTTATAAGAGAATATACCTAAAGGTTAACGTAATATAAACATTTCCTAATAAAAAAATATTTGTAGGAAATATTTTTTGTGGATAAATTTATAAAGACGCATCTCATACTACAATGTTTTAAACACAGCTAGATTATTATTAGTCCTATACAACTATTAATGATATTAGTTTCGATAGTTAGACAGCTTTAAAAATGACTTGATAATATGATGAAATGAATGATAAACATACGACTTCAATTAATTATTAGTTGTAAAGTTCAAGCTAGCAAGTTAATCAAGTAGGTACCTAATTAGTGTAAAGGTGTAAATTAGAAAGTATTGAACATAAATATATTTCTAAATTTTAACTTGGATTAAAAATGCATTTCTCTTTAATTATCAAACTATTCATCAAAATATGAAAAAAGAAATACAAATGTTTCATTTGAATAGACCTCAATAATGTGTAGAGAATATTGTTTTGAAAAAGCGGATCAATTTGAATATCTTGGAGAGACGATTATAAATAGAGCCAAACAAGATGCTGAAATAGAAAAATAATTATAAATGAAGTAAATCTTTAGGAGCACTAAACAAAATGATCTAATTTAATACATATCCAGGAATGTGGTAATCAGGATTTACAAAACGATTATGCAACCTTCGGTTATGTAATAAAGAAAGATAATACCTACGCAATATATATGGAGGGACAATGCACAATGACGGCGTATGAAGAAGAAGAAGAATAAATGGAAGTAATGGAGCTCTACAACCAACCAAGCATAAAAAAATAAAAGCACAAAGAGCACGTTGGATCAGATATGTTTTATAAAAACTGCGTGAATTACCCCGGATGAGAACGGAAATCCGGAAATGAACCAAGCTATAGTTCGGATTAAAAAGCTATGGAAAACAATCAATACGGCACGTTTTTAACGAACGAATTAAAAAATTAATCCAAATATATAAGGCTAAATTGTAATAACCCTTGGTGTATATGGGATGAGTGAGTCACTAATGCAGCACAAAAAATAATTCTTAGAATAATTTATACAGTCGAACCGGATGGAAACAAAATAATGAAGTAGTAGAATTGTTGGCAAGATGACTACTGATGATAACGGTAAAAAACTAACAACAGAAAATAAATGATTTTTTAAAAGATTCTCCTAAAAAAACTATACACAATTGTACATTACAACATCACGAAATTTAAAGTGAGTTATAGATTACAATATAATGAGGCAGACAAGAAAACTCGTTTAGCATGTTGTGACTGTCTAGAGGACCAAGGTATGGTAGTGACCATTGTATCCTAGGATTTAAAGCAGTATTTCCAAGGAGAGGAAATTGAGTAGATGAAACGGAAGGACCAAAGAAAAATAGGTGAAAAGAGGTACATCTTACAGAGCTAAGACCAATAAAATGTAAACTAACTAGTGTGTCAAGGAATAATTAACATCAAACTGGAAGAGGCTAATTTTCTAGATTTTAATTATGTAAAAAATACTATTAATAAATCAAACTATGCAATCTATGATCAAAATCCAGTAAACGTAACTTTGAGATTTGAGCTAAATTTCTTCTCTATCTGAAAATTTTTTTTATTCTTTATATAGAGTCGATTATTGTTGTTTTGTATTACGCTTTTTTATATAATCATTTACATTGAAGAGTGAAATGGGGGTTTTTCTTTCTATAGTGTAACCAATAGGCTTGTTATGCATCTTGTGTTGTTGATACTTATTCTAGAATTCTAGAACCTTAAAGTCGTTCTAAACGTGGTTAACTGTTTTGTAGTTATATATTTATATACTAAGGTGTTTTCATATAAGACTCCATAAAATAGCGTATCTTGTAATTATTCCTAAACAGACACATGTCCAGTAAGGAAACATGTTATGATTTTGATTTTCACAGTATTTCAACTCTATTAGCACAAGCCTTTTTAAAAATTTTACCACGTTATTGATGGGGTATATTATAAGATATTGTCTTCACACCCAGATTCTCATCAGGTCGAGGATATTGCTCACTACACTGGCCTATAGTCTTCCGGGGGTATCTTAATAACATACATTTAGTTTGACAGTGCATGTATTGATCCGGCGTAACGTTCAGTTTTTTCTTCGTTAAATTTTTACTCTGTGTGTTAAAATTTTACTCTCTAATTCGGAACAAGCACCACATTGGAAAACTTGATATATCCCATATTAAAGAAAGATATTTATGTGCTTGTTTAGTTTCTCTCCTGATATGTGGAAATGACCAATAGTGGAACAATAAAAGCACTTACGGCACCTCCACCTATCTTCCTTATCACTGAGACTCGAAACCATTTGATGAATATTTACGCATCTTCTCTCATTTATAATGTCTCTGTATAATACCTACATTAATATTTACTTTCGTTATCGATATAATTTTATATTAGTATCTAACCTATTTTAACATTACGTAGCTAATTAGCAATATATAATACTAGTAATTATGACGTTAATAACAATATCAGTTATATCCAAAATGGATTCAATACATTTGGTCATATTTGTTTTATTTAACTTATTTCATTTGATTGGACGCCTGAACCCCTTCTGATCATTCTGATCAATTCCAAAAATTGGCGTTGTAACTGAAAATATTGTAGCGCGTTTCAATAAAACGAGCGGTTCTAATTAATGTAGATATTCTTATTTATAATTGTTCAGCACTGTACTAGAATACTCTGGACTTGTCCACCTGTATTCACTTGCATTAGCGCTACGATTTCATCCCGGTCGATACACCCGGAAGCTTCTCGAACACAGATCACTGTCGTCTCGGGATGCAACCGTTGTACGAGCTACGTCGAAATAAGCAAGTTCGGTACACTGCTCCCCTTTTTTATCCGAGCGAAACGATCAGAAACTCTATAGGTAGGCCCAGGATGGCGGAATCTACAGAACTCTCCAGCTCTGCATGATCCCCCCAGAAAGAAATAACAGTCTACTGTGTCTAAAGGACACGATCTCTTCGGATTATTGCAACACACAGTAATTCGTCGCCGGTTTCTCGGAAGATCACTTCAAGCTTGCTTCTGACAATCTTATAATGCAGATTTTCTAGTGCATGACATATCTTGGGTAAGGCCAAATTCTTGATGTCATAACTGCACACTATTTTCTTCAAATTAGTTCGAGCACACTATATTATATTCTCGTAGCTTGCCCTGTCTGTATACGACTTACTGGTCACTATATACAGCACATATCGAGGACCATCTTCTAATCTCAGTACTCTTCCAACGTTAGGCTGGTGATTTTTTAAAATACGGACGAGTTTCCTTTAGTCATCTCAAAATCTTGGGCAACACAGTGGGCTAAAGAGACGTTATGTTGAACACTAAAAAGATCCTACTGAACTTCTATGGTCACACCGAATCTAGCACTCTTTCTCTCTGCGTAATTTGACGTAAATTCATTAAAGCTTGGTCGCCGGTCATCTTTGATTTCATGTTGAAGGGTTCGTGTTTCTTCTGTTTTATTTGAGCCGGCATAAGGTGCAAGCCGATTTATGTGCACTACTTTTGGTTTACCTTCTTAATTCGGTATATTACGTCATTTATTCTTTTTTTAATTTCATACGGACCCATTGTCTTTGTAGTTTAAGAGACAAGCCTCGACGACGTTGTGGATTATAAAGCCAAACAAGATCACGTACTTCATAACTTTCATTCTTGCATCGAGAATCATATTTATCTTTCATTCTGTCACTGGCTAACTGGATGTGTTGTCGGGCAAGTTGTTGAATGTTGTTCATTCTTAACTTTAGGCGGTCGACATAATCTTCGCTTGCAACATGTTCTTCGGAAGGTCTGTAGCCAAACCCTAGGTCGCAGGGCAAACGAACTTCACGACCTAACATCAAGCAGGTTGGAGTCTGCCCGAGCGATAGGCCATTAGGAATAAATGAATGTACTGGTGCCAATCTCTTTGATGCTCTGATACAACTTTGGACAGGTGTTTACCTATCGTTCGGTTTCGGTTCATCCTCTCGACCATTCCATCTGATTGAGGATGCAGGGGTGTCGTTCTGGTTTTATTGACACCAATCAATCTACAAATGTTTTGGAAAAGATTGACTTAAATTTTCGCCCCTGGTCAGAGTGAATCTCTAAGGGAACAAACATATCTCCAAATCGGCTACAGAATTCTTTAACAAGTATTTCAGTATTTCTGCAACGATAGCAGCTTCTTGATTTGGTATCACATGGAATAATCTCTGGCTACCAGGATATATTTATTCAGATCGTCCGTTTTTCGAAATGGACCTGCAATGTCGATTGCTACTCTTTCCATAGGACTACCAACATTGGACTGTTTCATGGGTGCCCTCTTTTTACCAGCTGAAGCATTACTGGTTGTACACAGGTCACATTTCCGGCACCATCTCCTTACGTCATCTTTACAGTTCACCCAATCGAACCGTTCTTGAACCTTTTGCAGTGTCTTCGTAATACCAAAGTGTCCACCTATGCATCGTCATGCAACTGACGCAATACTTCTGACACTTTAATTTTAGGTAGAATCAACAGCTTCGATTCTGTACCATCATCGTTTTCGAAGGTTCTATACAGAAGATTTTCTTTTAGTACTAGGCAATTCCATTGGCTCCAGTAACATTTGACATCTGGACTACATGCACTAATGTCTTGCCAAGAAGGTCTTTTATTTCGGTACATCCAATCCAATACTCTTTATATATGGATCATCTGCTTGAGCGTCTTGTAGCTGTTGAGGCTGCTATTGATCATTAATGACGGTGGATCGTCTTACCGAGCAAAGTTGTTCTCCTAATTTAAGACAGTTATTACAATTTGCACTGCATGGCCGTCTTGACTGAACATCAGCATTTGAATGACTTTTTCTAGCCCGATGTTCGATCTGTTCTAGCTTTCTGACTGTTGTATTATTTTCTTGCAATTTACGGCGGATGTGACCTACGTCGCCACCATGTCAACATCTGGTTTCGTGTCTCACCATCGTACTAACTACTTTCCGTACGATTTTCTCCAGACGTTTATTATTTTGTCCGCCGCTCTCTTCAGATGTTCGTACTCGATAGCTCCGTGAAGCTCGACTAACTGTTTCGTGTT
Source organism: Diabrotica balteata (assembly GCA_918026665.1). Classification (NCBI taxonomy): domain Eukaryota; kingdom Metazoa; phylum Arthropoda; class Insecta; order Coleoptera; family Chrysomelidae; genus Diabrotica; species Diabrotica balteata. The sequence goes on along the minus strand of OU898281.1, from coordinate 84,239,967 downwards.
CAAAGGCATAGTGAGCGCTTCGTCTAAAACTTTCAGTTTTGGTAGTCATAAAGCTTTCTGTAATTCATTTTCTTTTAACTTATTGACGAAGGTATCTATTCAAACTCTTGCAAATTTTCACTTGCTTGTTGAATTCTACTTCTTAGTTGTGCTTTGTAGACTTATGTAGATGGACATCTCCGTAACGTTTCTCTAGTCGAGTGAACAAGGTCTGGTAACATTTTTCTTGGCCTTAGGAATCGATCTTAGTGTATCCGCAACATCACCTCGTAAAGCAGCAGTCAAGGAAACAGCATTTTCTTGTTTTGTCCAATGATTGGCTGTCGAAATAGCTTCAAATTGTCTGAAGTATATGGACCAAGAAGACTTTCCATCAAATGGTGGCAATTTGAATCTCATATGATGTATCGTTTTGTCTCTATGTGATCCTTTTTTCACTACAGAATCTAAAACGACTGAATTAGCTTGTGATAGCACTTTCGTATTAGTTATCATGCTCTCTAGGTGTTTAATATTCTCTTCTACCTTATCGAATGTTTAAGAAAATTGAGAAATTTCTTCAAATTTCTCATTGTTCTGACCACATACTTCGTCGAATCTTCTAGAAAGATTTTCGAATTTCTCGTCGTTTTGTCTAGGTACTTCTTTAATATTTTGAGACGTTTCATCATTTGAGAAGTCTCGTCGAATTTTCCATCAATTATTTTTGTCAAAACTGCTTCTTCTGCTGATTGAAACTGAAATGTCTCTGGGTCATCTCCATTCTTGTTGAGAACAGTTTTCAGTCGTTCTTGGAGGTTCTTCTTGGACCCGCTGTAGTCTTCATCCCGTTCTTCTAGTTGCTCACGCAACTGTTTTACTGAACGTTCTACTAGCCAGTACATATATGTACTATACAGTACACTACTACATCTTTGGCCAGGCACACACGCACTCTTTAAATGTTTTTTTTTATAAGTGTGGCCAGGCACACACGTACTTTTTTTTAATGTTCTTTCGTACAAAAATCACTACGGAACTACGCGGATGTTCCCGACGAACAATACTTTTCAAAAGTCACTGCTGAATTTATTTTTAAATAAATCAATTATCCTTACACCCTGACACCAACTGGGGCGTATTTAAATAAAACAAGCGGTTCTAATCTATGTCGATATATTTATTTATAAGTTTACAGCACGAAAATATCGTCTCAGCTAACTTAGCTAATAATATCAGCGCTACTTATATATACAAGTTATTATGTACTAGAATATTCTGGAATAGCCCACGTCTGTTCACTTGCATTAGAAGAGCTTCAATTCCATCCCGGTCGATACACCCGGAAGGTTCTCGAACACAGATTATCGTCGTCTCGAGCGAGATGCAACCATTTTATGGGCTACGTTGAAATAAGCAAATTCGGTACCTACAATAATTTTGTCAATCATTTTTTGTAGATGTACATATATTTTAAATTATTTTGAGGGTACGTTCTGTTCTGCTTTAATTTATTAGATAGTTCTTGGGATTGTATTAAACCCATGAAGAATACGCGTAGATGTTTTATTTATTTTTTGCATAAAAACGAAGCCTCATACGAAAAAAAGGAATACATTTTTGTCACAATTTAAACGAAAAATTTCAAAATGATTTTTAATTTGAAAAATCTTAGTGGCGTACCATTTTTTTTAAATTAATACCATTACCCGTATACACGCCAATGCTGAATATAAAATTATTAATTGTATGTCAAAAACTGTTTAATAGCTGCCTCTTAAAACTCATTAAATTTCATTTGTATATCTCAACCGTTTTCAGGGCAATACAAAAATCTTAGTACGAAAAATTCCAACACCTGGTAAAGGAAGAATTTGCTGATTTACAATAATTTATATAGTAGACTGTCATTATTTTTTATGCAGAATCGCTCACTGAACTTTAGCGTATTTACCGAAACTCAGGATATTTTAGAAATATTATGTATTATTAAAAAGGACTAAAAACGGTCACTTGAACCTCCGTAACTCAAAAACAATTGATTTCTGAGTCTGGACGCAACGATAACTTTTGATCAGCATGACCAAAGCAAAACATAAGAAAAGTGCTGGGGTCCTTTTTAATTAAAAAAGATCTTAACCACTGTAGTATATTAACATGAACCAACTTTTCTATTCCACTAACCGTAAATTGCATTATTCAGGGAAGAAAAAATCCAAGGAATCACAGCTGATCTCAAACTAATGCTAATGGAAAATTTTTCAACAATGATAAATTATTGGAACGATAACAAAGTTGTATTATCATTCCATTGTAGTAAAGCTTAAAGTATTGTCTTTGTGATCCAATAATAACCCTGCGTGGTGACGTTGTAGAAGTGTGTAAATAAAAAAACCGATACATAAATTTACTGAATGTAAATGTAAGTTACGGAAAAGACTAGTTTTGTAGACAACCATAAAAACAATAGAAACATACCTGTAGGGTTTTATACAAAAATCGACAATAGATGTTATTCGTCCACTAAGATAAAATAGGTATGGAAAAAAACTTTGACACAGATTATACTAATAACTTAATAATGAATAATAATTTACCACATTTACAAATACACACATTTATATTATAAGTAATCTGTTGCAGTTGCTGTATTTCTCTGTGTTTAATTCCATAAAATTAAATTCATCAAAACCCTATACTTTTTAAAATCCACAAGGAAACTAAATTCCTGTAGCTGGCTGTTTACCATGTATGACAAAAAATGTATTTAAAAATTCCTGTATTTATAAAGGAATTTTTAAATAAATTGTTTTCTATACCTTTTAGTTATAATAATTTTCAGTGACTGCCATGTGCACTAACTATATCCTATTTCTTCTATAAAGTTGGCTTAAAATACTTATTTCTTCTACACAGGCCTCTGAACCTTTTCTAGAGGGCAGGTAGAAAATGTGCAGGTTTTCCATTGTGTAGTTCTACAAAAATAGTTACTTCAAGGATGGTTTAAACGGTATTGAAAGCATTTGTGTTGTAAAATTTTATACTTTGTGTCATACTATTATTACTGTCTCTCCAGATGTTAGTTTAGGATAGTACAAAGTAATTTAACTTTGTAAAATATAAGTACGAACGTGAATAAACATATTTAACAGTTTACACTTTCTAAAAATTGGAATATATTTTAGTTACTGTCATAAAAATAAATGGTCAAAAGTTTTTATAATCTCACATTGAATTTTTAGATCTGAAAGCGTACTTGTAACAGTACCTATACATAAAGTATCAATTGTATATCTTTAATTATGCCCGTGGATAATAAAAGTTTCACATCTTTGATTTAAACGTATAGTTTTTCTTGTATCTGCCAATTTGTTTGATTATATTACCCTGTTTTGTATAAACACTTTTGTTTTAAATATTTGGTTCTATGTCTGGCGATGTAACATAAAATCTAGATGAATATCTGGTTTTGTTTACTATTGGCAGATGTATATAATTTTGATGCTCAACTTTTTTGGTTGTTCATTCATTCTTTTTAACCCTATAAATACTAACGTTTCTTTTACATACGCAAATGCTAACTATATGTAAATTTTATGTACTCACTGATTTAGGTCTAGTATTTTCTTTTTATTTCATATCTAAATGGTATAATTTCAAGAGAAGTTTATTTAGGAACGATACAAATAAAAAACATTGAAATATTAATAATCCAAACATAAACAACATAAAATAGATGCTTTTGACACAGAACAGAATCTTGTAATAATATGTACACGATCAACCTCTGCATGTATTAAACATTACAAATATAGAAACCATAATTTTCTATTTATGTACACATTCCATACACATTTTTATCTGATGCTCTCCACACAAGGCACTCCCACAGTTGTAACATTTGGTAGTTGTCATTCGTTTCTTTGCTGTAGAGAAAAACTGCAGTAAGTCCGTTTTCCTTTCCCTTGGAGACTTCGGAGGTCTTCATCAACATGCGTTAAATTCAAAAGCATGAAAAGACTCTCTTTGAGACTTTGATAAAGTTGGTACTGTTTGGAGTCTTATTTGTTGCCACGGCTTGGTTAATTTTTCATGAAGTTTCAGCATAAAATTTATTCTTGATAATGGCTCCTGTTTGTTTTTAGTTGCATTGTGATGGTAGATTACAAAAGCGTTTACTCGTGCAATATTCATCATATTGTAAAATATGCATAGCGGCCATTTTCTAGTCCTCCTATTACAGCAAATGTTTTGAGACATTTGATCAAACGTATCTACAGTCCCTTTAGTTGAATTATGTATATGTATGGATTATTTCGGGTTTTATTGTTTCATGATTAATATTTTCAGAAAAATACATAGTCGAAAGTAGAAGAACTTTCTTATTTTGCTTAGGTTTATAAGATAATAATGTCATGTTTTCATCGTACACAAACATACTTGAACTACACTTCCAAGTATTGTTATCGAGCAATTAAGGAGGTATTTCTCCTTTATTTTTCCTGAGTGTTCCGACCATTGTCAAATTGTGGCAAGAGGGATGCTGGAAAACCAGTTGTCCATTGTCACATTACGTCTACTTCCATGTAAAGGTCTCGTTAGGCTTGTGACAAAATGTTTTGCTAAAGGAATGCCGTTGGTAACAGTAGATTTACCCAGATACGGTGTTCGTAGCCACATTGCAAACCATAAGTATTGTTATGCCGTATTTACTAGGTTTGTTTGGCATATACATGCGAAATGAACACCTGCCACGAAATCCTTGGAGTTGGTCGTCGATTGTCACATATAAACTAGCTTTTCCAAATTTTAGATATTGGAGCAAAACTACTTTCTTTTTTACGTTCTTTTTTTGTCAAGAAGTTATCAAATCGTAAAGAATTAATCAAAAAGTTAAACCTTTCTTTACTCATCGTTACTTTATATATATGGCCACAATAACAAATAAAACGTCAACTGAAGGTGATTATTTTTTAAAGCCGCAGATAAAAATAACAAACCTAACAGTGCATTCAGTTCACGCAATGTCGTTTCTAAAAAAGTAGCTTTTTTCGTCTGGTACTTCTCTCGTAACTTTGCAATTTTTTTGTTTGTACGTAGCAAAACTTTGTCTAGAATCTGATCTGCAAAAAATAAATTAAAAACATCTATTCGCTCCTTGCGTAACCATGGTAGGGGTACCTTGAAACGATGCCAGCGTGCCTAGCGGCGAAATATGACAAAATTGGACATATCTTTTAACGCATAAATTTTATCAAAAATGGGTGCAAATAAATGTTGCGTATTTAATTTTGGTAATAAGAGCAAACATAGTGGGTGTAGTTTTTATAGTTTTCCAAAGGTTATATATAAATTAGAGAAAAGAAGAAGATGGATTCGTGTTATTAATATAAAAAAGTAAATATCACAACTTCAATTTTATGCAAATGAAATAGGTAGATATATCTAACAGTTGTTTTCTATTTTTTATTGCTGACGGTTCAGATTGGATTCCAAAATCTTATTATTGATCGAATTTGCAGTGCTCATTTCATCGGCAAAAATGAATTCCAAATGAATGAATGAAGTGTAAATTATATTCCTTTAATGTTTCATATGGCTCCAAGCTAACTGCAACCTGCCTGATGACAGGAGCTTTTATTTCATAACTTTTACTATTATTGTATTTAATTACATGCTCTTCCACGTGACAATCGTCATTTGCAAGTAGGTAGTAGGTGCTTTCCTTTATTTTCAGTTTGGGCTTAAAAAGATAGATTATGATGAATTTTTAGAAACCCAGTTCTTAATACTACATCCATTTAATACATAAATTGGAAAAATGTAATTAAAAAACTAATTATAAATAATTTTTAATTTCGTATGGATTTATAATATTTTTAACTCCAAACTGAGAGTTTCAAAACTGTCAGATAAAGGCGGTAGGTGTCGCATCAGTCACGCACGGAGCGAGTAGATTCTATAGCATCTTTAGCTAAGTTGGTTGGACATGGACGGATATAAACAATATTTCTGGATGCGACTTTACGACCTCCATCATTTATTGGTAAATTACTCCACTTATAACCGTTTTCACCTACTAAAGACTGCTTATCCCATATTATAACACAATTTTTTTCAATGCGGTTATCAGTATATGTTGATTATGATGACAGCTGCTGCGTAATTTTAATTCTTTTACGAGAGCATGTATTTCTTGTTCCTTTGTGAGTTTCTGCTGGTGTATCTGCTCAGGTGTTAGCTAGTTTTGTAATGACATTTTCTTCGTCCTGTGTAGGATCATTGTCTCTATCTTCAATACTATCGATGCTGTCAAATGGATTTTCTAACTCCTCTAGATCATCTTCTGTATCACCTAAATCACTCAAGTCACTTATTTATAATTTTCTCCAATTCTTTCTCAGTAAGAGGACGCTTTAGGTTAACATTTGGTTTTGCGGACATCTGATTTATACGTTAATAATAACAACACGTCACTATTACGTACAAAACTTTTTACGCGGTTTATAATCACACGTATCTTTTACATACAGAGTGTTGTGTACAGACTACGGTCCAAGCCTAACCCAAACTAAAATTAAAGCGAGTATTCATTTGTTTAATTGTTTTGTTAGTACTCTTGGGTTATATGTTTCCCCTTTGTTCTTTTTTTTATTAATAATTAAATAATTGGGAATAAACTGCAAATGCAAAGAAATTCCTTTTGTCGTTTCAGTCTATCTAATAATATAAGTTTTAATTATAATTGTTTCGACCTTTCCAACGTATTCATCATCATCACGTAGCGCTACAACCCTGGGTGGGTCTTGGCTGACTGTACAACTTTTTTCCAATTTGTTCGGTCTTCCATCTACCAGTTTTATAAGTCTTTCATTATGCAGTCTGTGCACGTGGCCTGTCCATTTTAGCCGCTGTGATTTAATTTCTTGGACAATATCGGCGTCGTTGTAGAGTGCTTTTAATTCGATATTGGTTCTGATCTTATACTGGTTTGTGGTGATGTCATGGTGAGCGTGTGGTGAAGCGTCTAAGCTTTTCTTCATTTGCTTTGGTCATGGTCCACGTTTCGCATCCGTATGTTATTACTGGTCTGACGATGGATTTATAGATTTTGATCTTTGAACTTCTTGTGAGATTTTTTGATTTTATGAGCTTATCCAGTGCAAATAGACAACGGTTTGCAGATTGGATTCTGTCTTTTATTTTTTCAGTGACATCGTCGTCAGCTGTGATTACTGCTCCCAGATACTTAAAACGTTGTACTCTTTCGAAATTTAAGGTGTTGACCGTCACATTTTGTCCTATTTTGTCTCTTCGTGTCGTTCTATTTATACACATATATTTCGTCTTCTCTTCATTAATCTCCAACGTATTATTATTAAATATTTTTTGTATCCCTTAAAATTTGGTACATAATTTATATTACTCGAAAAGAAATCCGATGTAAGTAACCATACATTTTTAAGCTTTGTATATTTAGTTAAAACCTAAAATTTGTATTTAATTTAAAATACTTGACGTAAGTGAAACATTGTAAACTTTAAATTAGTTATTTATAGAATTATTCTATTGTAGCATAGCTCTGAAGATGACTTTGTTAATACGAAAGCGCTCAGCTAGGTAATAAATGTTAACACACTTCAAAAATACTTTTCTTTTCTATTTTTTGTTCTAAAATTTATGTCTGCACAAACATCTTAAATCTCTTTGGTTCTATCAAACTACCAAAAAAAAAAATTAAAATGGGTAGTTTAAATAAATACCACAAAATTAACAGAATTTAATAGTTCAATATTATTAAGTACTCTTTAGTAATATAGTATATATTTAATTTAAGATTTAATATAAAACACCACACTTCTTGCAGTTCAATTTTTATCTCTTCTTATAACTAATCTCTTCCCATCTGTATTTATATAATAGGTATGTCATTATTTCTGTAATAAAATTTGTAAGCCATTTTCACTAACATATCAGTTTAAATAAACTCAGTTTTTTAATTCAATAAAATGAACAGTTAGTATTCTAATCTAACATTGACATGGCCAAGAGTAGGTAATCTTAATGAAAGAAAGAAGAACTATTTATTTGTAAATTTTATATTATAATAATAATATCGCAGTAATAGGAAGGGGCATACTACTTATATTCCTAGAACTTCCCAGTTATGTTTGCAATAGGAAATACATAAAAACAATCATTATTTAATAAGAAAACAAAAAATAAAAAACTAGAATGAGATATCCAATACGCAACATGAAACACGCAACATCAAATAAATATCACGGGTTAATATGTATCTCTTGAGTGCATTTAAAACTATTAGCATTCCTGGAACTATCGTTTGCTGAAGCAACAGAGATAAAGAACATTGATTGGGTACATATCTTCCCGTAATGTATGTTGTGCGATTTTTGAGATATTTGTTGAAAAATGACAATGGCGTATGACAATTCCCTAATTAACATTACTTGTGTTCGTGTAATTGAAAGCTGTGCATTTTCAATTATATTTTTTAACAAGCAGAAAAAAATCATATTTTCATTTATCAAATTAATATATTATCATATTTTCACATTAAAAATCTATTATAAATATTATATAAAATTTATGTATAACTATTTCCATTGAGTAGGTTTTTATACTTCTGGCATTCGAAAGTTAGTTCAGTTAAATTGTATTTTTGCTAGGAAAGTTTTGGGGTAGTACTGATTTTTTTTCATTTCATATGTTTTTTGGGGTGCTTAATCCGAATCTGGGTTTGCGGACAAAATTTCGTGACGCAACATTAAAAAAAAACAGAATAAACCGTTTTTTTTTCTTCTTTTTTCGGGTTTTTTGCTTAAAACTCGAAAACTATCAACTTTTGGTAAATGGTCTGTGTACAGAAAATTAAAGTACTTGAAATTTTCTACAAATACCAGTATTTAGTTTTTTTTTCAGACGAATCGTTCGGTTTCTAGTGAGAGTTGAAAATTGTAAATTTTTAGCATTTTATGCAAAACCCACTTTTTACATTTCAATATTTAATTTTTATGGATGCTGTCATTTGATAAATGTCACCTAGTTTTCACACACAAGTAATTAAAAAGAAAAAAGGGAAAAATTATGCAAATTGAGTAGGTAGGTAGAACTCGTAACAAAATAAAACTTAAAATCTCGTTACTTATGATCATATATTATTATGATTATAAATTATAATATGCAAAATTTATATGAGCCGTTGTCTTTTGGAAGGCCCTGGCTGAGGTTCTTCGATAACGATGAGTCCTGGTTCTGCTTGTTCTGGAAAATAAAAGATAAAAATTAAGTCATTTATCAAGAAGAGATGAAGATTGCAAAATAGATTGTGAGATTAAACATACCTTCCGCATCGTAGTGAGGTTCTTCGATGGCATCGGGTCCTGGCTCAGGGTCTGATTGCTCCATCGTCTGCGTCGGAAGTCGTTCTCCTGGAAAATAAAAAGAGGAGAGACACATATCATATATCAAGGAGAGATGAATGACTACAAAATAACTTGTCAGATCCAACATACCTCTCCCTCTTTCTTCAGTTTCTTCTACGTCTATGTCAGAGCTGTCTTTTGGGGGCTCAACATTGTTACACAGTCCTTCGCATGATGCGCATATTGTGGAACAATGGAGTCCCGCCTTCCTGCATCCACAATTGCGTTGACAGCCCTTTTTACATTTACATGAAATGTACCGGAGTATTGAGTTTCGTGCAGGGTCCAAAGTAGTTGGTACTGGCACAAGACCACTACTAGTTTTTTGCCATCCCCACTCACTTGGGTCTTTTTGTTGCTCATTAGGTGTGGCTTGACCGGATAACCACTGCTGCACCTGATAGTAAACTCTCAGTGAATGTTCTCGTGCAGCAGCTTCAGTTGGGGGCAATGAGGAAATGTTGGTCTTATTTTTGAATGATGAAGATACATATTGTTTATATCTTAAATCGTTTAGTTTTGTCTCTTTTTTTCCATATAGAGCCGTGAGAAACATGTTTCCTGCTGTGGCAATCTCATCTTGACTTGAATTAGGGTATTTGAAAGATTCAATTACCAATTGCAAATCTTTGTTCTTCTGCAGGACTTTAAGAAATTTCAGTTTCCCCTGATTAAACAATGCAGAAGTAGCATCACGACCACTCATCGCATGCAGGAATAAAATATGATCCAATAGGATTTTCTCAGCAGCCAGATGGGAGTTGTAGAGGCTTTGCGAAACCTTTCCTTTGCTGGCTTCAAAAAAAATACATTTTTTATATCAGGGCTACAAAGGCCAATCAAAATTACCAGTAGGTCGATATCTTCTCCCAGCAATGTCACATGTTCATTTGACGGGGCCATCTCAAGAGCTGTTGAGATAATTAGGATATCAGCATCTTCCACAGCTTGCTTTGAATAAATTTTTACATCATGAAGTTTCTCCATTAACATAGATATAAACCGGCTCTTGTTTTTTGGGTTTGCAAGAAAACTATCCTGCGACACAGTGGGCACCATCATTTCTGTTAATGATATTGTAGCAGATTGTTTTCTTTGTGCTCTTCTCAATCATTCTAAACGCTTGGTGCTACCACAAACCTCGTCAGGGTAGCCATCAAAAACGACAATAGCACTTGATTTGTAGTTTGATTTGACATATTATACATAACTGCTGCATATGTCTGACCTTGGCGCCATTTTACCCGGTGTAACAAAAAACCCCCGTCGATGACATATTTTGTATTGTTAAACTCAGTCTGTTCAGTAGGTGTAAAAGCATTGTACAAACTGGATTTTGTTCCTTTCCTCATCCCATGCCCATCAAAAAGAACAAGAGGATAGGGGCTAAGTTCGTAACGTAAAAATTCTTGCAGCTCTTTATCTGAATGTTTCGCGATGGTCATTCGTTGAAAAAGTGTGATGGGATTGATAACTACAACCCTGCCTTGTATTTGAATGGAGCTGTTCATGATCGCAAGAGGCAGCACTCTTTCGCTTCTTTTAAATTTTACAGCTTGAAAATCACAATCAACAATGCGCTGTATATCTTTCATGCCCACCTCCTTGGACTATAATATTTGAGTCAAAACGTGAATTATCCGTGTGACTCGATCTTTATTTTAATTAACTTAAATACTAGAGGAAATTAACTGAAAATCTTTCAATACAAATCTAAAAAGTGGGTTTTGCAGTCACACCGGTACAAATTGCCAATTTTCAACTTGCACTTGAGACCGAACGGTTCGTCTGTACAATAACCAAAATAGTGACATTTGTACAGAACTTTAAGTACTTTCATTTCTGTAAACAGGCCATTTACTAAAAGTTAACAGTTTTCGAGTTTTAAGCAAAAAACCGGAAAAAAGCAAAAAAAAACGATTTCTTCTGGTTTTTTAAATGTTGCGAAATTTTGTCCGCAAACCTCAGATTCAGATTTAGCACCCTAAAACACATATGGGATGAAAAAATCAGAACTTCCCCAAAACTTTCCTACTAGTATCACTTTACAGTACAAATTTACTGAATCCAGTAGCCATCTAGAGGACAGGTTTTGATAGTTTCATTTCCACTGTCGTTTCGCGATATCCATATTGATTCCTATCCAATTTGTAAATTGGGTTGTCGATAATTCTCCTTTTTTGTATTCATATAAAATTATGTTAATATCAGCAGCCTTAAAAAGTTTCTTTACAGTTTTATCCTCACAACAAATTGGCCCTTCGAATATACAAACTTTAGACACTAAGATTCCAAACGAACATTCAATACAATTTCTTCCCGTGACAGTCTAAAGTTGGAAATGCATCTTGTGGAATTCAACATTCTTTGAGGATATAATAGAAAAGCTTCCACTCCACTATAGAAAAAGAAAAAGGTTCCCTAGGAGAATTTTCTGGTAAATGCGAGGGTTCAGGAATGTCGAATTTGTGTTTTTGTAAAATTTTTCCGATGTGAGTTATTTAAATACTGCTCAATCACTATTTCGTTCTAAATAACCTACATCAATTCTCGTAAACACGTTATCTGCATCAGCAATCGCCATTAACACTAGCGAAAAAAACCGTTTGTAATTAAAATTACTAGAGTTTGTAATCTAGAAGCACTGGTTGATTATAGTCAGGGTTTCGATGACGTAAACAGTCAAATAGCAGAACTTCTTGAAGGTCCTGAAATGGACAAACCAGATAACCTAAGAACTTATTCTTCCAATTTATCAATTTCGTCACGTTATGTGACAGAGGAATCACGGAACCAGATACTACAATATTCCTTAAATTTCTCAGGATGGAGGTTCAACTGTTCTTGGGAAACAGTTGCTGGCCTATGCAATATGTAAATTCAAGCTGTGGGTACGCTCACGTATTCCATTTATGAAATATGGCGACATTATCTTATGTTGCGTTGTACAGATTTATCGTATATTACGTCAAGTTCTATATTTGGCAACTCATTACCTCGAATTTATATGTTATGTCTGGGTATGTCATTCCGTGTTAGTAGAGTATGTTGATCTGTTTTAGTATTAGCCTCTGCATAAGTTCTAATGACGGGAGTATTTAAGTAGATTCCAATTGTTGTTTCCAATCCGTAACTGAATGTAAGCAGTTTTATGTTCCCGTCTGAGTAACGCATTTTGGGGACTTTATAAAACGAGTTTGATTTATTATATCGTCAGATCGTATTATGTTCCATCATTTCATAGAACATAATAGGGTCTGAATAAAGGAATTAGAATATTTAGTGAAAATGAAAAATAAAGATTAAATAGAGCATTAATAGATTGAAGAATTGGGCGTCAACTACTTTTCAAATTAAAAATAATAAAATAAAGGATAAAGTTAATAAATGAATAGAATCAAAAGAAATTGAAATAAAATAATTATGAAAAGAAAAATAACAACTATATGACGTTTATGACGTCACAGTTTATTCAACTCTATTCGGGACAGTAAATTTTTATTGTATATAAACTTTTATTGTTTTTAGATATTTTAGTATACGGAATTAATTTTTAGTATAAAAATAATCCATAAATATAAATGTTAAAAAACTGTTCACTGGTGCTTTTTTAATGTCTCTGTATATCCTAACCACAATAGTTTTTAGCCATGATATAATACCAAAGAATATAAACGCTTAGCGTCTATAAAGCGTCTATATTCTTTGATGAAAACAAGATAAGTCAACGCGCATGTTCTTGTGACGTAAACCCGAGACAACTTTAGTTGTCTCACAGCAAGTTAAATTTTAACAGCAGAGCAAATGTTTCTATAGACAATAATAAATGTTTCTATAGATAATAATATATACTAATGCCCATTTTAATAGAACTTGAACTAATACGTTGTTTTTGATAGGTCTTTAAAAAAAGTTACTTTGGATGTATGTAGTATGTAGTGAACTGGAAATATGTTTCGTAGTTATAATGGCGACACATTAAAAATAACAAAAAATTATTTAAAAAACTTAATAGAAGCTGCAAAATATGTAAATGTTAGCGAAGATGTAAAATTACTCTTTTTAGATGTAAAATGTATTTTAAAATACGAATTCTAAATCAAAATATTAAAGATAATTACAATACCGCAAAAGAAAAATCACAAAGATTGTAAAATAAATGTCTAAATGATATTCATAAAGTCTCAAGTATGACTTGCTTTTCCATTATGGTCAAATTCTTTACATTTTGCTGGCCTTTCATATTTAATTTATGTTTTGTAGCAATATTTATTTTGTTTGTAATACACACAATTACATCGTAGATTCATATATTTCTTTTATTACTTTTATAAATTACTTATTAATTTTCAAAACACGTTTTCACATAAAGTAACTAGTTATGACTTCTTAGTGCAAGATATGGCATCGAGGTACACTTACCGTAAACAGTTTAAGTTTTGAAGTTGTTCATTACAGTAATGGAACAACGTTGCCATATGATGCATCGTTAAAATATGATACATACAAGTCCCCTGGCTTTGTCTCGATATGACGACATGCGCAAAATCAATTAAAATTAGAACAGCAAGTGAGCATATCTTGTTGTTATAGTATCATGGTTATTAGCATACAAAGGGCATTAAGTAGATGCCCGAGAGCACAGAATAATAAAACAATCAGAATGCCTACACTGCTTGTCAAGATAAGTACGCGCATCTCGTTCGTGCAGACGGAATCAACCATGTTCTAAAAGGAACCAGTGCTGTTCAGTGAAATTTTGTCTACTGTGGCTGTAAAATCATTTAATTCTATATTTTGTAACTTAAATAAAAAATGTTATTAAGAAGTTCTTCATTTTTTGTCTCTGTGCGGGCCATAAATTGAACTTTATGCCCGCACGGGTTTAAAGTATAATATCCACTATTATATAGTTGGTAACTAAGCAATTAAAACACAATAATGAACTAGTATGACATAAAATAAATAATACAAGAAAATAGTAAATTTTATTTTACATTTACTGCTGTAACTGTCAAAATGACGGTTTTTAATCTATAATTAATAAAAATAAATCAAAATTCACGTAAAAAGTCACTAATACCGTAAGCTCTTAGTAATTATTAATAAGATAAATTTGATGTTTCAGCTCTTCATTATACAACCATAACTACCATAGATCCATCCAACTAGAAAATGTCTTGCCTTACAACATCAAGTTTTCCCTCTTCGACAACCTCCAGTCTACCTCTTAACATTGGTGCTAGCAATTCTTCGGAATCCCCAATAGATAATTTTATATCGGACATTATTTCGGTAAGTATTGAACTAAATATTTTAATATTATTTACTTAAAATTATTTTAGTTAGATACATAAATATTGTAGTGTAAAACTGAATCAAATGATTCAGTTGTAAATACATTTTTCGGCTAAACGTGATTCCGCATTATACCGGTTATATTCTTTATATCCTTATCATCGACAGCTATACCATCCATCTTCGAATGTAAGCTTGGCTTAGGTATGTCCATTTCTGTTCGGTGTTTTTTTGCATCCATTCGTTACCAGATATTCGCTTGATGTCATCAGTCCAGGTTTGAGATCTGCCTCTACTTCTTTTATTTTTTTTTATCATCATAAAATAATTCAACGGTTGCCTTCTATTCTTCCTATATGTCTAAACAGTTCTATTCTAACAAGGCAGTCTTTTGGATCACATCTGTTACTTTTGATTATCTTTTCACATGGCTTTCTAAAATGCCCATGTTTTAATTCTACAATGATCAAAAGTTTTTTAAAAGTATTTGGTAAGTTTGATTTAAAGACTGTAATCTTCCAAATGGTGCTCATGTTAAGGATCAGCTTCTATTTACATCAGCCTTATGTTAAGCTTTGATAGTTCTATTCTTTGTCCTAAGTATATATACTACTCAACCTTTCCTATATTGTTATTGTCCAGAGTTATATCCTTAGTTATATCTAAAGATTCATTTGTTAGACATTTTATTTTTGCTAGATTTATTTTTCTTACCTATTTCTGTTGATTGTATATTTAGGCCTAATAGCATTTTCTGCCATTTCTTTTCTGTCTTTTGCTATTTACGTAACATCATCGCAAATCTCAGGAGGTTTAGGTATTCATCGCCGTTTGTCGTCACTCCTTTATTTTCCCATTATAACGAAAGTTATAGTGGGAAACAGCTAGATCTAAAGTAAAAAGCTTGGGTAAGATAGAATCGCCTTGTGTAACCGCTCTCTGTAGTCTGTAGTTTTATATGTTCTGGTTTTTCTTCTGTTTATACTTGCGATAATGGCATCAATCATCCTATTATATATATATATATATATATATATATATATATATATATATATATATATATATATATATATATATATAGTTGCAGAAATGGTATCCATAGTTTACACTGTGTTTTTTATTTAATTATAAACGATATATTTACTATAAATCTAACCACAAACAATTTAAAAATTTTACTAGTTTAAAAACAATCTAAAAGTACTTTCTTTGTGTTCAACCCAAGTCACTGAGTTACTTGCTAGAATTAGGGTAAGTGTTTTATAAATTTGTATACTTAGGTTCCACTTGTTCATTGTTTGTTCTCTCGTTTGTTTGTAGTTTACTCTGATGATGTCAATAATCATTGACGAAAGCTTAGACCTTTAATTAAAAGCACATCGAACGAAGCACCCTAGTTTTATTTTGCTTCCTCAGTTATAAAAGGGTACTTCCCAGTATTATCTCCTTTTCACTATATATATATATATATATATATATATATATATATATATATATATATATATATATATATATACTTAATGATTTTCTGATAGCCATTGTTCAGACGGTATCTATTGATGACAAAGACCTATATATTATTAAAAATCTTTACTGACATCAACGTGCAAGCATCAGGATTGGTCCGGATTATTCTGAAGCTCTTCAAATACGAAGAGTAGTAAGGTAGGGCTGCATTTTGTCCCCACTAATATATAACATCCATTTGGAGTTCGTGTTCAATAAAGAATTGGACAGTGATCAATAGGGTATCAAAATTAAAGGCATTAATTTTAATAATCTGAGATTATTTATTTATCGTATGGCAATTACAACACATTTAGAACAAAATTACAAACACTAGTAATATAGATGTATAACAAACCTTAAAAAGGTAATCTGCAGGCAAACGCAGTCCAGGTCGAAGAAGATTGGTATGGTGTTGATACAAGCATGCTTTTTAGGGTGGCAGTGAATAAAATTAAGATAGCTATGATGGTAATTAACGTTCTGAAAGGACATGGTACACGAAGAAGAAGAAGAGGTACGCGAATGATACGGTGTTAATTGCAAATAGTTAGGAAGAATTTCAACAACTGATTATTCAGATTACCACAGTGTGATGAATATGGACTGAAGCAAAACACCACAAAGACAACGGGGATGGTTGGCAGTAAAGTGCCAATATAACCAAACGTAGTAAAAGCTTATGGAGAACAACTGGAGAGAACCAACAGTATCACTTATTTTGGTTGTAATATAAATGAGACTGGGACATGAGAAAAGAAATTGGAAATACGTATAGAGAAGAGCTACATTTTTTAAGATGAAGAAAATCTTATGTTTTTTTAAACAAAAAAGTAAGACGCCACTTGTATGTTGACTATGTTTATTGTGAAAAGTTTTGAAACGTATTAAGGTATGGGGCGGCCGGTAATGCAGATCCAATTAAATGAAGTATATCCAATGATTATCAACTGACGTGATCAAAGTTTCACGGTTGCCTATGAGTTCCAATAAGTACTACACAAACATAATTTACTAAAAAGTGATCATCATCATCATCTTGGTGCTACAGCCGTTAGAGGGCTTCGACCTTCTCAAGCTTTCTACGCCATTCTGTTCTGTCTCTTGCTTACATTTTCCAGTTGCCGACTCCGATCTTCTCCACATCTTGTGTTATCCCATCCATCCACCTTAGCTTTGGTCTACCCGTCTTCTCATTCCCACGGGTTGCGCTGTTAGAATCTTTTTTATCATGTTCGATTCAGGGGCCCGGGCTACATGTCCTGCCCACTGCAGGCGGTTTCGCTTAACTATAGTGGTAATATCTTTACCACCAAACGTATGCTTGTAGATATTCTGCAGTTCAAAGTTATATCTACGCCTCCATATTCCGTTCCCACAGACCGCTCCAAATATCTTGCGTAGCACCTTTTTTTTAAAAATCGATAGAGCTGATTCATCTATTTTAGTTAGCGTCCATGCCTCTGATCCATATGTGAGAACAGGGACTATCAGTGTTCTATACAGCCTTATACGAGTTTTTTAAAACAGACGTTTGTTAGCTAAGTACTTTGATAGACCATGATAACACCTGTTTGCAATTATTATTCGCCCTTTTATTTCCTCAGATGTGTTTTGGGGTTAACCGATGTCCCTAGATATATGAAGTCCTTGACCGCTTCGAAGTTCATTGGTCATTGATTATTAAATTTGCGTCAACATTTCCAGCTCTTGTGTTTGTGTTAGTCGCTATGAATTTGGTTTTATTTTGATTTATATGTAACCCTATTCGTTCTGCTGCTGCTACTAGCTCGGTTAGGATTTCCGCAGTTCTCGCCTTGGTTCTTGTTATAATGTCCACGTCGTTTGTATATGCTAGAATTTGGACTGATCTATTAAATATTGTTCCCCTGCTATCTAAATTAGCGTCTCATACAACTTTTTCTACATTAAAAAGCTGACACGCCAGCGCATCTCCCTGCCTTAACCCCGTATGTATTTCAAATGGGGTTGACGAGTCATTTTGAATTTTTACTGCTGATAGCATCTTCGCCATTAAAACTTTTATCAACCATATGAGTTTTTTTGGAATTCCTAACTCATTCATACTGTTGTAAAGACTTGGTCTTAAGACACTGTCATATGCCGCTTTAAAATCGACAAAAATATGATACATATCTATGCTTGCGCTTTTTCGAGGATCTGTCGTAGTGTAAAGATCTGGTTAATGGTTGAGCTTCTACGCCTGAATCATGCCTGATATTCTCCTAAAAATATTTCGGTATATGGCTTTAATCTCTCGTGCAAAATGTTTGACAATATCTTGTATGCTGTATTTAGGAGAGTTATTTCGCGGTAATTATTGCATTCCAGTTGGTTTCCCTTTTTGTGTAACGGGCAAATTAAGCCTAAGCTCCTCAGACCAAATTTTACAAACAATCTCTCGCATCACCTTGGTGAGCTGCTCTCCACCGTGCTTAAATAACTCTGCTGGGATGCCATCGCTGCCTGGGGATTTGTGGTTCCTTATTTTTTCTATAGATATTTTCACTTCATCTACCGAAGGGGGTTCCACGAGTTCCTCATTTCGGTATTCCAGCTCTATATTGTTAGTAGGTTCCCCTTCCAGCAACTCTCGAAAGTGGTCTACCCATCGTAAAAGGATATCCTCTTTGTTGGTAAGTTACCTTCCTTACCAATACAATAGTTGATTCTTGGTTTGAATTTTTTTCTAATAATATTTATTTGATGATAGAACTTTCTTGTTTCTCCGTGACTCATATGGCTTTCGAGCCGTTCTAATATGTCATTTTCCGAATCTCGTTTCTTTTTTCGGTGTATGCCTTTTCCCTCTCTCCTTAAGTTTTTGTATGTATCTATTGTTGTTCTAGTTTTTCGTTGTTGCATGGTCCTAAATGCCTCGTTCTTCTCATCTGTTATTTTTTTGCAATCTTGATCGAACCAGTCGTTTCTTTCTTGGGTTCGGGATATTCCCAAGTGCTTTCGGCTGCTAATTTCAGAGCCTCCTTGCAGTTGTTCCACATTTCCGTGCTTGACTGGTCGACTGCCCAGCCTAGGGTTTCTTTTATATGTCACTGGAACTGTTTCTCTAACTAAACTAACACTAAAAAGTGAATCGGTATAAAATATATCGTTTGAAAAAACATACGTTGTTTTTTAATGGAATTAGGATATTTAAATCTCATAAGCGCTCTATAATAAAAAATAATTCAATTTATAAATGAAATAACTTTTTTTGTTATTTAATGTCGACTGTAGAAGATATTACCTTTTTTATATTCTTTTAGGCTGTGACTATAGAAGATAGTTCGGTATGTGGGAATTGCGAAGAAGGCGCTTCTGCATTTTCAAAGTGCATGGATTGTAGTGAAATATTGTGTGACACATGTGTTCGCGCCCATCAAAGAGTTCGCCTTACCAAAGACCATCGAATATCAAAATTTGCACCTTCAGGTGTTTCAGTTTCTCATTCCGTAGGCGGTGGTTCCTTGGGATCATCCTCGCAGGTAATATACTAATCATTATTTTCTTTAAAAATAAATTTAATTATAGGTATAATCTACAACAGATATTTAAACTATTTCAATTAGTAAATATTTCAAACCATAATTCAAAAAGTTTATTAACATTTATTATTGTCAAGTACAGCAAATCATGATAAAAACGATATAGAAGAATAAATACCTATTTATCAATTAGGGTTTAGGGAAAAGTACCCTAATATCGGACCAGGATTATTGAATATCTGTTGTTACTAGTTTGCGATACATAGGTACTAAGAACAAAATCTGAAACTTTTGTTTTCTACACTTACTACAAAATTTATTACGATTTATTTTTACTACAGCAGATTCTGAGGTGATGTATTTTTACTATGCTTCTAAACTTTTTATTTTATTTATTAATTTCCATAGATTCTAATAAAGATAACTTAACGCCTTTATTTTAAATATGGAGAATTTGAAATTGAAATTGAAATTTTCTATTATTGAAAGCCTTTTGTATTGTGCTATACATTTGTTAAAGGTTCTACCAATGTAAGTTTTTGAGCAGTCACCTCCTGAAAGTTTGTATACATGTGTACATGGTTGTGTTTGTGCTTTTTCTGTGAGTCTTGTTCTTAATATTTGATTAAATTATTGTTCGGTTTGAAAGCTGGTGTTATTCCTTTCTTTCTTATGCATTTGGCTATTTTTGGTGGTATCTTGGATGATTGTTGTTTTTATGGTGGTGAAAAGTGTAACGTTAACTTACCGGGTTAAAGAATTACAATAATTGCTGCAATTGTCCACAATAAGGAAAAGTTATCAGTTTTTAGAATTGCGGTAAATATCGCTAGTAACTAGTGTACCACTTTTTTGGGTTCAGATCTGTTTGTATTTTCTGATGAACTTGTTTAGCAGTGAATTTTTCAAAAGGTAGTTTGAGTTGATACGAAGATTCTAAAAATAATTTGATCACGTTGACAATATAATGGTTATTATCTGGATATATCTTCTTTCAATGTGCGTTTTTTTTGTTGTTTTCTATTGAAACTGTCTTTTTTAAACGAATATACTGCATCCAGTTAGCTTATTGTATATCTTCTATTCACTCAGTACTCACTCCAGGATTCTGGAACCCTCTATACAAGCTTCTACAAGATATAAAAGATGGGCAACATTGTTTTGAGTCACCTGATAGTTTCAGAAAAGTTTTTGACGACTACGATCTAACGACTCGCAACCATGCAAACTATGGTTGACTGTTTCAGGTCCTCTCTACTGAGTCCGGCTCCTGCAAGGAAGCCTGTTATGACTCTGAGCTACTTTCTGCTTGTCCGCCCAATATACATTTGGTCATGTACGAGTATTTGGCCGTAGATTTTTTCCCAGTGAGAGTTATGTTGCGTTCGGATCCGGGTTTTTTCCGGTCGCGGACCATGCTTTTTAGCACTCACACGAGCGGCTCTAGTCCGAAGTATTTTGTAGCTGATGCTTTTCTGGCAAACTTATTAACTTTTTCATTGCCGTGTATTCACCTGATACCTGGCACCCATACCAGTGTGACACTATTATGTTCTGCCAGTCTGTCAAGTTCTTCCCGGTATTGTGAAATTGTGCATTGAGCAAAATTTCTTTTGGACAATGCAATATTTTATAAATCTCTGCCTAAAATATAGCGATATATATCTATTCCTAGTGGAGTAGAAATGTTTCTATTTCGAATATACTGTATATAAAAATGTAGCTTGGATTGTGTGATTTCTCTGCCCCATTTCTCTCGTGAGATATCTTTACTTGTACTGGACTCGTCCTTGTAATTGCTTCATATGTGTAGTCGAATACTTTCTTTATGTCTAAAAATCATCATCACCTCTTGGTTTTATAGAATTACCTTATACTCTGTTCGAGATGGGGCAGTGCAATTTCCTTAAGAAATCCTGCTCTATACCCATACTGGCCTAATGTGGCCATCGGTGTTTTGTCGATGTTTTTCTAGTCTTTTATAGTGTTTTCCTATCCGGTTTGCCAGGGTTGAGTGTAAAAGCCACCCTTATTACCATCCATGCTTTTGGTATGTACCCCATTTCTAAGCTGGCGTACATAAGTTTTTGTATGTACATAAGGTGATTTCCCTTCTGTAAAAGTATTTGATAAATTCCGTCTAGACATGGTGATGCATATTGCTGCATAGTTTGTTTATTTTTGTCCTGATCTACCACTTCTTTTGCACACGCTAGTTTTTTCTCGAACCATAAGTTATGATTTTCAGTCTAGTCAGCTGTCTCGTATCTAGTTGTATTAGTTTTGTTCAAACTTGTAGAGAGATTCAAACAGAGATTGTACCTTGAAAATTTCTTTCAGGGTACCTTTACTATTCTAAGTATATTCACCTGACTCATTTTGAGGTGAGGCTATACTTCTCCTGAGGGTTCTTGACGATAACTTTATGGAACCTTAACATATGTGTAGTTTTTTCTTGCAATACTCTCTACACGATTCTTTATTTCCCCTTTTCAGTTTTTATATTTGTACAGAACTTTACGATAATTGCTACACCTAATCTTTTAATGAAAACGAATTTTTGTCTTTAATTTGCACAGTTGTTATTCCACCAGGATACTACCCTGTTAGAGTTCCTTTTTATAACGGGACAAATTGTCTTCAAACGCATAATCACCTTGAAATTGTTCGGCAGCCATATGACTTCTTCCTTCTAATTTTGCCTAAATGATATTCTAGGTCTGTTTGATCTGCTCTCCAGTCTGTTTTACGAGGGTTACGATAAGTTTCCTTCATATACTCATTACCTGTTATTTCAGAACAGATTTCTCGACAGTCTAACAAAACACCTGATCTGACACATTTTTTAACTGTTTAAGTCACGATGACTTTATTAAAATAATATAATTGATGATTCTGGCTACATGAGAATCCTCATTAATACCAAAAAAAGTCACTATGTACTGTATATAAATTACCTGATTTCGTTGTAAAGGCACGAAAGTAGGTTTATTTTCAATTATTGTACTTAGTTAATTCAGCCTACAATATTACTAGCTGTTCCATCTCCTTTGGCGGTGATTATCATTATCATAATATGGAAGTAATGCGGATCCAAGCATCATCTCCTTCATATTCCATCTCTCTGTGATTTTCATTTTCTTTATGTCATATTATGTAGTTTGACTATTGTATAGGTCTTTGGAACTTCGGCAGATCGAGATTTTGTTTTCTTAAATGGTTCCTGATAATTGTATCAAAGAATATAAAACGCATATAGAAGAACAGTTCAAATGGACGATTTGGTTACGGATATTATACTTCAAAACGAGGGCGACTGCATAAACTCAAACCGTGGCCATCTTCTTAAAACCACCATAAAAGATATAGTTAGGGGGAAGTGGGAAAGAAGTACGAACGGAGCTATTTATTTAACTTATACATCTACACTTAATCAAATTTCGACGCTATTAATTTGCAAACTGTCTTTTTTTTGTTTTTTACACAATAAAATCTTTATTTTTAATATATTAAATTGTATTAAGTTGTATTTTTATTAAATTATATTAAATTTTAAATATTAAAAAGGTATGAAATTTACAATATTCAAAGTATTTATTTTTTTTATTACATGTAAATAAAATTTTATAAATTAAATAAATAATTAGAAGGATTAGATTAGAAGAATTAAAAATAGGTTTGTTACAACACTACGAAAACACCGTCACGTAACTTTTTATTATACTGTTTTCCTGCCCAAAAATTTACGAAACATTTTAAAAAATTTTCACAATATATTCAACCAAAAATTTCATTTTCTTAGGACTTTTAAAACTTTTTAGACTATTTTCTAAATTATTTCATTGAACAATTATCCTGTTCCAAAAAGTATTCAATGAAACTTTTTACTAAGTTTTTCATCCATAATCTTTTAACAACAACAAAAAGCATTCCTGAATTATTTTTGAAATCTTTAATAGTAACTTTTAATGAACAGTCTATCTGAAAGTTTTTACGCTGTATGGATACTATTTAATCTTGTTTTAAAATAACTACTAGCAAAACATAATTTTCACAGTGAATAAATGTTGGTGAAATTATTACAATATAGTTTTAAATTGATTTATACTTAATTGAATATAAACTAATGACATTAAAATATTAGTTTCAAAAATGAAGCCAAATGTTAACTTAGTGTTTGATTACTACATAGTATATTCAACTTTCAACTAAATAATATTCTTTTCAATATATATCCCTCCCACAGGCTCTTAATAGTCTTTACCACTTCAGTCGTCCATTTTTTTGTATACTCGTTATCACAGTTCACTTACAGGGTCCCTTCGTTAAACGATATTTTATGGAACTCCATTTTGACCTCCGATAGGAGCCTCATTAAGTGCTTGCTCCAGCTTGTTAATGATCAAATTTGCTTGAGCCCGATCTAGAGTATCAGGATGGTGTCTTTTGTCACGGTGCTTTATGACTCAGTCTGCTCGTTAGAGCCCTTGGTTTCTTAACTCTATTAGAAGGGTGTGATGGTATTGTCCCAAAGGCTCTTTATATCCTTACGTATTGCTAATTTGGTTTTAGTAAACCCAAAAATTTAATGCTATTCTACGACCACGCTGCATCTACATAGAAAAATATCTAAAGTTGCATTTGTTGCCCCACTCTTTCTTATTGTAGAAGCAGTAATAGCGTTGACATGACCGCTCCCTAGTGGTACAAATAAGGAACTAAAATCATGATCAACTTGATTGATTGTTTTGTGTATCCTTTGCCGACGCTAAAAAATGACAGTGAAAGATTCTTCTATATGCGTATACCTATTCTTTGTTTGTATTATCAGTCGCAGTCTCTTTTTTGGTGACTTGGGTTAGGACCATGCGGTGCTTAGGTATGTGATTAGGATCCACCTATTGGCTAGTTGTATGGGACGCAACTGCTAGAAGTTGATTCTTACTTCCAATAGGAGTTGTTAACACTTACTGGGTTTTGTAGTTTTTTTTATGGTCAGGTCTACTTGTGCCTGATCTTGTTGAACATCACGATGATATCTCTAAAATAGCGTAATTTGAAATACTTTTGCGACATTAGTAAACTTAATCTGTTAGATAAGATTGTCTATATATTGCTTTTAATATATTTAGATATCTTCGTTTGTCGTGATATTTGTTTGTTGTTAATAACCTTCATGATATTGAATTCAAAGGATCGTATATTTCCATTGTTCTTTCTAATATTTCGTTGATTTATTATGCTGCATGTCGACACCTAGATATTTAAAGTAGTTGATTTAATCTAAATTCTCATCAGCTTTCTTTATATTCAAGTTATCAATTCCGAACTACAATTTGAAACGTAAAATACTGGCAGAAAATACCTTCAAACCCTACGCAATACCTTAATAAATAACTAATCATCTTCACCACATATTCTTTTGTTTTTAGTTTAACTTCATTCAAGCTTCTTTGGGAGTAGGTTGAGCTGTTGGTCACAGTACTCAAATACTAAATGTATCGTGGCAGTACATGTGAATTTTCGTCGAAAAGATATTCAACTACGATTTAATCAGTTAATGAGCGACTATCTTTCAGCGTACTACTCATTTATCGGCCGAGTTGATTACACTAGTAATTTTAAATTCTTTTGTAATGTAATCTAAACATTTGATTTGAGCGTCATTTATAACTAAGAAGTAAAATACGTAGTTACCAAACTAAGAATATTTTTTTTTGTTTAGATAAGTACGAGTCCTTGCAATAATCTTGCCAACAATTTGTGTGATAATCACAGAGAACCTCATAGGTTATTCTGCCAAACATGTATCATTCCTGCTTGCACTGAATGTCTCTTAGAAGAACATTGTGGCCATCAACTCATTTATATTGAAGATGCAATAGAATCGGCAAAGACGACTCATCAGAAGTTAAATACAGAGACGCGTCAAGCTATTAGTGCAATTAGGGAGGCGATTGACAATGTAAAAAGAATGACTGAGAATGTGGAGTTAAGATCTATTCAGGCTGCTACTGAAGTAAGAAATGTAATGCGGCGGTAAGTATATTTTAATTTTAATTAATACAAACAAGTATGTACAGTTATTTGTGTATGTAGTTTAACGTTCCAGTAAATTTATATAGTGTAAAACAAAACATTTTATGTCATTTGAAAAACTTTTGAGATTTTCAATCTTTAAGATTTATTATGTATCTTTTAGCTTGCTCGTCATCATTCATCATCAATCATCCCTGACTTATCTCCTGTTGAACACCACCTTTTCTCTTTATCCATCTCTGTTCTGCGCCTCTGCAAGTGTGGTCTACATCCAAGCTACATTGCTTTTAAGACACTTCGGTGAATTCAGCCGGCGTCGGGCTCGTCATTCAATATGTCATGCTACCTTTTTTTTTGTATGAGTTTAAATCAACCTGTTTTAGCAAAAGCAGCTTTTGCTGAAAAATTTAATCTGTTTCTATATATATATATATATATATATATATATATATATATATATATATATACACTGTGGTGAATCGTCAAACGGGCCATAGGGAACTCAATGAGAAATTCTAAATTGTTGAATTCCTGCTTCCCTAATTATTTTACACCAAAAGTCATGGGAAACTATTTGTAGAGGACTCAAATATGCATCGAAAACAATTGTTAAAATTGTTCTACGACTTAAACGTATTCCAAAATTTTGCTAAAATATAATACATTTTTCAGGCCACCCCTAAAAGTCAGGCCAGACGCCGTGAAAAGAATGTGTATTACGTGTTGCGTTTTGTCATATTGACGTTTCTAATATTTGACAATATTTAAATCAACTATATATTATATTTATCTATGATTTAAATGGCCAACATTTTGTGATTTATTATTTAAAAGAAAAATTAAGTTGATTAAAAAATGTACTCAGTTAAGGAGAAAAGAGCAATAATAAAAATGTTTTATTCATGTTTTATTATAACATTTGTTATAGTTTTATGTTTAGAAATTATCATATATTATTATTAGGAATAAAGATCACAGTAACAGTATATTGGAATTCATTGAATTGTTGTATAACTTAACTTAACATGGAATTAAATCTTAGTGTATTAGAATATCTTACGTTAAATAAAGATCCGGTAGTGACAGGAAAAGGTTCGCGCTATTGCCTGAATACAACATTATGCGATTTTTCGTCAACTGAGTACATTCCATTATATTGATCGATTTGTAAACAATATAATTTATTGTTCACAAAGTAATATTGTTCAGTAGTAGTAGTATTTAGTAAAATTCATTGTTTATAATTTAATCATAAAATAAAAAAAATCGACAACTCAAATTGTCAAACATCTGACATCGATATGGTAAATGGATAGAACACACACTTTTTAATATATTCTTGTATTACGTGTGGCCTAACTATTAGGGGTGGTCTGAAAAATCTATTATATTTTTGCAAAATTTTGAAGTACATTTGATTCGTAGAACGGATTTAACATTTGTTTTTAATTCAGAATTTAGTCCTCTACAAATAGTTTTTTATGACTTTTGATCTAAAATAATTAGGAAAGCAGCAATTCAACAATTTCAAATTTCCCATATATATATATATATATATATATATATATATATATATATATATATATATATATATATATATAATATATATATATATATATGCAAATAAGGAAACAATGGAGAATGGAAAGTACCCAGACAATATTTATTATTATTTTTACCACTGGAGTCATTCCGGAACCTCTTAGGAAACATAAAAAGCTAGGTCTAAATGAACATCTATATAAGATCATGCAGGAAGCTGTGCTACTTTCGACGTCCAGATGCAAGCGAAAATTTTTGGGAGATACACTGTATACACTGTTGCTTGTACCTCTGAACGTGTCGAAAGGTACACGAGCGTTTTCGGTGTTAGTAATTTGTCTAACTAGAGTCATATTTCACAGTGCCAGTAAAATTGGTAGAAAGCGGGACCATGTATCACAAGACTCATTGAATGAGGAATTACATGAAGTTTTGTCGAATAATGTATCTATAAGTAGTGTGACGAAGAAATGGAATATAAGTAAATCCACGTTACCCAATTATATGAAAAAGCAACATTCTTTGGTCACTAGTATTAATGATATCATAGTTTCATTACGTATTTAATGTTGCAGAAGAAAAGCAACTGTTTGATTATCGAAAAAACTGCCTATCCTTCATTTGGGACTTACTAAAATCCGAATTAGAAAATTGGAAATTAATCATGCCACATTTTTAATAATTATACTGCTGTTATAAAGATGTATCAATTTAGCCTTGGACGTATCTATATATAACTAGGAAACTTAAATTTTTACAGTATCTACACAAACCATCTAAAATTGAACATTTCTACTTTTAAAAAAGATTTTCTGTAATTTGTGGAACACATTATTTTATACTAAACCCACCCAGGTTTAGGCCGGTAAGCCGATACTGATTACCATGGATAATCATGATACGCATATTTCAATAGATATAATTGACAAAGTAAAAAATTCCGGTGTAGTTTTATTAACAATTCATTCACATACATCGCCATAAATTCAGCTCTTGGACTGAGGGGTTTTTGGTCCATATAAAACTTCACATCTGCAGAAAGAAAACTGGATGTTAAGTAATTCTGGTAAACCAATAAATATTTATAACGTCGCAGGAATTGCAGGAAAAGCTTATCTACAATCATTCACACCAAAAAATATTTGTTTTGAGGTTACAGGTTTGTGGTCAGTTAACACCAATATTTTACAAAAGAAGAATATCTGCAATTCTCAATCAATTTTAATTTTTTTTTCTTTTTTGTCATTGCACTCTGTATCAGTATTCTTATCTGTGCCAAGTACATTTATTGACCATCTTTTTAACTACCCAACATTCAGTGCCGCAAATCATACATGGTTTTATGTCCGTTTAATAGAAGTTTTTTTTTTTTTAATTAAATTGGAATCTTTGTGTTACCTAACACTGTCCCGACGCAGTATCAACTTCTATGGGTATGGTCATAAATGACTTCTTTAGCTCTGGATCCAAGGACACATTTTGAATTAAACTGATTTAAGTTTTCAATAAAAATCATATCATAAAAACCTTTCTCTGTATATCTTTCATTAGTCTTACGATATTTTAGATATACATTAAAATTTTGTTTTTTATTTTAGATATATAGCTGCTTTAGAAGAAAGAGAAATCGAACTCCTACAACGAATTGATCAAACACGTCAAATAAAAGGTAAATTACTCATGTCTCAAGTGGAAAATCTTCGAATGGCCTTATCAAAATTATCCTGCATTTCCGATATTTTAAATGAATCTGTAGACTCAGCCAATAGTTTCGACCTAATAGCTGTAAATGAAAAAGCTGTGAATGAACTCAAGCAAATCCGTGCACTGAGACCAGAGCTTATACCTTGTGAAGATGACGGTATCATGTTCCTACCGCCAGATAATGGCTTTTTGCGTGCAATATCCTCAATAGGCAGTCTAACCGTTAATTCCTCTTTAATGTCTTCCAGGGTAGTTAGACCTCCAGTCATTAAAGAACCGCAGCTATTCGTAAAACTTCCACGAGAAGTAAAAGATGAACCGCTTAGAAATCGTCCTATATACGGTGCTAATCATGTAGTAGCTAAAGATACCGGTCCTTTACCAACATTGTCATTTGGCACCGAAGGAGAGGCTGATGGTCAACTTTGTAGACCTTGGGGAGTTTGTTGTAATCATTTGGGAAACATAATCGTAGCGGATCGAAGCAATAATCGCATACAAATATTTAGTCCTACTGGCAAGTTTTTGTTTAAATTTGGAAGTCAAGGAACAGCACCTGGACAATTTGATAGACCTGCAGGAGTAACAGTTAATCATCATGGCCACATAATTGTAGCTGACAAAGATAATCACCGGATACAAGTGTTTAACTCAGATGGGACGTTTATTTTAAAATTTGGAGAAAAAGGAACAAGAAATGGACAATTTAACTACCCTTGGGATGTTGCCTGTAATTCCTTAGGACAAATTATTGTATCTGATACCAGAAATCATCGTATACAACTTTTCACCGGTGAGGGAACTTTCTTAAATAAATATGGCTTTGAAGGATCTTCGACCATGTGGAAACATTTCGATTCGCCAAGAGGTGTTTGTTTTACACCAAAAGGTAACATAATTGTGACAGACTTTAACAATCATAGATTGGTTGTGGTGGACCAGCATTTTCATCAAGCACAATTCTTGGGCCAAGAAGGTTCTAGTTTTAAACAGTTTTTACGACCTCAAGGAGTTGTTTGTGATGATGAAGGTAATATAGTGGTAGCAGATTCAAGAAATAATAGAATACAAGTATTCGAAAGCAGTGGAAACTTTCTATGGAAAGTCGGACGCGTCGGTAGAGGTCCAGGAGAACTGGATAGACCCAGTGGCATTTGTTTAAATCCTGAGGGTCGAATTGTGGTTGTGGATTTCGGAAATAACCGGGTACATGTGTTTTAGATTAATTTTATTTTTGGCTAGGCCAAAATTTGTTTTTCTTTTTCTAAGTTTTAGCAATAAGGTAGATAATTGCTGATGCACTTATTTCATGTTTTTAATATATTTACGTATTTGGTTGGTCCATATATGGACAGTTTTATGTATTTAAAAATATGAATACATATATGTATTTTATATTCTACATTCTCTTTTATGATACATATAAACCTAAAATGGGTTACAGCAAACTACCTCATATACTTCATTTTTCATGCAAAGAAAATATAGATTGTAATGATTTTTATATATGCCATATTATGGAAGCTCAAATAACTGCATCTAAATGTATCTGATACTAAAGAAAATATTAATGTGCATTAATTTATTTAAAATAAAAGCACATACTATTTCTGTTTTAATTTTTCTTGTGTCCAGAAAAATAATCGTATAAATCATCAAATTGTTTTGGCTATTTTGTTGAATAAAATTTTGTTTTAAACGTTTGTAGTAGTATTTCAAAATTTCAAAATTTTACTATAATATACAATAATTAATAGTTATACTGGAAGTAACAATTTAAGTTTTTTTCAATATTGAAATAACACTATTTTATAATCTTTATTTTTAAAGAAATAACAACACAATTTATCTTATGAAGATAACATGGTATCTTCACGTTCTCGACAGTATCGATTAAATATGATACTGTCCACTATATTTACTGATTTTAAAAGCATTCCTGAATGAGCCAAAGAGTTTATTAATATGAACATCCTATCAATGTTTTCGATTTTGTCGTTGTGAAATAAAATCGGCATATATGCAAAAGATACATTTTTCCCGCAAGAGTTCTAAAGATTTTACAATTAATGTTTTTATCGCTTACTACTGTTATTTAACACTAGAGCCACACTACCATTTACATGGATAAAATTATGAAAAGTCTTGTTTGTTGTATTCATAACAAGTAACCAGGTTAACCTATGACTTTAAAATGTGATTACTCTTTGCATTTAAACTACAGTAATAACAGTATAGGGAACCTATTACAGACGAATAAGAAATTTAAAATGAGGTTCTAACTAAGAAATTTACTGCATCCCCACTTTTTTTGGAACATCAAAATTGATCCCTTTATGTATAAGAATTTATGATTGTTTCATCATCATCATTCTCGTTAAGGCACAATACGAGGTAGGACGTAAACAATGACACAGGTGTAATATTATTTTTTTGCAACTAAACCGAAGACAATTTAAAAAAGTACTCTACGAAATCAGAAACTAAACTATCTTTCTAAAAAATATGTTGCAACGTACCAATTTTTTTCTTATAATTCAAACAACTTATTCAAAACAAAATAAAATAATTTCCACTTTCTGTCAATTTTTTTCAGTCAGTTACACAAATTACTACAGAATTTAAAAGAAATTGCTATTATCCCGTTAGTAACTAAATTTAGGATACTATTTTTCTTTTTTTTTTTCTCGATGGCACGTTTTTAGGGTAAGCTGAAATTAGAAGACATCATGCTGTTTTTGTTCCGATTGTTTCTTTTCTTCCCCTTTTCCAAAACGTGAGATCCGTACGATGTTTTGATGTAAAAGATGTCATCGTCTTTCATTACTTTAATCATTTGAATATCCGTCAACAGATTAAATGAGCTTCATCTCCCTCGTTTTGGGTATGACCATTACTCAGAAGTTTACGCTTAATTAATTTTGTTTGCCAATGTTGTAACCATAAATTTGTATATGGCCATCATGTATTTGTTGTTTTTTGCTACATGTAACAGTTCTCACTATAAATGATTGCGTTAATTGCACCGTCAGCTTTGCCATTTAAGTAACTCAAATATTTAAGCACACAGCTTGCACTTTCTTTGACCCATCATTTTCTTGTTTCATGCCAGGTGTAGCATTGCACACTTTTTCACCTTTTAGTTCTAAAATCGTTAAGTTACAAACGGCTAGTTTAGATGTGTAAGAAACGGAAGAAGCCTCCTCCTGTGAACAACAAAGTACTGCCTGAAGGCCGTAGACTACAACGATAGAAGAATCAATCGTTTCTTTGTCATTTTCCTTTTCTTATCTGGATAATTCTTTTTCCAAAATATTGTAAACTACACAAACTTCGCATTGGTCCGAGTTTTGTAACAAATTAAGGGTATGATTGAAAAATAGTTCTGTATTCACAGAAGCTGACTGACTCCTTGGAGATTTGTCTCCTTATTTCTTTCAGGTAATTCCTGTGAATAGATGTGCCTCCACCAATACACTATCCTCAACTTTCAGATCTACAATGACTCAGAATCTTTGGCATTTTTCCTATCTGCATTCTTAAGTCTGATTTGTTCATCCAGCGTACCTGTGTTTATGTATGTTTTTTCGAAAGTTGTAAGAATTGCTCTGTTGGAGAGATTAAATGTGTTTCTAAAAAATTTCTGAAGGGACGAATTGTTCTTTTTTTCGGGATTTTGTTTACTATTTACTCTACGTTGATACAGAATGCTATCAAAATAATCGATCGCTTGCATTATGGCAATCTGTTGATACAGATCGCTATAATGCGAACAAAATCTTTGTTGTAGTATAAAATTAGTTTCAAAACTGCCCCATGGAAAATAAACAGTTTATCAATACAACGATATTGTCTATGTCTATCTATACTTAAAAAGACAGAATCTTTTAGAATAACAATAAAATTAATCAACGTATCTCCCAAAGCGCCATCTATGCTATTGTACTGGAGTAAAAGAAAGCGACTTATCTTTAAATAATCTCTTATAATTGTGTTTTAAAATTATTCAAACTGTTACCAAATTAGTCAAATTATCAACCCCTTGTTCTGTTTTGGTTGACATTCAAATTATTTTCTGGGAGACAACTTAATAAAAAATTGGTATTTATGCTTATATGCCAAGTTTGTTTTAAATATCGCCGCATTAATTTTGATAACCATTAAATTCAAACCGGATTAGCTACCAATAATTTAGTTCTAGAATGGGAGATAATTCAATATTACATACATGGCTCATAATTTTTCACCTTAAATTTTAGGAAGTGACTGGAAGCAATAAATATTAGGTCTGTTAATTAAAGTGGTGACATCATGCAAAATTGGCCAAACACCATTTGACGGACTTTTTTAACCAAATTTTATAGAATTTGACATAAAAATACACAAAAAAGAGATAATTTTTTATATTAAAAATGGATTTTGTGCATTCAGGGTGGTTTTATTTCACAACGACAACTTAAAAAGGTTAGGATAATTTTTTTTCAATATTATCTTTATTTTTAATTCCAAAACTTCAAAGATTTCTTGTTTTTACAAAAAATTATCGTTCTCTACTCCTCAGAAACTTCTGTCAATTTAATGATAAAAGCAGAATAACTAGGATATTTTGATTTTTTTATTGTCCTCATAATTTTTATCACTAGATATTTTACGTTTATCATTATCTTGGGATTGACTTCTTCCACATGTTTTTATCTTGGTTCATACCCACATCAACCCGTTTCAAAACGTATCTTCTTGGGTATTATCGCACTACTATCCCTACGAACGTTTCACCCTTCGATTGCCTATATTAGCTTTTTTCTCATTTCGCTACCAGTTGATACCACGTTATGTTCTTATTCTTAAAAATAAAATATTTTTTTAAATTGTATTCTTTTTTCCCGTGCACTCATTCATTTAATCTAACTAATAATTTAACTTTCAGTTTCATAGAAATTTTCGTGATACCCAAGACACTACTAACTATCTCGTTCTATTGTATCGCTCTAACTCTAATTCGTACACATATCTCCATGTTATTAGATTCCAAAATCATTACACCATCCAAAATTAGCTTCTTATTTACAGTAGTAATTGGCATCTTCATGTGAAGATTTAAGATGTACAACACCCACATGTGGTGTGCATGATTAAATCTACCTACATAGGTATACGGGACATACAGTTTACAGGAGCTGTATTAAATAGGTTAATTGGATACATACTGTATGACTTCTACATACTTCTAAAATATAGGTCAAACTGCCAACAGGGATATGTTCTTAAACAGCTTGATAGTGTGCAATTGTTTTATTAAATTCAACTATGTATAATTACAAAAATTCATTATAAAGATTTTACATCCAATAGGAGTTTATAAATACCTCATGGAAGAGTTATTGTTCACATAAAATGTAATAAAAAAACGTTAAAAGGCCAACGTCTCTGTTATAGGGGTGAGACCCCTTCGAAAGTTGTAAAAATCAGATTTAAAAGTGCTTGGTATACCAATGGCTGTCTCAATAAAACGTGGGAAACAGGTGCAAGAGTAGGTCAAGAGGCCGGAACAAAATCTAAGTGACCTCTGTATCATAAAATTAAGTTATCATATTATGCACGGTAAATCTATAAAGTTAATTTTAAAGTGAAAATTTAAATGTCCAAAATTATCAAAAAATCCATCAAAAACTGCTTGACCCGGTTTAGAAGTAATTAAAGGAAAAACAAAAACAAGATGTTTCATTTGGTAATTAATAGTTCAATATGAACTGAAAATTATTAACAGTGATGATCAAATTAAATACACCATGGTTGGATAAATTGGCGTCCACTTGACCAAACATCAAGAAGCTCACCTTAGGGTAATTATTGAAAAACTAACAAACAGTTAAAATAAAGGATAATGTTCTAAAGTACTTTAAAACATGTAAGAAAAACTAAATAAATTCCTTAATTATCAAATTGCAAAAGTATTGTTCTTTATATGAAGTTCTCAAGATGGTATTTGACATGCTGAAAGTACTTAGCCAATTTTAATAAATTTTTACACACTATCAAGTTTTTTGAGTACATCTGTTGCCAGTTTGACCTATAAATAAATTGAGAGCTTGTGGTTTGTCCGAGCCTTCGAAGCTGCAGCCTTGACAATATTTTTTAATTGTATAGTCGAATATTCCTAAGTTAAATTACCGTTTTAATATTGTAACCATTTACCACTTTTTACAGAAAGCATAGGTGTGATCTCTCACGTTTTTAAGTGTAGGTATTTGACCTGTTGCGAACTTAACTAACATTTTATTAATAGAGGAACTTCACAACAGGTTCACAGAAGTATATATATATATATATATATATATATATATATATATAATATATATATATATATATATATATATAATATATATATATATATATATATATTATATCATTTAATAAGAACATGAACATTTACTTTAGGTTAGATAGTTTAAAAACTGTTGTAGTGAATATTAGTTCCTGGGTGTAATACCAAAAATAAAATTGTAAATTTAAGAAATTTACACTACACGTTTTTTAGTTTAAAATATTCAGTTTTTATCAACTTATATCTTAACATAAATCAAAAGAAGTATTTTATAAAATATACTTTAAAGAATTATTTACTTTATTACAAACTGATTTGATGCTAAATCACTGTTGTGTATTGTTAGATTTAATTAGTCCATTGCATGTCATCGATAGTATGTTAGATGTTCTAACGATCTTAAATCATTTTCTAACCCCTACGGTAAAGATCTGAAAATAATTTCAAAAATCACATATTGTTCCAAGATGGTGGAGATTAAAAAAAATGCAGTATGTTTAAATTTATACACAAATTCTATGATCTATTTATTGAAAATTTTACAATCTAATTGAATATTGGAATACTAACTTAAAACATTTTCCCATAGTAAGCAATTGCCAATAATTATTAAAGATAATTACTGTGCTACGAGAATTTTTTAATAATGAGGAAGACATGTAGTGGAATCAAGAATAAAAATATATTAGTTATGCCTTTACATTAAAAAGGGGACTTTAAAATATAACGAAATTATATATATATATATATATATATATATATATATATATATATATATATATATATATATATATATAAATAATATTTTCTTAGGAATGAGTTTATTAAACATTAATTATTGTTAGAAGTTTTTATTTTGGTTGACTTTTCGGCAAGTACCCCATGTCTTTATCAAAACAATATCTAAAATATCAATGGATTTTGTCACGGTATTTACAAAAAAGTTTTAAAAAGAACTTTTCATAAAACGTAAATTAGTCCACATGGGGTAAAATCTGATAAAATAATTAATACTTACATGTAACGTAAAACACATAAATACAACTTACCGCGAAAACAATTCTGACATTTTAAAAAATTTAGTTGTTATTTGAAATAGGTCTACCTAATAGATCTGGCAGAAACTAATGTGTTTAATGTTTTGATTGCATTTAGTCCAGGGACAGTTACAAATGTTATAAATTTTATTTAATATTCATGTCTCTTTTTTCATTTATAGCATTTGGGTACTGTTTTATGTGTATTGCTTCTCATATTTCATTTTTTTGTGTCTATCGTGTACTCTAGAGAGACGAATTTATAAAAATTAAATAAAATTTAAAAAAAATAAATAAAATTTATAACATTTTGTACCTTTACTTGGACTAAATGCCATAAAAACATTACTTTTTACCAGACCTCTAATATAAGCAAATTGTTGATAGGTATAGATAGTTCAAGCACACTTGACCATGGAGCTGCGCGAAGGCGGAGCCAAATTCAGGTAAAGGCAGAAAGGTTCTATTGTAAGTGGAATTATACAGTGCATAGTACAATGCGTTTCGCACGGAAGTGGGGACTAAGCCAAATTTCGTTTACTGCGCCGTGGTCAAGAGTGCTTGCACGCACTATAGACGTTTGAAATGCAACTAAATTTTTAAAAATGTCTAATTGTTTTCGTGATACATTGTATTTACGTATTTTATGTTGATGTAATTTAACGTATTTATCAGATTTTACCCCATGTGGACTAATTTACGTTTTATGATAAGTTTTTATTAAATTTTTTTTGTAAATACCATGACAAAATCCATTAATATATTTTAGATATTGTTTTGATAAAGGCATGGGGTACTTGCCGAAAAGTCAACCAAAATAATAACTTTCCCAAGACACATTCCCAAGAAAGTTTTCTCAAAAACTAAAAAAATATAAACATGGGGTTCAAAAAATAAAACAAACAATATATATATATATATATATATATATATATATATATATATATATATATATATATATGTATATATATATATATATATATATATATATATATATATATATATATGTAAATATTTCATAGAAAGGGTGGTAAAGCGGTTACGCAGGGGCAAAACAAGTATATGACGTAAAAGAATGAGTATTTTGAACGGCAGTAGTTAATCGCCTGCTTGGTCATATCGAATTAACAAAAGTAAATTTATTGGAAATACAAATTTACAATCATTTAAACATAACGATGATTATATTTGTCATTTACAATTTAATAATGTTTAAATTTTGTAACTTTTTAAATTGTCCTTCTAAAATAATAAAATCACGAAAATCATTTTTAAATTGAATGTTAAAATCTTTCACTAAAAGTGTAACCTACAGTTTGAAATTTTCCATTTAGTATCTCTGATGGACAAAGATATAAAAATACCGCACTGGAGCAACAGAATTGTGCGCTTAGAATAAATGGTAATTTACAATAGAACAAATGAATGTTATGTAATTACATAAAACTCTTGCATTAGACAATATTGTGTATTTTAATAAATACAAATTTGATTTATTACGTGATGGTATGATGGAGAGTTTATTTACGCAATCGACAATGTCATAATGAAAGTCTTACTAATATACGTATAATACCTATTAAGGGTGCGAGAGTTACGCAAAACTACGTTAGATACCTAATTAATAATTTAGAGTCTTATATATTTTAAATTGGTATAAAAATTGTTACATTACTTTGAAACATTACATTACTTTGTTACTTACATTGAAATCATAATTTCGTGCTGATTACTTTTCCACAATTTGCAAATTGGCATTTTAAAAGCACATTTGCTGCATATTTTCTATTTAATATTATTATTGATACTTTTAATATTTCTCCTATAAAAAAGTTATTCCAAAAAATACAGAAGTTAGCAGAAAGTTTTATTCATGTAATTTTTTGTTATTCAAAGAACACATATTTGCTTCTTCATATTAGACTATTAACTTTAAACCTTTTAAGAATAAAAACTTTGGAGCTAATTTTGAATAGACTTTTTTTTGTCTTCTATGAGTTGAGGTGGTAAAATGTTCGAAACATACCTTACTCCTAGAAGGAAGACAGGACCGCCTTCCAGACTTAGTTATGCAGTATTCTACTAACGTGACTACGTTAATATCCGAGACCGCACGGGTTATTCGGACACCATCGCCGTCAATTCCAGAAACCTACTTGTTAAAAAGTACCCCTTTCGAAACTATGAATTACCGTCCGGGCGCCCTGGACTACTTCCGCAATTTCTCTCTGCGACTGCTTAATCTTTTTTTCACTCCCTCCTCTTATTTATGTTCAATCCAGTCACCTCTCAACGTCTCTTAATTTTCTGTTAGCTCCTGGGCATCCTATCTAACGTTGAGTCGCAATTCTTCCTGTTTTCTGCTCTCCAACGTTCTCTTCAAAGCCTCTCGATCCGACTCTCTAAGCATCTTCTCCACTGATTGTACGATACTTCCTAGCTCTCTCTTTCTCTCTCTCTCTCTCTCTTTCTTTCTCTCTTTCTCTCTCACATGCTTCTCTCGTACTAGTGATATTTCGCACTACAATATGCATTTGTCACTTTCTGCCTCTCCGTATTGTTGACTCAGAGCCCCGTTATATACCAGGTTCCACAGCGTGGGTCCTGGGACCGACCCCTGTGGCACTCAAGCCATCACGTCAACCACCACTCCTTTTTATACCACAATTTCCTGCTTTGAGAATGTCCGATACATACCACATTTACTTCCTCTACATGTATCTTCACAAATTTCTCATGCACATCAATAGCATAGACTCTCACTATCTTCTGTTCAGGATCCGCACTCCACGAACCATTCCTACTACGTACTCCGTACTTTAGCTCCGCCACTATCAGGATGTCAATTTCCCTTTCGATCTCGGAGACCACGGCGAGATAGTGACCTAACCTAGCCCCCCCCCATTTTTTTGCAACACACAAACTGAAAAAAAAGCACGAAACAGGTCAGAATGGAAAAGAATCCTTGAACAGGCCAAGACCCAAAAAGGGTTGTCGAGCCAGTGATGATGATGATTCTTTTTTTCGCTTATTTGTCGCTCAGTTACCCTCTTGCCCTTCTTCCTGTGGCACCAAGTAGACATTGGCCTTACTCGTCATAGTTGAAACATTTGGCAGTATTACTCTGACATTGGGATTGTACACGACCTTTTATCACGCACTTTCAGTACCAACCTCTTGCTTCTCTCTCGCAGTTTATTACTATGTGGTCAGTGCTTGACATCTAGAACATCGTATCTTCTTTACTGTGACGTAGGCAATCCCGATCTTTATCTTTCCTCGCAGAGGAAGTCTTCTTGCTATGTCCTCATCAGCCTTCACATAACAAATTTCACTTTTTCCGTATTTTCCTAATTTACGGCAGCTTTAACCCCTAATTTAATCTTCACGCTTGTTGCGCACGCTTGTCTTACTGTCACTAAATTTTTTACTTGTTCTGCCATTTGCTTGTCCCCCTAATTACAGGACAACATCTTCTTGTCTGGTTGGCCTAACCTTGTTCGTGGCATGATTTCTTTCTCTTAGCTCTCCCTAAGCTTTATATATAGCTTTTCCTTGCGATCTTGTGAAGGATCTCCCCAATTTTTCTCTGGCTACTATTTCATTTTATTTAAACGTTTTGTCGTATGTCTTTGTTGTTACGTTATTTCTTTTTGCTGCACACTCTAGCAGTTTTTTGGTCTCACTTCAATTTTCCTCTATTGTACATGTTATTTGGGACAGTCCCAATTACTCCATTCTCATTTTTCACGTACAATCCAAGAAGGTTTGGGTACATTGCACTAAATTATCCCTTCACTCTTGCGTATTTTTTGCCGTCCCCATATTAGTACGTAGTGGCTCCATCCTTCTTTTTTACTACTAGATCCTCTTTTCCTTTTCTCAGTTTCCTCTATAGCACTTGTATATTAACTCTGTTTCTTGCACTGATTTTACTTTCATTCTTATTTCCATCAGCTCATATGTTTTTCTCTCCGTATAATTTTATTTGCTTCTATTAATAATGCTCGTCCATACACTCTTATTATTACTATTACATCATTTTTCTCCTTCTGGCTGTTCTTTTCTTTGTCTTCCGCTATTGCCTTTCTTCGCCTACATCCCCCATATACCCTATACTTACCTTTTTTCATTAACTATTTGTCCATTTTTCTTTCCACTAGTTGGGTCTGTTCTTCGGGCTGGGCAGTGCGCCCAAAATCAACCAGGGCTATAATCCCTCCAGTTTGCCTCCTCCTTCGAGCGTCACTTGACACACACTTTTTTCCTTGCGCCATGCACCTCTTCAGCACGTTATGGTTCAGCCTTGACGTTAAGATGGCAGTATCGATACTTAGCTGGCTACCCTCTGCATAGCCATTTGTTCTCAGTGGTTTCCTCCACTCGTTGTTGTTTTAGCTCCTCGGTTATAGGTTTGAGTACCAGAATATGTATGATGGGTAGGAGTAGGTATCATATGATAGTTAGGAGTATCACACAGCGACAAGTTAAGATCTTGGATAATGGACAGCGGACCGCTGATCATCATCATCATTTTGGCTTTACAACCCTGTGTGGGTCCTAGCCTCCCAAAGAATTCTCTTCCAGTCGTCCCTATCCATCGCCTTAGTCCGCCAAGCACGTATTTCCATATTTCTCATATCTTGGTCTATGTTATCTAGGAATCTTGTTTTGGGTCTTCCTCTTCTTCTTTGACCAATAGGTCTATCAAGGAGCGTTTATCTAGCTGGGTCGGTTTGCTCCATCCGCATTACATGGCCTACCCACCTCAGACGTCCTATCTTAATGTGTTTTAGAGGATGGCTGCTCCAATTCTTCTTCTTCAAGTGCCGTCTCCATCAATGGAGGTTAGCGGTTATGGTGGCAAACGTTTGTCTATCTTCAGCTGCTCTTAAGAGTTCCTCAAATCCAAGTCCTGTCCAGTTTCTGATATTACGTAACCAGGACAATTTTTTTCTTCCAAAAACTTCAACTTCAGCGGCTCGCCATCACACGGCATTTTGATTAGACTGGGTGATCATAACTTTTTTTGTTACTTGTTTTTGGAAGAACACAATACATTCTTTTTACATGAACGTTTCAACTTAGTTTCTCTCACAGAAAATTATTTTGCTAGTTCTGCATAATTCTACATTTTTAAAGCATTCATAAATAAATGACATAAAAAAATTCGTAATAACAGATATGTTCTACTAAAATGCCAATACTGTATTTTGTACAGCTTATTTGTTATAAAAAATCTTAGTCTTAAGTTTATATTTTATATTTTAATTTAGTATATCATAGTTCCTCTATTAATAGTTTTAGATTTTAATCTACCTCAACGATTTAGTAAATATTTGTATAAGGAATAGTTACCAGTTTGCAATATTTAATGGCAATTAATGAATTTTGAGAGACTGATGGAACTCTTTAAGACTGATAATTCTAAAAAACTTAGTAAATTAGTATAATATATTTTTATCCTGTGAATGCTGTGTTTTTGGCATTTAATGTCATTTTATTGACTAAAGCTTATCAGGGATCTATTTTCAGAAGGAGTATTCCTAGTAAAATTCTTAATCTTTAAAACAAAAGGTATATTATGGGATTAATATTAATTACCTACTTTTTGAAATCACCTCAATTTTTTCTTGCTATATATATATATATATATATATATATATATATATATATATATATATATATATATATACATAATTTTTAAAAAAATTTCGGTATAAATAGCTACTGACTTATTTTTTAATTAACGAATATATTCTTAAAGCATATTTACACTTTTTGTTTCATATTCTTCATATCAACTGATTCCATGTTTTTTATTACACGTTTTATACTTCTATTATATAGTACCTATTATATTTTTTTCTCAACTACTTAACATTAAGCTTAATACACGTATAGCTTAATACTTTACTAGGTTTGTCCTTCTTCTGAAAACAATGTCCTTTTATTGTCATATTGTATTTAAAAAATATTAATATGAGATTTTGTAACTTTTAAATATCTTACTGAAACTATGACTGTTATTGGCGAAAAACTTATTTAACGCATTAAATATTAGTGTAACTATGCAAAAACATTTTTAAGCAAGTGTCTACGTTTTATTTCATAATTTTTGTGATGTTTATTTATTTTTAAATAAATCATTTTTACTAGTTCTGAATATCAACATTTTATTTTCCCTGGCTTTCGTTTATTGTAAGTGGAAACATCGAGAATTAAAAAATATGTAGTACCTATGTACAGAGAAAAAAGAATATTACTTACAGAAATACATATGGGAGCTCTGATTTTTATTGTCAGTTAATAGGTATACTTGATAATTACGCTTTCTTTTTTTGGTATTATTTTAGTACAAAATGGATCAGGAATCTGATCTTCTACATGTCTTCGTCTCCACTCTCCTGTTATCTCATCCAATACTTACATAGTCTCTGGATCTACTAAAATATACTATAGAATCGATATGGAAGTTTGCAAAGAAAAAGCATCCACGAAGCACTGTCAGTCACCAATGCAATCAAGCGTACTCTGAGCAACGAATTGATCGACTAATCACTATTCACTCACGATCTTTTACAACTTGAGAACACCTGCATTCTTTTTATTTTACTTGTTCCATATTTAAATGGTACCATCAAACAGTTCTCTCCAGGACCAAATATTTTGACAATCTCAATTACTATTGAGGAAATATCTCGAGATAAGGAAGTTTTATTATCTAACATGTGTGTCAAACACAAATGTGATATGCTTTTAGTATAGAAAATTCACAGAGAGTCGACTTTCTTCAAACACAGTATCTCTGATATAGAGTTGAACATTAAAAAACTGCACTGAATTTAACAGAGTAACAATTCTCACTATTTTCTCACCAAATTTCTGTTAAATATGAAAAAATTAAAGTCATCTAGGGAAGACTTTACTTTCACAGAAACTGACAACCTGGTACAATTTAACCAACCAAGGCATTCACAAACCGTACATATAGACTTTAGTAAATATATTCAGACAAGCAAGAGCTAATGTAAAAATTTATGAAAATATTCCTGAATTTCCCACTACCAAAAGTGTCCGACAATTAGACGCAATATCGCCAAAAATCTTCACTGCAGCTGTAGAAAATATATTCGGCATAATGAACTGATAGAACAAAGGCCTCATGATGGAGAATACCTAAGCTATCTAAGATTTGCAGACGACATCGTTCTGATTGCTTATAATCCTGCAGAATGTAAGAAATGATCAGCGATCTAAATGCAGCTAGCAATGAAGTTGGCCTAAAAATGAACTTAGCAGAAACAAATACCATGTACACAGAACTAGTTGATGTTAAATATTAGAGAAGGAGAGAAAACACGAGAGAAAGAAATAATACTCAAACCCTAAAGTCACTCAAAAAGTCAATGGAGCGATGCA
This sequence comes from Diabrotica balteata, assembly GCA_918026665.1. Taxonomy (NCBI): domain Eukaryota; kingdom Metazoa; phylum Arthropoda; class Insecta; order Coleoptera; family Chrysomelidae; genus Diabrotica; species Diabrotica balteata. Next base: position 84,196,163 of record OU898281.1, on the reverse strand, counting down.
TGGTATAACAAAGAGATATCGAAAAAAAAAATAGAATGGATCAAACAGATCCATCAGAATTACATTGTGGTATTCAAGAGGCATCAAGATGTCATGAATGAATTAGTATCAATAGACTGTTAAAACGATATTTCTGTATCTTCAGACAACCGGGTAGGTACAAACTCAAACACGGAAAGCCAGCGAATTTGTCCTGCTATTACCACTATTCTAGTGTAATGCTGCAAAAAGCGCCACCTATTTCGGTAGTCTTAGACGAAAACGACGGTCTTTTCTGTCTTTTTGGGCTGTATGTAAAAGATTTACAAACTTCAGTAAGAGCTTTGCTAAAGCTTGGATTCATTAAGACGCCGAACATATAAAAATAAATTTTTGGCATGTCTCGCAAACCAGGAAAACAAAAAGCAAAATAGGTATATCGATGGAAGAAAACCGTAAATACGTATTTATGACTATTTGGTCTTCATCAGTACGGTGCTGCCAAGTTATAAAAGGAGCATGTTAACTTGGAAAAGGATCACTACAGGAGCAATGCGACCAATTTGGGGCAATAAAGTTGATCCTGATCGTTTCCAAGACAACAACTAACAATAACCAGAGAACATACGAACACAGAGAAGCGACACGAGGCCCGGAATTCGTGTATCTTTTCTGTATACGCATGACCCAAATAAGGTGCTTTACTGTCAAACACACGTGCGTTTTCTTCAACTTTAAGTTGCTTACGATAGTCCGTAGGCATCTGTGGTAAACTCTCGACTATACAAGTCTGATACAAGTGCATTTGACCATTTATCTAATTATTTAGTAGTTAAAAGTTTATATTTATAGTTTATAGTTATACATAGTTAAAATATATAAGTTTATAGTTATAGTTTATAGTTAAAAGTTTAATTTATAACTATTTAAAATGTCTTCTGGTTATTGTTGTGCGTTTCGCGGATGTTCATCTGTGACAGGAAAAGGAATAAGTTTATTTAGATTTCCTAAGAATAATAACAGTTAATTACTATTGCTTTGTAATTATTATTAGTTATTACATAATAGTATTAATTTGACTTTGAGTAAGCCGACACCGACGTGTCCGCCCGGGCTCTCGTTAAGTGAAGCAATAAAAAAATAAATTTTGGTTTGCCAAGGGATAGTTCAGAATAAAAACCAGAGAACTACGAACACACATTAAATTTATTGTCTCCGAAGGCTCAGGTCAAAAAATCAACACAGATGTTGGCCTACTGGTGTGAAAGCGCTCGCAGACGAATATAGTATTTTTAGGAAATAAAAATATATAGAGGGTTTTATACACGAGAATATTTGATTTAAACGAAACAAAGAAATTCCTAAAATGCTCAATTGTTGGAAACATAATTGGATCGAAAATTGGGAAAATCTTAAAATTATAACAGAACAAGACTTCAAAATAAAAACATGATTGCAAATAAACAAACTTACATTAACATAACTTCAAATATTTGCGGTCTTTTTCAACAAACAAACTTACATTAAATTATGAAAAAACTAAATGCTCATCTACTTTTTGCTATATACAAAAGTTGTCTGTCAATGTTTAATTCGTTAAATATAAATAACAAAGATCAAATATATGGATCGGAGTACACAACATATTTAGGGAATAAATATTTAAATGGGAATTACAAATAAAAAATATTAAAACTTTATTTATTGTATATCTCAATATTTAGTGACAATTTTGAGACTTAATTAGGAGAAAACTGTAAATTTATTAAGATGAGATATTGACAAAAGTTAAATACTTCATTACTTACAATACACTTAAAATATACTAATACTCTTATAGTTGTAAGTAATGAAGTATTATTTATAAATACAAAAAATTCTTTGTTTAAAATTTGTTCTGTTAAAAATTTGTGGTGCCAAAATGTGGATAGAAGCTTGCAGACGAGAAGATTTATTGTTAAAAATGGATATACTTTATAATAGTTATAGGATTTGTGAACTACATTGTGAAGATAATCTTATTGACAAAAAAAAATAAAAGAAAAACATTGGTGCATGACGCAGTACCTTCCAAATTTCAATATAATACGATAAACACAATTGGGAAATATTAAAATTACAACAGAACAAGATTTCAAAATAAAAACATGATTGCAAATAAACAAACTTACATTAACATAACTTCAAATATTTGCTGTCTTTTTCACCAAACAAACTTACATTAAATTATGAAAAAACTAAATACTCATCTACTTTTTGCTATATACAAAAGTTGTCTGTCAATGTTTAATTCGTTAAATATAAATAACAAAGATCAAATATATGGATCGGAGTACACAACATATTTCGGGAATAAATACTTAAATGGGAATTACAAATAAAAAATATTAAAACTTTATTTGTTGTATATCTCAATATTTAGTGACAATTTTGTGACTTAATCAGGAGAAAACTGTAAATTTATTAAGATGAGATATTGACAAAAGTTAAATACTTCATTATTTACAATACACTTAAAATATACTAATACTCTTATAGTTGTAAGTAATGAAGTATTATTTATAAATACAAAAAGTTCTTTGTTTAAAATTTGTTCTGTTAAAAATTTGTAGTGCCAAAAGGTGGATAGAAGCTTGTAGACGAGAAGATTTATTGTTAAAAATGGATATACTTACTAGTTATAAGATTTGTGAACTACATTTTGAAGATAATCTTATCGTCAAAAACAATAAAAGAAAAAGATTGAAAGTCAACATAAATGCTCAATTTTATTTAAGAATTTATATTGTGTAATATGCCCACTGACTATTAAAAAATAAGGTGCTTTCCTGTCATTTTCACTCGTTGGCGGCTTGCCCACGCAAGATCAAAGGAGTGTCGCTTCTCTGCGTTCGTAGTTCTCTGCAATAACCATGAAGGAAGCTATACAGCTACCCGAGGAAAGGAATACCAAACGTTTAAAACAAATAGAAAAAAGTTAATGCGGGTGAATAATAAATTCCTTTGGCAATACTTTCCTCACGTAGATGTAGCTTTCTCCGTGGTTATTATTAATTGTTGCCCAATAAACCATCTGGGTCTTCTAATTCTAATAAAACAAATTGATCACATTGCTCCTGTAGTGATTATTTTCCGACTGCACCATACTGATGAGGACCAAATAGTCAAAAATACGTATTTACGGTTGCCTTTGATGTACCTATTTTTTTTTTTCTGTGTTTGAGGACATGCCTTTACATTTTACTTTGATTATTCACTCGTATTAACCTTTTCTATTTGTTTTAAACGTTTTAACGTTTGGCATTCCTTTTCACAGCTAGCTATAGATTCCTCCGTGATTATTGTTAGCTGTTGTCAGAAAATCATCTGGGTCTTCTCCCTCTAATGCCACAAATTGGTCGCATTGCTCATGTACTGATCCTTTTCTAAGTAAACATGTTCCTTTTCTAACCTGACTGCAGTGCAGTAATGACGACCAAATAGTCAGAAATACGCATTTACAGTTGCCTTCCATCGATGTACCTATTTTGTTTTCCTGTTTTCCGAGACATACCATTACATTTTACTTTTATAATTCACTCGTATCTCGCATTAACCTTGTCTGTTTGTTTTAAACGTTTTAACGTTTGGCATGCCTTTCCTCAGGTTAGGCATGCCAATTATTCTTACGCCTATTTATAGTGGGTAGATTTTTTTACGGTCCATTTACGACTTTATGGGCAGTTTCTTTTCCTGTAACTGATACTTCTCTCTGATGCATTGGAAAACCGCATAGATGATTTGATAATATACTTTATCAATGTCCGATTTATCTCAAGTGCCATATTGTTTCCGTATTAAAGTACTTAAGTACGAATAAATATTTTTTACAAAATGCATGACTAAAATTTAGCCCAAATATATAGGACAGAACAAAATATTTCAGGTTTTGGTTTCTAAAAGAAACAAATTCTACTGATTGTTTTAACACTAATATTGGGTATTTTCACCTTCACGTCTAATGACATCCTGATATCAGCGATTCTTAATTAACATAATATTATGCACGTTGTTTTGGTCTAGGCGATTCAATCCTAAGTGACCCTAAGTTGTTATGCATTAATAAAAAACTGCCAATATAAGGAACAAATGGAGGCGCATAGATGATTTGTTCAAGTATATTTTTTATGCTTGTATACAGAGAGCTGCCACCTTGTTCGCTTTTGTTCTGTTTTTCCAATACAAGTGTATCTATTTAGGTGAGCAGTATTGCAGTATACCTTAATGTAGTTAAATAAACAATTGCATTTTCTGCCACTACCACTTAAGAGGTAAGTTTATATATATACAGGGTGGTCCTTAAATGATTGTACAAACAGAAACCGTAGATTTTTGCCAACTTGCTTTAATAAATTGTTGGTTTTTTTGAATAAGAAATTTGCAGGGTGTTAAAGATGAAATTAAATTTTTTTTTGCTATAACTTTTACGTTTGTAAATATTTTTGGACAAAAATTTTAAATTGGAATCTTTTATGTAGGATAAATTATAATTATACATACTCTAATGTAACTGATAGAGTTATAGTGTGTGGCATAAATTTGCGCTTAATTTTTTTGCTGTTAAAGTTAGCTCTATTTATGTTAAGAACTATTAAAGATACATTATTTTTACAAATAAAAGGTATACATGTTAGTAACCTCAAAATTCAACGGTTTTCGAGATAATCGCATTTTATAAGTCAGCTGCATAATAATTCTTAGTTGTGATATTTGTGCGGTAAAGCACTGAATACCTGTAGATACGTATAATTCATAGTTTATTCTTATTAAAACAACTCAAAGATGATAATATAACATTACAAAATGCTTTGTTATGACTGCTAAATGTCTTATTGGAGAAAATATTCTTCATCTTCTTCTTAACTATCATGTTTACAATTTTCCTTTTTTATCGCTTCCTAAGTTTCTATACCTTAGTTGTATTACTTTTTCTCTATTGTAAAATGCTGAAAACCCAAATAATGTGGTTTATGCAAGATGGTACAGCGCCACAGTCTAGAGAGAAGGCAGTGAGAACATACTAAAATACAACTTTTATGAACGTTGGATTGGTCGCGGCAGTCGTGGAAACATATCGAATACAGTCAAAATCGTTTACAACGACATCGGCTATAACGTACAATCGGATATAACAAACAAAATAGTAGGTCCCATAAAATGACATACAAAAAACGCATTTATATTGCTTATAATAAACAAATCGGTTAGAGCAAACGTATCTCTTGGAACACTAGCAGTTAAAATATTGGTTATAGCGTACAATTTCAAGTACATATCTGTAGCTCAGATGATACAACATCCGTTTTTTCAATTATGACATTTTTACACACTGTATAATAAATAAATAATAAATAATTATAAACAACGCATGATGTACACGACAGTAGACACAATGTTCAATAGTTGCGTTCGGTTAATACATATCTGATATCTCGATTAGCTCTGTTGGCTCCGCAAGCGTTCGGTAAATACATCTACCTGCTCCGTCTGATCTGCTCCGCGTTCGTTAATTGTCAGAGGGAGCGAAAAGATTCGATCTGTTCCCTCGAAGTTGAGAAGCAGATTAGACGGATTTTTCAGTTGTCATTTGTCACATTTGTTTACAGTGTTCAAAGTAATTGTTATTTTTTAAATAAATCCAGAAATGAGCGAAGTTGCAGTTGGAAGTATCTTGTACATATGCAATATGTGCGATCATAACTGTGGGGATCCAAAGTTGATGATCCATCACATGAACTTGAACCATTCATTTTCAAGTAAGTTTCATTCCCATGTGTATTTGATTTTCTTTTATTTTTATCCATAATTCGCAAATAAATTTATTGGCCTTTGTTATTTTGTAGATGAAAGTGACGCCCTTAAAGCAGTTACTTCATATACAGTCAAAGAGGTATCGGAAGCCAATACTGCACCTTCCTCATCTGCTTCTGCGACACAATTAGATAATATAGATAAAAAAGTGTGGACTAGGGAAGCAACTCTTATATTTATTCAGTTGGTTGAGGAAAATGACGAAAATTTCCAAAAATCAATTAAAAAGCATATTTGGGCAAAGATAGCCAGTTCTTTGAACAAGCAAATGAACGTGGGTGTAACATGGCAACAATGCGACACCAAATGGAAGTCTTTAAAAAAAACGTATAAGGATATTAAAGATTACAACGCAACATCGGGGAAAAATAGAAGAAAATGGGAGTTTTATAATGAAATGAACAACATTTTATTCAATAAACCGGAAATTTGTGCACCAGCTACATGCAGTAGTAATGCTGGTCTTGTGATTAATGAAGACAAGGAAAACCGAAAATCTCCTCCATCCAGTAAGGAAAAACGTGAAAGCACTCCATCAACATCAGGGAGTGAAACCTTTGAGTCCTCTTTTTCAAAAAAAAAAGGAAACTAGCAGACAATGCAGTAGAACGTCGCCATAAGGAAAAAATTCAAAGGCAGGATAGATTTCTCAATTGTTTCGAGGATTTTGTAAATACTTACAAAAGCAAAACTAATTAGTAGTTGTAGTGCTACTTTTTTTCACTGATTTCAGTATTATTTATTTATATTTGAATATTTTTTTTTGCAGTTGATCTTATTAAGTATGGAAGGTACATATTATTTCTTTTTCTTGACCAAAAGTATTGTTAATTTATTTTCTGTTTTTAGTTTATATATTTGGAGTTTATCTCCTGATTGAATAAAACGTACATATTATTTATTTACTGTTTGTTTTATAGTTTTGGAGTTCCGACTGATTAACTATTAGTAGTATGTTATTTATTTTCCTAGATTGGTTTTGTTTGACAGAATAAATATAAATTTATAAAACAAAGACATTTTATTTTTTATTTATTAAAGGAATCTCTGGTCTACAATTAATGAATGCATTATAAAATTTCGTTTATGTATTCCTGCCTCATTGTTTGGCTGTACAATATTTTCTGCCTCTTCATTGACATTTTCTCTCTCCTCTTCTAATTCATGCCTGGCAACAAGTTCTTCAGGTGAATCTCCCCTCAAAATGCAAATATTGTGCAAAATGCAACCTGAGACAATAAGAAGTGCGATTAAATCCACTTTTATTGTCTCTAACGATTTCAAACGACGAAACCGTCCTTTCAAATACGCAAATGAATGTTCAATCACAACACGACATTGTGACAGTTTTAGATTGTAATTTTTTTCATAAATATTCAGTCCCCCAATGTCTTTGAAACCTATTAGTATATTGGAGGACAATTTATATGCGAGATCTCCAATCATATGCATATTGGTCGGAATTTCGGCTGAACCATCATTTATTCTCAGACTCAAATCCGATTTAGTAGATAGCCTCCAATCATGCATGGATCCTGCCTCTCCTGCATATACATCCAAAAACAACATTTTATCATCGCACACGCCTTGTAATAGTACTGAATGATAATTTTTTCTATTACAGTACGAGTTTGGGTGATTTTTTGGTTTTAATATTCTTATATGGGAACCATCTATTGCTCCAATAATTCCTACAAGTATATTTAATAAAAAAAATTATTCTTGTTTTGAAGAATTTCTTGCAAACCTGGAAAACCATTAATATATTGAAATCGTTCACTGATTTGACGAGCACGATTCCTGTTAGGCCAGGATATAATTTTGTATGCTGTATTCACTTTAAGTAAGTTCCTACAGGTTCTATACAATACATCCCAACATGTACTTTTGCTTATCCCAAACCTATCAGCAACTGATCTGAAAATCACAATACAATTTTAATAAACATGTAACAATGGTGTTTGTTATCTTATACCTAAAGGATTCTAAATTTGAGAGACACCAAATAGTAACCATTGTTTGTTTTTCTACAGTAATGGAAGGATGTCCTCTGGTGTTAGGTTCTTCATTATGAGGAAGCTGAATATCGTGAAGCTTCTGCAAAAGATCTTCAAATGTATCGGGATTAATCCTAAAATACATTTTAAACTGCCCATCACTAAAACGAGGAACAGTCTCTTCTGCAAAGTTATCAACTTTTGGCAAAACTTTACTATCATCAGTTTCATCGTCACTATCATCAAAAATTAATTCCTGAACCATTTTAATGGACATTAAAACGGTTTCCTCAGCAGCCATGTTCATGTTCATAAGAAAATTTCAAAGAAATAGGTACCTTAAAACAAACATTACATGAGTCTTCAAACTTTCAGAAACCGATTTGTATCTTGATTCTACGATATTTATATGATAAATTACCAAACAAAAATTCATCGCAGATAGAAGTGTTTGTAATCTCGACAAAATTGATTTAAGTTTACATTTCCGTACTGGTAAATCTTGTAATTAAAACGAATCAACTGTGATAATCCCTAAATTTTTTTATCCTAGCTATTCCTTGGATGGGTCAGATAATTCTAATGGAATCATTAATAATTACCAATATCTCTTCACTTCTGTTTTTACAGACTGAATATTCAAAATTATCGAAAAATATAATTGATGATCCAACACACCGAAAACAAAAGAACGCCAAAAATTTAAAAACAGGTCAAGTTATTTATTTAAGGATTGTCGACAATGACAAATGACATTTCAACGAGCGTTCGTTAAATAACTTTCACTCGATTAGATCTGTGATCACGTGATATCAAATCTGCATCTGCTCGCTCCGCTCCGTTTTTCTAAAACCGAACACAACTAATATAACATTGTTTCCACATCTTAATAAATAAGTTTAAAAGTGCTCTCATGTATAGCTATGAAAATGGACATTGTGTGGTGTTTCTCACAGGTATTACCGATATTTAGTACCACGAAATGAGAAGTAAGGATTTATTAATTCATGGTTATAGTACATCCGGGCAGGCATCTACTCTTGATTACTTATGCTTTAGACATTTAGACCTCCCAAGACGGGTCCATTGTATTACAAAATTTTGTTTATATTACAACATTTGGCCAAGCCAAGAGTTTCTGAATTTTAATTTAGTTGTGTCTAGCCTTCATAGAAAACATGTCACGGAAACAATTTACTATTGAGGAACAGTTTGGAATAATTTGCTGAGTCGATTCCGGTGATTTCGCGAGTTCGATTGCCCAGGAATTTAAAACGGCACGCTCAACAATAAATTGCTGAAATGATGAAACGGTGAGAGAAAATTAATATGCAATTTAATAAGTGTGAAAAAGGAAAAAGCGTTCGGTCATCAAATCACAGTGACATTGAAAGTGCTCTGCTCGATTGGTTTAAACAATAACGCGCAAACAATGTACCTGTTAGTGGACCGGTGCTTCAGGTAAAGGCTGACGCTGTTGCTGTGATTTTGAAGAAGGATTTTAAGTGTAATGCTTTCTGGGTTCAATGTTTCCAAGCTCGCCACAATATTGTCCAGGGAAAAATTTCAGGTGAGTTAGCAGTTGTTGACAAATCAATTACAAATGACTGGGTTGAAAATGTGTGGCCTACACTCAGGTCCGGCTATAGCGATGATGACATTTTTAATACTGACGAGACGGGGTTATTTTTTAGACTGGCACCTGATCACACATTAAAGTTTAAAGGGGAGAAATGTTCCGGTGGTGAACTCTCAAAAGAGAGAGTTACAGTTCTTGTTGCAACCAACACGTCCGGTTCCATAAAAAGAAAGCTTTTGGTGATAGGAAAAATTAAAATGCCGCACTGTTTAAAAAACGTGAAAAATCACCCTGTTGATTAAGATTTCAAAAAAAAGCCTGTGTTAGAAGCCGTGTTATTATGAGTATACTTTATTGACTACTTATTTCACTACATGTTATACATATATGTATGTACATATTTAGATTTACGTAAGTACAATAAACACATATGTTAAATGTTATGTATAATATGTTTTATAACATATTAAATGTATAGATAAGGTATCACATTTTTGCGTCATAAACCTAGCTACAACAATAACTGTTCTTACTAGTGTAATATCGTTTATAGCAACCTGTTCATTCTAACCGATAGAACCGCTTACAGAGAACACTGGCTACAACGTACAAAAACCACCAGTCCCCTGAAGTTCGCTATAAACGATTTTGACTGTACTTACTTTGACAAAAAGTTATGTTATTTAGTTTAACTATTTCTTAATTTGGTTTGTAAACGAAATGTGTTGATTATGACTTTTTTTTTAACATAAAACGCAAAATGTTTGATGTAAAATCTATTTAATTTGTTTGATTTATTTTTATTTAATTTTATTTAATATTTCGTTAATTATTAATTTTAGTTAAAAGTATTTGTATATCCAAGTTCAGAAGTATTAATGTTTTTGTCTGTTTTTCCTTCGTTGCCTGGAGTAATTGCCTTATATCAGAACTATGTAGCTGATTTTTAAAAGGCGATTATCTCGAAAATTGTTGAGTTTTGAAGTTATTAACAGGTATGTCTTTTCTTGTTAAGATAATGTATTTTTAATGTTTTTTAACACAAATACAGGTAACTTAAAGAGCAAAAAAGTTAAGTGCAAATTGGCGCCCTCTATCAGCTACATCAAAGTGTGCATCAAATTATAATTTCTCATATTGTATAAGTACCCAGTTGTAAATATTTATACATGAATGTTTACAAACATGAAAGTAATAGCGAAAAATAAAATTTTAAATTTGCACTTTAACACCCTGTATCTTTTTTAATATCAACATTTTATTAAAGCAATTTGGCTTATATCCTAATAATTAACCATTAAGAAATGTTACACATTAATATAACTCCTGAATCCATCAATTATAAGACAGACACCAACCATTTAAGTTAAATATCTACTGCAACATGCTAAACAATATATGATATGATAGATCTTAATATCAGTATTACAATAACTGACTACGTACCATTAATTACATTTTATAGATCAATTTACCATGTTCCTGATTCTTTCTCAATCCTCTAATTTTCCACCTTATAATATGGATAATTCTCTCATAATAATTGTTTATTTTAACTTATTCACTAAAAATTGTACAATGGGAATTCACCATGGACGTATAAACACAGATGGACTCAGTTGTTTATATAAAATTGTGTAGTCCCAATTATTTGAAGTCACATTCTCAGTACCTTCAACTGTTGTCACGTTTTGTTTTAAAATTTCTTATTCGCGAGTTGCTAAAAATATTACTCCGTATTTTATACTCTACATGTGCTATCAAACCAAAATAATAATTTATTGGTTAGATTAATATATTTAATTGTAACCAAAATATCAAGTAGGCACATAGTGTGCATTATCATTTAATAATACTGCCGTCCGTTAGCTAAAACATCGCTAAGCCACCATAGGCCAATTTTGAGTTATAGATGCCACACTATATAAAAAAAATTCTCTATCGATCTGTCCTGGATTCGTATTTCTAAGGTTTGTAGTTTCAAAGATAGCATAAGCAAAAACATCGTTATCTACAACAAAATTTTAACTTCACACAGCTTAAACTACGTTAATCCACATTACTCAACTAAAACATCAGGAACCGCCTTCAATGATAGTATTTTGTTTAAATTTTTATTTAAGCTACCTAGCTAAAACCACGTTGCCCAAAGTTATACAGCTATAAGACCGTTAACATACTTTAACTTTTTTTTAGTCAAGGTTTATTTCACTACATCGCGAAACAATACTTAACTAAAAACCCGTTATACAGAAATACTACACTAAAATATCGATAAAATTTCTTAACGATAATAAAGCTAAGGATCATTTTAAAATATTGCTGTACGATGTAAAAGTTAAACATCACTAACCGCCCTCGGCGTGTTTTGCGACAAATAATCTCGTAGAAGTTCCATAACTAAAACACCTTTAAGTAACAATACTATGCAAAAACATCACTAGGCGACCTCCCTCTCACCTGCTATACTGCGGCGCTGTCATATCCATATCATGGTATAATAAACTGTATCCATATCGTCACTCGTCAATTAGTATTTAATATTCTATCGTTTGTCGGAGAAGTCACGTCACGAGCTTTTGGTGAACAGGATATTTCACGCCAAATCATCAATATGGCTAAGAAAATGCCTTGGTAAGTTCCTTCTTGTTATTATTACTAAAATTTTTAAAAATGCGCTTTAAAAGTTAATGAAATCTTAATTACGACTTGCACATACATGTACAAGATAAAAGATTGTATATTTTGTATGTTTCCATGATAGTGTGTTTGTGTGTATGACAGTTTGTGTTGGTTAAGAAATATTTACTTGTTTTCTAATCCTATTCCAATAATATTATTTCTAGTAAATGGAATTTTTCGTTTTTTTTGCAGTTCTAAAATTTCCCGGCGATCTCAACTCATATTAGATATGGTAACGTCAAAAATACCAAGTTCGGATTACTTTAAGATGCAAACTGGCGAACCGGAAACAGAATTTGTAAACAATTTGTATGCTCGATCATATTCCATGACTTCGGCAGTTTTCAACAAATTTTGTTAGACACAAAATAGTTTAACATCTTACCATTCCCGAAATTTGATAAAGATATTACTAAACAAAGCCTTTCCCAGCATATCATTAGAAAACACTGATATGTTTTGTTATGAAGAAATGCCAGCAGATGATTTTCCTTCTGATAATGTACCTGATTATATCCAACATAATTCTTTTCACCCTGATAATAATACAAAACCATTATTATGCCCTAATATATTAGATTTTAATTCAGACGACTCAGTTCTTGACGAAGATTATATTCCGGATTCAAGCGAAGATTCAGACGATTTAAATTTGCCCGAAAACGTTCCTTCGCACCGAAAATTGCCAAAGAAAATTCAATTACGAATTTTTCCTACAAATTTAACTGAGCCTTCTACTTCTACAGCTACACTCACGAAATCTTCACCATCTCATACATGCCGTAATTCACTGTCGATAAATAAACATAAAAAAAGACAGATTTTCGAGAACTAAGATGCATTGAAAATGGGAAAAAAAAGAGCCAAGAAGACACACTGTAGATTGGACTAATAAAAACAAAAATACTAACACTATGGATACGAAAAGCACTGGTACGGTGAGAAGTGAACTTGATGTCCAACCACAGAAACGAAAGAAGTATGACACTGGCTTAGGTGAACGGATTAAAGAGAAGAGAGCTAAAAAGCAATTAGAATATGCCGTAAAACCAGCTTGTACTGAAAAATGTTTAAAAAAATGTAACACGCTTTTTCCTGAGCAAGATAGAGCACAGTTGAATTCTGATTTTTGGAATTTGTCTTTTGAACAGCGAAGAGTTTTTGTTATGTCTCAAGTGGCTACAGCAGTTCCGAAAAGAAAATACACAAGTGAACCTAAAAGAAAGCCGAAAAGATGTTTTGCGTTTAAGAAGAAAAGAGATGGGTCTGTTATTGAGGTGTGCAAAATATTTTTTTGACTATCTTGGGTTACAAAAAAAATAACGACGCTATATTGAGGTCACTTGATGCTACAAATCCCATTCATTCAGACATGCGTGGAAAACACCAGGAAACGCCTCGTATAGATCGCCAGTTAATTAATAACCACATACAATCATTCAATCCTGCAGAGCCGCACTACAGACGGGAGCACGCGCCATTGAGACGATATTTACCGAGCGATATTAATATAACTTTTATGTACAAAGATTTCTGTTCAAAATATCCAGAAGAAAATATGTCCTATGAGGTTTATCGCAAACAACTCAAATCTTTGAATATTTCATTTATTCGACTTGGTAATGAGGAGTGCGAAATGTGTGAGTCTTTTAATTTACATAAACAGCAAACATCACATGATTGTAATACTGTAGTAGATTGCAATCCTTGAAAATTTCCCCCCTTTTTACAGTAGATGGGAAAAAGTTGTTTTTCGATATTTTGGCTGTATTTGTGAAAATTGAAAAGTGAAAAGTGAAATAAAATAAAACGAAACATTTACATCCCGATCCCTCATTTCATTTGTAAGTACGTACAATTTACATTATTTAAGATGAGGAAATGAGGAAGCGTGTTTGTTTACATTTTAATAGGCGTACCATTGGGTTTATTCATGTTCATTAATGTATTGAATAAGATATGAGTTCATGAAATTAGTAGACATTTATAAATTGTAGGTAGACATCATCTGATTAAAAAAGATCTGTTTAGTACATTTTAAATTTATAATTTCTCATGGATACAAATAAATTAGTGAAATGAATAAAACTCATTTATTTTTCTATGTGGGTTTCCAAATAATATTGACGATCGAACTATTTGGGTAGCAAATTAAGGAGAAAACAAAAAATTTTTATTGTAGCATTATTTTGATACCTATTAAAAAATTAACTTGAATTCAACTATATTTAATTGTATTAATTTTAAAGCAAATAAAATTGTATTTTAATTTTTCTATATAGACGTGACTTGTTATACATTATTACTACTTCCAATTTTTAAAATCTGAATAATTACCCGCGAGTAATAATTCAAGCACGCTTATGCTCATTGCGGAAGCATTACATTCTATCGAAGCTTCAAAACATTGTGTGTTAAAGGTACCTTATTGCTGTGTCCATCTATGTTTATACGTCCATGAAATTCGCTCTATAAAATGTTGCGGTTACCATAACTCCCAAATAAATTAAAATCAAAAATGTCATTTAAGTAGATACGTTATCTGCTAACTGATGTTTCATTTAACATAATAGATGAAAATTTTAATGTTTCCTGCTTAATATTATTTAATATCTTAATATTAGTTAAGAGTGAAAGAAAACATGGAATTATGAGTATATCCTTTTTATTTTAATGCTATATTAATTATTAAAATAATTTAGTTCAATTCTACTAAAGTTAATTTTTTTATTTATTTTTATGTTTAAAAAAGTACTACCAATTATTTTAATTATATATGTTCAAAATTAGTTAAATACATTCACACTTCACAATCACTTAAAGAAGCTAAAATGCATTGTTTTCGTTCGGTATCATAGTAATCGCCATCTATGCATGTTCTTAATTCTGCTGAATAAGATGTCCAGAAAAACAAATAAGTACTTTGTACGCATTCGTAATACTGATTACACTGAGGAGCAGGATAAAGTCCAACTGCATTGCATTGTGGCGGACCAGAAGGTCTGGGCACTGAAACAAAAAGTGTTAATTGTTAAAAAAGTGTTAAAAAATCTTAAACATTTTTTAAATAAATTATAGCAGAAATTATATCCAATCAAGTTCCAGTTCCACAAGATTAAAAATCAATTATTCGTTAACGGTTTTGGTATGTCCTAGCAGTTTGCGGCTTCTCGCGTGAATCCGCATAAATAAGTAATTCACCTGTTGCTATTAGAATAATTATTTGTAATTCTCGAAATGAAAATTCAGTATGTATTTTTATTTTTCTTCTTTTAAAAGTCCTTGACTGTCCACCCCTAGAAATACTACACGGTTTAGGTTTTTATTTCTCAGATGTTTCTGAAGACCATGAATAGTAAAATACTAATTTTGGAATATATTATAGAGAAATATATAGAGGCATTCATAAAATTTATAATATAATATATTAGATAATAATATAGTCAATATTAAAAGTAAAATCAAAACCAAACTTTAATTTTAGTTTAGAGTACATTCATCATCATTAGCCGTTTTTAATCCACTGCTGAACATAGGCCTTCCGTAAATAATAAATCCACCTTGTTGGAGGACGTCCTTGACTACGATAAGCTTATATTAGAGTATTCGCCTTTTTCAAGATGAGTGGGAAATTGGCTTTAAGTAAAAAGCTGCAAAGACAGTGGCATAATGCTTAAACATAATCCATTTATCGATTAGTGACACAACAAAGCGCGGAAAAAGTGAGAATTACAGTATAGTGGAATTCCAAGGACCAGTAAATTGAGTTAAGAAAACAACTATAATGAGGACCAATGGAGATAAGGTCAAATATTTATTCAAATCTTCCTCTGACTGATTTTTCTGATGTAGACATTGATCCAAATAATGATATTTATCGTGTGATGCCTCAAACGGAGCAGTTCCAAAGAGCAGTAAAGTAAGTTGAGAAAACAACTATAACGAGGACCAATGGAGATAAGGTCAAATATTTATTCAAATCTTCCTCTGACTGATTTTTCTAATATAGACATTGATCCAAATAATGATAATTTATCGTGTGATGCCTCAAAAGGCGATTTTAAAACCCCTAAGACCGCATCAAAAAATAAAAATCAGAACAATATGAAAACAGAACACGAAACAGAATTAAAATAGAAAATTAAAATTAAAAATAAGCAATCAGTAAAACGTCACAGGGCGAATGCGAGCCAGGAAGATAAATATTTAGTTGCTAAAATGAACAGGCAGACAGACAGAAATTAAAAAACTCAGAAAAAAGGTCGATGAAATAAATGAAAAAGCCAATGAATTACAAAGCATAAATAATAATATCGAACGAAAAACTAATCAAAACTATAAATAAAAGATTCGACAAATTTAAAAACCGAAACAAGGAAACCGAAAAACAGATACTTGAATGAAAAAAAAATCACGGGACCAATCCCAAAAAAAATGGAAGATACTAATAAGAACAACGCAAATACAGAAAGTACACCCAAAACAAAAATTAATGAAAATTTTCCTTGCCTGCCAAAAAAGGTCGGGGAAGAAAACAGTATGCCATCAGCATCCAAAGCACAAAATAAAGATTTTGCTTCCCTACCAAATAAGGATAGGAAAGAAACAATGGAAACTAGGGAAAAAGAGAAGAAAGAAGAAATCAATATAAACAAGTCCAAAACAAAATCACCAGTAATGAAACTACAAACAGTGAACGAAACAGAAGCAATATTGAGAATTGCTGAAACTTAAAGGGTATAATATACAGACAAGACAATTTTCAAAAATGGAAGAGAAACCCTCATTCAAACAAAATGCCCTGAAGATTATAGAACATTTACCAAAATCTTACAAGAATATAGCAAAATAGAGTGGATCGTCTGCCCATTAAGACATCAAGCCCGAAATGGTTATCAGAGCACTTCCCACAAATACAGAACGTAAAGACATACAAACAGAACTAATTAAGAAACATGAAATTAATACAATAAACATAACAAACACGAAGTTAAAAGTGCTTCTATCACACCCAAAATGCATACTTCGAAGAAGCTACAAAGCGTAGAAGCAAATTCTGCAAAATTCCAGCAAAACAAAAACAAATATAACAAAGAAACAATGGGTAGTCGTACGCCCAAATCACGAAACCCATACAAAACCTAGCAACAGATTCGACATTACTAATTTCAAAAGAACAACAAAAAGGACTGGTCACGATACTAGAAGAACTAGTGATAAAAACCGTAAATGAAACGACCAAAACTGTAAAAATAGCACAAACTAAGGTACAAAGCTGGTGGCGACTGAAGACAGGCTCCTGAAACTCAGACAGCATAAGAACAAATGCAAATTTTCTGGACGAACTAATAAACAGATATAAAATAGTTATGATAGCATTACAAGAAATTAAACTAACACATACCATCAACATCAAGTTTACAGGATACATCTTCCGGAACGACTACAGAGCAAATTTAGGAGGAACTTTTATCCTAGTGAAAAAAGCTATAAACCATACATTACCTAAACAGACGCCAGCCCTCAATAGTATGAAAACAACAACAATAAAAGTCCAGATGAGACATAAGGATTACTTTAGCAACTAACACTAAGGCCAGCAGATCCTTTAAACAATGACGACCTGAATGCCTGGATTTCTGAACATAAAAAATCGTTTATAATAATAGGAGACCTAAACTTCAGATCCTCTGACTGGAACGATAGAGCTACAAACAGAAACAAAAGAATATTTATTAATTATCTACTTTAGGATATGCTCTAACAACCCATTTGCTAAAAACCTAGGACTACAAACAGACATCCGAATCTTAAACGAAGGATCAGAAGACCACAACCCTATACTCCTAGAAATAGGCACATGAGAAGAGGTAACAAAACAACAAAAAAAAATAAAGGAAACCAAGTGTTCTAACTTTAAAGAACTAGTGAGCATAGGAATTGGAAACGTTTCTACAATTGACAATCCACAAGAAATAGAGGGAAAACTCAAAGAGCTCGAAAACATCATAATTGAAGCACTAAGGAGCACTACTGAGGCAAGAATATGAAATTTCCATTGCAAGATTTAGAGATATTAATCAGAAAATAAAAGAAATGATAATGGAAATGAACAGAACCAAAACGAGAGCCAGAACAAGAAGTCAGGAAGATAAAAATGTCTAAAATCGACAAGTCAAACAGGCAATAATAAAACATAGTAGTCAAAAGTCGGACAATTATGTAAAAGAAATGGAAAGAGACAAAATAAGCAAGAAATATTGAGGCTCCAAAGAACTGTAAGAATCGGTAGAAAACCTATTTCCTCACTACATGGAGAAAACGGAATCGTAAACTCTGTAAAAGAGAAAGCCAAGGTGATGACAACGATTATTGAGAGAGAGTGTACACTGAACTATCACCATGACGAAAATATAGACTTTATTGACGAAGTAGAAGAAACAGACAGAACTAGAAACGGCCGAAAAACAAGAGAAATAATCCCACATCACCAAGAGAAATAAGTGAACTGATCAGAAAAAGTTCACGAATATTATTTTTCTTCCTCTGTTCATCATGTATGTACCTATTTATTGTTTCTTTTTTAAAGAGATATTCTAGCTTTTTTTTAAATTTGTTTCTTTCGTTCTCGTTTCTTAACCTCCATCATTAAATCTTGTGGTTTGTAAATATGACGGACCGAAGTAGATATAGACAAATTCACATATACCTTTTTCTCTTGTAGAAAATTTTTTTACCATCTATTTTGTCTATTTGTATATGTAAAAAGTTTCTTTTTAGAATTATTTATTAACCATGATTATTTTTAGAATGGTTTAAAATAGAATATTTAAAAAAAATAAAAAGAAAGTAATTAATTTTTAAGCTTACCTTTCTTCTTCGTTGTACTTGTGTTTACTGTAGCACTAGATGTAGTACTACTTTCTACTGTACTAGAGGCTAAAATAGATAAAATATAGAATTATTTTTAAATGAATCTAAGGAGTATGTATTAATTACAAAAAGTCAATATATACGCGTCAAGCTGATTATGAGGCATAAAATCGGGAGTAGATAAAGACCCGGATGCAGGAACTGTATCTGGTTCAAGAACATTCCAGATTGGCCAAATATAGGATTTAATATGGACTGCACAAAAACAAAATATAACAAAAGAATTCGTTAAAATCCTGATTTTCGTTAAAGATTTTGAAAAAAAAAACGATTCAAACCAAATTTGGTGAGATTTAAAATAGAAAATGTGGTACAGTAGGCGCTACTGCAGACGAGCGAGAAGCTTCATGTTGTGTTTTCTGTATTTTTAAAACTTAAATTTTATTTTTTTACTTATTTATTATTTTTTGTATAGATTTTAGTACAATTGAAAAAGTTTACATGTTGTAGGAACAGACTCCTCTCGTCGCGTTAATGGAATCTTTTAACTGTTTACTGTGACTGCGAACCACGAACTGCAATTTAGTTTCGTAGTACTACTTTCGTAATGCTCCCCTCAGCATTTGACTGTAGAAAAAAGTAAAGAAACGCCAGCATGAAAGCTTTGCCTAAAAAAATTATTCTTGGGTTTGCGCGCTACGTATTATGCCAGAATTAGTCCAGCAAAAACTGCCATGGATTCCAATTCAGAGTTAAAATATAGATCGGGAAAAATTATTAAACGGGAATTTTTTACGTCAATTTTCACAAAAACTACAAAAAATATATTTATTCGTAAATTGTGGTTATTTTTTAAATGCTATAAATAATAGTAAAATGAAATCGTAGTCTTCCACGGCCAGAGTCAGAATTATAGTTTATTTGTCTTCCGGGTTTGGACTGTGTCATTTGTAAGTGACCCAAAAGTGGGTTCATCTCGACGTTTCGCTACAATTGTATGTAGCTTCTTCAGGAGAACAAAGAAAAGTTTTCTTTGTTCTCCTGAAGAAGCTACATATAATTGTAGCGAAACGTCGAGATGAACCCACTTTTGGGTCACTCACAAATGACACGGTCCAAACCCGGAAGACGAATAAACTATAATTAAATAATAGTAGTTCAATAGAAATGAGTTTAGAAAATTTAAGCTAATTTTTTTTCAATAAATTAAAAATAAATGGCATAACATTAAGAAATAGGTCCTAATGCTTTTAATCATCCAGTAAAAAGTTTGTTGAAAATGAGATTCTTGTTTTAATTCATAAATTTTTGAAGAGTTGTTTTTTTTTTAAATATTGTCTCTTTTATGATAATGTGGTTGAAAAAGATATCGAACTTAGTAGTGAAGTTCGGTTCGGTTCGTAATGCCCCTTTGTCCGCTTCTCGTCGATCGATGCTGATAGGTATAATAACAAGTTGAAGTTGCGGAGTAAAAGTGATGATTTATTGACAGCAACTCGTAATTACACAATATGGTGTTCGTTCGGTAACTACTCAATATTGACTGTGTTCATTTGAACTCAAATCCCCAATTTATAATCTCACACATAATAGATACATAAGCACCTTAGGTCATTGCTTCGTTCATATCACACCACCTAACTTTTGCTTATAATACAATTTAATCTACGCCTTAATTGCGACACTTAGGAAGTTCAATTAGAAAATATTGTTATTTGGCAATTTATTTAGTTGTAGGTAAATGAACTAATTATTAAATTATCATACGATATGGTTTTGCAATATGTATAATGCAAACTTATACACGGTGAAACTATAAAAGATTAAGAAGTTAAGAATAATGTGAGATTACAAATTAAGGGGTTAATTTGTGATTGAACATATTGGCCACTATATAACAAACAGACGAAAATGTTTAAATACATATAAAATATAAATAATAATAATAATAAGCATAATACTAATTCACACGGTTTTTGAATAATTATCTCACCCGAGCAGTGCTATCTATAATTTGATTATTTAGAATTCATGTTTCAGCTAAACTATATAATTCAAATCTAAGCTCATTAAGTGAAATTGATCTAGGAGGGGCTTTCTTTAAAGTACTACCTAAATTTGGTTGTGATAAAGTACGTCTTCGAGGCGCTGGATGAGGTTGGATGTAAGAACCTTGATGCCTTTGTTTTCTGGCTCTCTTGGAGTTTCGAAAATATCTGACTACCCTCCTTTATTTTTATATGTCACTTAAAAAAATTAGTGTAAGTTATTGTAATCTACTGCAAGTAGATTCCTTGGGACCAACAACGAGCGTACAACACCACCTTTTCTTTTTCTAGGGTTGTGTCTCTTTGAAATTTCTTCTCTAATTGCAGAAGTCTCACATATGCTTGCTGTAGTGAGTCCCCCTAATAGGCTTGTACTAAAATTGAAGGGTATTTTAACTTCAAATCTTCCTTCGTTTTTCCTTTTTACTGTTCCTTTATAATATCCTTTACACTTTTTTTCTTCTACTGAAAGAGTATTGCTTTGATCTACTTCTTCTAACTTCCAGTATTGTTTTCTATCTTCATCAATTTGTCGTCTAGATAGCATGCTAAGCACTTAAGCTATATTAGGGATATTCTCTTGCTCTGCTATCCCTGACATTATCCAACCCAATTTTGTATTTTGGGCCAGCAAACCATTCTTTGTTCGATCTACTCCATCCAGTAATATCAAACTATATTCTTTGGCTCCTAATAGAATATCTATTGAACCTGTTTCATTAAAATTTGGATCCGCCAGGACTAAGTTCCTATGGTTCCTTTCTTTCATTTGTATCTCTTTCTCCGGTAGATTTTTTGTTATTTTTCTTAGTACAATTGCTTCGGTCTTCATTTCAAATTCATTTTTGAAATGTGCCTGTAAGTTTAATGTTACGCTCCATTTCGACGTCCTTTGGTCTTCATTGCCAATTCCAGATATCTGAGCGTGGACAGCTTTTCTTTTTATTCCGAGACTTGTAGCGGCCTGCTCCGTTATGAATGATGACTGCGAGCCTTGGTCAATCAATGCTCTCATCAATTGTGAGCTTCCTTTTGAGTCTCTTACTCGTACTAATGCCGTTGCAAGTAGCACTTCTTCATTCTGATGACTTAAACAGCTCACGGCATTCTCTTGTCTCCTTGACGAACCGTCGTAACTGTTGTCACCTTTGTTCCCACTAGAATTGGGTCTATTTTGTGGCCTTCTGTTTTCAGAATTCCTTCTGTTATCATGCTGACCTTCTGTCACGTGTAGTAATGAATGGTGCTGTCCACCACATTCTGCACATCTATGAGAGGAATAACATGGTACTTCCCTTTTGTGTAGTAGGCATCTACCGCACCATTGCTTTTCCTTTACGATTTTGTTTCTTTCACGTACTTGTTGACGTAGAAACGTTGTACATTTCAACAGTTTATGTTCTTCATGACACACCACACAGGTTATCTTCTTCTTTACCTGTTGTCTATGATCTGTTCCTTTCCTTTCTGTTTCCAACATCTCCAATGTCTGGAATCTTCTTTGTAGGAATTCCTGTGTTGACTTATATGTCGGAATGTCCCTACTCTCTTGAATTGACGTTTCATATAATCTCCTGGTTTCTGTGTCCCACTTTAACATACTTATCCTTGCTATAAGAAGGCTCCAGGACTCTGTCATTACACCTAGTCCACTAATGGGTTCTAAGCATTCGTGGAGAGTATCATGTAATGATTTCAGCGCCTTTGCTGACGTTTCTTTTATCTCCGCAGCCTGAAGTATCTTGTCTATTAATATAAATAGATTCATCCTTGGATTATCGTATCGATCTTGCAACATTTTCCAGGCAGCACTGTAGTTTGCTTCTGTTGTGTTTAAATGTTGTATTAGTCTACTTGCTTCTCCTCGGAGGTTTGTCTTCAGATACTGCATTTTTTCCACATTTGATAGTTGATTATTCTCATGTATCAAACGTTTAAAAATATCATATAATGTTACCCAGGATTCATACCTTCCTTCAAAACAGGGTAACTTCACTTGGGGTAATATTATTTTGTCTTTCTTGCATCCTTCCGCCTCTAATCTCTTATTTTCTTTTACGATCGACCGCACCCTTCTTTTCATTGTATAAAATATTTCTATTTCACCTTCTTCTAGTGCATCCTGTTCATTGTCCACAGTTATTTCCATTATTAATGTATCTATTTTTTGTACCTCTTCTTTTAAATCCTCTTGTAAATCTTCATCGGTTTCGTCATCTTCCAATAAATGATGAAGTTTTCCCATCCTAATTTCTATTTCTCTAATTTCTGTCGAAGACTTGTACGAACTTTTATTAAATTCCTCTAAACTCTTTTTCGTTTCTTCATATCTTTTTTGTACTTGTTCGTAAAAGTTAGATGTAAAATATTTATCAACTCTCAAACCTTTCTCTTCAATTTCTGTGTTTTGATCTTCAAAGTCGTTCCACAATTCATCAAGTGTCTGTCTTTTAATGTTTAAATATTCTCTCGTTTGTTTTTCTTTCCGTAGTTTTCGCAAATTATTTAAAAGCTTCGTAATTTCTTGACCTAGCTTTTCCTGATCTAAATATAATCGTTCCATTTTAAACGAATATACGTTTGACCTAATTTCAACTTTTAAACTAGTGTCAGCAAGATTACCTTAGACAATAACGCTAAATGACCTCTTGTCTAACCTTTGTGACACGGCTATATAGTACAATTAAAGAATGTAATATTATCACTTGTAACCAGAGAGAAAAGAAATTCTTTATATAAAAATGCAACTACTACAAATACTATTTTGGAAGAATGAACTCTTAATGTGTATAAAAATAACGAATTGTCACGATAATTCACTATATTATGAAATTCAAATGTTTTAAGAATTTTAAATTATAAGAATCAAAATTATCGAATATAATTAAAATTAAGATAATTAAGCTATTAGATTTGAATTAGCTGTAGACAAACTATTACTATTTTAAGTAAAAAAGTATGCAGAATAAAATATTTCAAATAAGTATTATTCAATTTGAATCTTAAGTTTCTTTAATAATCTTTTTAATGTATTAAATTAATGCACTGCTCTAAATGATAATAAATATTCAAAAACTTACAGTTTTATCCCGACGTTCACTTGTATGTTCCTGCTTCCTTCTTAGAACTGCAACTGGAACTGGTGAGCTGGATCTCTGGATGCTACTAGATTTTTCTGCTGGAAACTGGACCTCCAAACTGCTGGAATAGTAGACTTAAGGACTGCTATTAAGGTTCTCTGGTGATCAAAGGCTCTCGTAAGGCTCCTACCCCTTATTTCGGTGCTTTCTGGTCTTTTTTATTTCTTTTTTCTTTTCTCTACACTTCGAATTCGATCGTCGATCTTGTACGGAACTGGGAAACCGCTATTTAGGTCGCTAAGGGTCGTCTCCTTCGAAGCTCCAAACCAATTAACGCCCTTTTGATGATGTTTTGACGAAGGACCAATGGAAAAATATCGAACTTAGTAGTGAAGTTCGGTTCGGTTCGTAAATGTCCCTTTGTCCGCTTCTCGTCGATCGATGATGATAGGGTTAAATAAATGTTGAAGTTGTGGAGTAACAGTGATGATTTATTGACAGCAACTCGTAATTACACAATATGGTGTTCGTTCGGTAACTACTCAATATTGACTGTGTTCATTTGAACTCAAATCCCCAATTTATAATCTCACACATAATAGATACATAAGCACCTTAGGTCATTGCTTCGTTCATATCACACCACCTAACTTTTGCTTATAATACAATTTAATCTACGCCTTAATTGCGACACTTAGGAAGTTCAATTAGAAAATATTGTTATTCGGCAATTTATTTAGTTGTAGGTAAATGAACTAATTATTAAATTATCATACGATATGGTTTTGCAATATGTATAATGCAAACTTATACACGGTGAAACTATAAAAGATTAAGAAGTTAAGAATAATGTGAGATTACAAATTAAGGGGTTAATTTGTGATTGAACAGTGGTTGAATTTACCGAAAGTACAAGCTGATTATAGCCGCAAATGTCAAACATGGAACAAAAAATTTCGGTATCGCAGTGTTGGCAAGTTTTTATAATGTAGATGCTGTATGCTTCAAATATAAAAATATAAAGCTTTACAAAAGTACATTTTGTTTATATTATGTTATGCATTCTGCAATTTATATAAAACAACAATGAGTAAATATTTGTCTCTTTGGAAATTAATTGCAGTTAATTATTAGAATTTTTTTTAGAAATTACCCTTTGGTAGATTAGGGAATATATTTGGCAATCGTCAAATCAGTAGTTCCCAGAGAACAACAGATGTTTGCAATTAATCTCGAAAGATACAAATATCTACTCGTTAGTGCTTCATATAAATTAAAAATTACAGAATTCATAAAACAGTATAATCAAAATGTACTTTTTAAAAGCTTTATCTCTTTATATTTGAAGCATATACCTAATATATGCATTATAAAAACATGCCAATAAGCTGGCTCCAAAGATGGTTGTAAGCTCAAGACAACCTTAAAACAGCAAGTTAAACTTAAACAGCAGAGCAAATGTTTCTATGGATAATAATAAATATGTCTATAGATAATAATATATACTAATGCCCATTTTAATAGAACTTGAAGTAATACTTTATTTTTGATAGGCCTTTAAAAAAAGTTACTTTGGATGCATGTAGTATGTAGTGAACTGGAACATATTTTTCGTAGTTATAATGGCGACACATTAAAAATAACAAAAAATTATTTAAAAAACTTAATACAAGCTGCCAAAAATGTAAATGTTAGCGAAGATGTAAAATTACTTTTTTTAGATGTAAAATGTATTTTAAAATACGAATTCTAAATCAAAATATTAAAGATAATTACAATACCGCAAAAGAAAAATCACAAAGATTGTACAATAAATATTTAAATTATATTCATAAAGTCTCAAGTATGACCCGCTTTTCCTTTATGGTAAAATTTTTTACATTTTGCCGGCCTTTTATATTTAATTTATATTTTGTAGCAATATTTATTTTGTTTGTAATAAAAACAATCAAATCGTAGATTCATATATTTCTTTAATTAATTTTACAAATTACTTATTAATTTTCAAAACACGTTTTCACAGAAAGTAACGTTATGACTTCTTAGTGCAAGATATGGCACTGAGGTATACTTACCGTTAACAGTTTAAGTCTCGAAGTTGTTCATTACAGTAATGGAAAAACGTTGCCATATGATGCATCCTTAAAATATTATACATACAAGTCCCCTGACTTTGTCTCGCTATGACGACATGCGCAAAGTCAATTAAAATTAGAACAGCAAGTGAGCATATCTTGTTATAGTATCATGAACTCAACCGATAATTTTATCTTGATTACCCACACCTAAATGTTTATCATCCAACTATTACCATCGAGCAAAAAGTTAAAAGAGGAAATCTAATCTTTATTAAAAGGAGACCAAAAAAGTGACCTCTGATGGCGGACATTTCCGGAAATGCGAATGCGCCAAATTTAAATTTTCCGACACTTATATTAATGGTAACAGTCTAAAACGTGAAACAATTGTTAAAAAACTTCAATATAAATAAGATTTCATGTGATAGTTGGGACAAACAATAACATAACCCAACTAAATCTGATTTCTTAAACAAGGAAAGACTCTCTATTCTTGTTTAATTTGGCCTCTCAAGATGGCACTTCCTGTCTAACAATATTTTTGCCCCCACTACCTTTACATTCCCTCTTTTGCCTTTTTGCTCGATGACTATTACATACCTATACCTAGGAGATATGTACTATTTGGTGTTTGAACATCGACTACTGACAAAGAAATGAAGATCGATTTGAGCAGAATTTTATTAATAAAGAGGAAGATGATAACTTTATTAACGTTAAATTTAAAACATGAGCGAGTTTCATAATGAAATATATACGGTTGATATCTTTATTGTATTTAAGATTTATTATTTTACGTCAGGCATTTACGTAGATAAATTACGAAGGTTCTATATCTCAGAAAACAAAGCCGACAACGAAAAAGCACTTGAAAAATCGAAAATAGCTGGGCGCTACTTTTCAACTTTATTATCTGTGAGAAGTTAATAGAAAAGGCGTGGGTCCCGAAATTTTTTCGATGTCATGATTTTTTATTAACATTTAAGCAAAAAAGCGACTTTTTAAATTCATTTCAATATTATAAATAAACTACGCATTCTTATCATGAAAACGTTTAAAATAAAAAAATGTTTATAAACAAAAAAATTATTGCAAATTATACCTGAAATTAAGCATTTTTGCAGCCGTCCCGAAAATAAAACATTCGGTATGATTTATTAAATCGAAAGAACCATTTTACACAACTCGTACCAAAAGCACAGAATAAACAATCAGAATGCCCACTCTCAGATGCCGTCTTTGAAGTTTGTCAGAACGCGAACGCCATGTTTTAGACGGAAACATAGACTCGAATTGAGAAATTTGTGATAAGCTACAACAGAACTGTAATTTAAATTTTTAGAGATTAATAATTTAGTACCTACATTTGAAATAATTTAGTAGATATATTATTCTTCAACTAAAAGAACAGCACTGGTTCTGTTTAAAACATGGCTGAATGCGTCTGCGCGAACGAGATGCGCGTACTTATTTTTTAAGCAGAGTGGGCATTCTGATTGTTTATTATTCTGTGCCAAAAGTAGCTACTTTCGGGACTAATTTGTTCACTTTCGGGACGATTTTGGGTAGCCATGTAACGGCTTTGACAATTCAACTTTGTACTTTATTATGACAACGCTTGTCATTTAAGATTCGTTTGTTTTCGCTTAGTTTTTCGTTTTTCCATTCCAGAAAATGAAAATTAGCAGTGAAAGTGAAGCCGAAATGATTTCAGATGAGATTAGGTAAACTGCTAAAGCCCCTATTTATGAATTATTGCCTGAAAAGTCAAAAAAGAGGTATGAATTGTTCTACGATTTATTTAAAAAATGGAGCAATGATAAAAATGTACCTATATACTATAAATTAAGAACTCGTTCTTACATATCTAATGAAAAAATCTAATATCTTGAAGCCATCAAGCCTTTGGAGTAATTACTCCTATGGATGCTAGCTAAGTCCACACTTAACGTTAAAAATAATATAGATATATAAGCCCCTAACCAAATGCTTTCTTTAAAAAAAAATCCTTCGGCTACAAAGCAAAAAAATGAAAAGTATTGAATAAAGAAGAAATAGATAAATTTTTATCAGAAGCTGAAGATAAGATCTACGTAATGACAAAGGTTATATAATTAAATCTAATTTCTCTTTTTTTATTATTTTTTTTTTTGTAAATTTTAAGTTAATTGGCATTAATAATTGGTTTGGCAGACGCTTGTCGTCGTGACGATCTTTGCAAAATGAGTTTAGATAATATAGAAGCTAAGATAACCATATTAGTGAATAAAATTTCTAATTCTAAAACGAACATGGAAAGAACCTTTGTGGTTATTGGAGAAAATAACATTTCTTTATACAGAAAATATTTATCAGAATAACAAGTATTGGTATCCACACTTTTGGAAAAATCGCCTGCACCACTGCTGAATTTCTCAAATTACCGTATCCCAAAGAATATACCGGGCACTGTCTACGAAGGAGCTCAGCCACTTTATTGGCTGATAGTGGTGGTACTATAACCAACTTAAAAAGACGCGGAGGATGAAAATCAACTAATGTGGCAGAGGAATACGTAGAATTTTTTAAGAAATAAAATTCACATAGCTTCACAGATTGAAAATGGCCGCAACCAAGTTAATATCTCAAAAAATAGTAAAAGTACTGACACGTCTAACACTAATTTCAAAACCGCCACTTCTGTTAATATTCCTAACAATATCGATGTAATTAATTGTTATAATAATTGTGTTATTAATATTCGTAAGAAGATGTTTCTAATGTTGAATTCACGAGAGTAACTTTAAAGTAAAGTTTATCCATATATTCTTATTAACATACAAAACGGCTGCAGAACAAATATTGTACGCAACACGATTATGATTTTATATAGTCTGGAAGGTCTTAAATATATCAAACAGATGTCCGGCAACGCCTAATTGTATCAACATTTTTTTTTAATACTATTTTCAACTACATTAAAACGTAACAATTGATAAATTATAACATTTTTTAACATAATGGGTACTTTACTTTGTATACCATTTGTGAGTTGACAGTACCCTAATCGATGGTAGAATGCGTCTACCACATTTCTTTATTATTGTCTACAAATTATTCGAGATTCATCGATAATTCGTTGCCTTAGATCTGCAAGACTTGCTGGTTTAGTTTTGTAAACTAGATTTTTCAAATATCACCAATAAAAATAATCTTTAAGATTGAAATCAGGTGAACGTGAAGGCCATTCAATTCTATCTCATCTACCAATCCATCGTCCAGGAAATATCTCATCTAAATAACACCGAACACTTACACCAAAATGAACTGGAGCTCTATTTTGCTGAAACCATATCTGATTAAAATTGGTCCCAAACAAGTTTCTCAGTGTAGGTACAATTTTATTTCTAAATAACATCTTGTAACTATCTGACGTTAAATTTCCTTCAATAAAAAATGGCCCAATTAACTGAGTATAGTTTTCACGCATCCAGTGTGGATTTACGTCACTCCAGTACCTTAAATTGTGTCGATTTACACTTCCACAC
Organism: Diabrotica balteata; assembly: GCA_918026665.1. Taxonomy (NCBI): domain Eukaryota; kingdom Metazoa; phylum Arthropoda; class Insecta; order Coleoptera; family Chrysomelidae; genus Diabrotica; species Diabrotica balteata. The sequence continues at coordinate 84,166,470 of OU898281.1, read as the reverse complement.
AGTGTAAAGGTTGCTTCATCGGAAAGACATATTCTGTTAACGAAATTTTCATCATTTTCAATTTTATCCATCATTACCTCAGTAAACTCTAATCTACGATCGAAGTCATCTTCACTAAATTCTTGCAATAAGTTAATGTTGTATGGTTTAAATTTACTCGTACGTAATACACATAAGATTGAAGAACGACCTACATCATGTACTTGTACAACTTTGCGTGAGGATGTATGTGAATCTTCAACAAAACTTTGCATTATACCTAAGATTTGCTTGTCATTCATAAATCTTTTCGGTATGCCTGATCGGTATCTATCTTTTAATTCTTCAGATTTTTCAAATCGCTTTACAGTTTTTTGTACCGTCGCCTTATGAATAGGAGAACGGGTTGGGAAAGTATCATTGAACAGATTGGCTACTTCACAATAAGATATTTTTCTGTCACCGTATCCTCTCATTATAATAGTAATTCTTTCGTTTTCGTTAAGAGCCATTTTCGAGAAGCAATTTATCTTACAGAACTTTTCGAAACACAACTACTGTCAGTTTTAGTTAATAATGTAAATGGTGAACAAATGTCAAAATCACAGCTTTCTTTATTTAAATATTTATTATGTATAAATTTATTAAAATCTAACTATTTTGCACTGTTTTATGTATTTAGGACCTTTCAGACTACATAAAATCATAAGTGTTACATATGGTTGAACTCGTATTGAATAGGAGATTCTAATAATGACTGAATATACAAAGTGATAAATGTGAAAAACCAAAGTTACTAATAATATAAGAGAAACGGCAAATATGGCAACATTGCAAATATCAAAAATGGAATCTCCGTATCCCAAAATAGGTGTACCTCAAATTTTGTACAATTATAACTAGCAATTTACGAGATAATTGGCCGTTTCCAGACTTTTGGTTCACTCTGTATATTATTAAAGTTAAAAAAATAGCGCCCAGTAATTTTTCGATTTTTAAATGCTTTATTTCCAGCTACTATTAACACTGCGACGTCACTGATAAATATTTTACCAAATATCTCCAAGAATAATTTGATATAAAAAGGATGCAGTGCAAATAATTATTAACTCATAATTGTTTAAGAGTTAAGTAATTGTTTATTTTACTTATAATTTTAAAACACTTGTGTTTCATTTAGATTAGGTATAGATAATATCCTTACTTTATTAAAGCTTTTAATACTAGCATTTATGAAATTAATAAAATATTGCAGTTACGCCACATTGCGAAAATTTATTGCACATCCCTATTAACATGTTTTTATCTAATTTTAATTTATGTACAAATAATAATTAGCAAATTTTATTTTATTTCCACCTGGAAGAGATAAAATAGTACTAATCCTACAATTATAATTAATGCCCATTAATACTAACTAAAACATGTTTAATGTTTTAGTGTAGATAAAATGTTTATTTTGATTTTCAGTTTAAAATCGTTTACTTTTAGTTAGTCTGAAATGGATAATTTTGTTACAAAAAAAAAAAGATGAAGAACAGGAATAGACTATGAAATTATAAGCCAATAGCATAAGTACTATAAGTGGACATGGTATAAAAATGAGCGGACCATTCTACGAATTGCATTTTTGAAAAATTCATTCAACGTTATTTAATGGGTAAAACGAAAAAAAAATAATGTAATTTAAATGTAAAATTTAAAATAAGGTAAAATATTGACGTTGTACGAAAAGCACACGTACTACAAAATGCTTAACAATTTAGGTTTTTTTCTGAGAATTAACTCCAGCTTATTTTTTAAATATACTATAACGTTGGATATTGTAGTAAAATAATACAATATACAAAACGAAAACAAGTATTGGAAAAGACACATTGAAAAATTCAAAGGGTAAATATTGAATTGTGAGGTAAAAATACAAAGGGAAGTAAATTGGAATAGGAAACAGTTCTAATATAAGTTAAAGAAACAGTAATATTTAGATGAGTTGCAAGTCTAAATTTCTTTCTCGGAAAGTCTATGGACTTTCCGAGTTTGAATTTGTATCAGCCCAAGTGTCTGATGAGGCTGGGATAGGAAGAAATGATCATAACACTTTATTGATACCTATTCGAGCACGCGAAGTTTAACGAATTTGTCCTCCTAGGTGATATATTTGGCCATTTAATTCAATAAAGCGATAGCAACTTTCGCTAAATGATTTATTCTTTTACATATTTCGCATAGCGCAGAAGATACAGAAAACGATATTATCATATCGTTTTCGTTCACGGTCGCCAAAGCAGGTGGCGCCTTTGTAAGCTAACTACTGTTGTAGTGAAGTTTTGGGAGACATTCATTGGTCTTTCCGACTTTGAATTTGTATCAGCTCAAATGTCTGATGAGGCTGGGATAGGCCGAAATGATCATTACACTTTATTGATATCGATTCGAGCACGGGAAGTTTAACGAATTTGTCCTCCTAGGCCATATATATATATATATATATATATATATATATATATATATATATATATATATATGTATATGTATAACCAAAGGGATGATAACGGATACGAGTAATATGTAGTGAGAAGGAGATAATACTGGCAGATACCCTTTTATAACTGAGGAAGCAAAATAAAACTAGGGTACTTCGTTAGATATGCTTTTTAATTAAAGGTCTAAGCTTTCGTCAATGATTATTGTAGTAAACTACAAACAAACGAAAGAATAAACAATGAACAAGTGGAAACTAAGTATACAAATTTAAAAACACTTACCCAAATTATAGCAAGCAACTCAGTGACTGGGGTGGAACACAAAGAGAGTATTATCTATGTATATATTAAACATAGTTTCAGATACATAAGAAGTGGTATCCATAGTTCACAATGTGTTTTTTATTTAATTAATAACGATCTATTTACTTTAAATCTAACCACAAACAACTGAATAATTTACATGTAGTTTAAAACAATCTAAAAGTAATTAACAATTTACGGTGGTGTCACTAAACTTGTTTGAAATAGCGGGATAATTTGAAATGTAAAAATGATATATATATATATATATATATATATATATATATATATATATATATATATATATATATAATCTAAAATGTTAACACGAATACTGCAATAAATATAAAATATAAAAAATAAAATATTTAAAATTGGCATTAAACGGGTTGATGGAAAATATAATAAAATAATACAGATGAGGAATGTTTTTATAATAATGATGGAGATATAGTATTTTTGTTTTTTTATATTTTTAAAGTAAAATAGTTTAAAAATCTAGCCTATATCACTTATATATCTAGGCGATAATTTTTTTATTCCTGAAATATTTTGTTTAAGCAGGAAGGTGTAGATTGAACTTAAATTATCCACATCCTTCTTGTAATTAATGGCATTTTTCGCATTATAAATGTAACATCTCAAGTATTTTTCGCTGAAAATCTTTATTAGATACATCTAAGATGAGTGTGTCATTATAGAGGACTCTATGGTCTTTGCTATTGACGTGAATACTAGAATACTAAGACTTGTAGATTGTGGTTTAAGTCTGAAATCACTTTTATGAAGGGCCAATATTTTACTTAACCTTTAGCCAGTCTGACCAATATAAACTAAGCCACATTCACATGGGATGCCATATATTACGTTGGAACGTTGTAAGGTAGGAGTAGGATCTTTTAATCGGGTGTAAAACAAGTTAAGTGTTTTTTGGTTGTAAGTAGATATCTTTATAATTATTGAATTCACCAAATAAACTAATAAGTGATCTAGATAGATTTTGTATAAATGGTAGTTTACCATATCTCGTATGAGTATCAACTAGAGTAACATTCTGATTTGCATCTTTGTTTACAATAGGATTAGAGAATAACAATTTGTTAAGCAGTTTTTTTTGGATATTGGTTAGGTAACAATATATCATATAAAATTTATTTTTTTTTGTTGACAAATTTAGGATGGCAAATCTTAGTAATTCTATTTTTTATTGCTAGAACAACATTAATTTTCTGTTGTATTATGTCCTTATCACTATATCTATATATATAATATATATATATATATATATATATATAATATATATATATATATATATATATATAGTGTCTCCCAAAATAACAGATCAAATTCATGATTTTGTTCCCGATAAAGTTAAAAAAAAAAAACATAAGTACATAAAAACAAGTCGATAAAGTCGCAGCACTTTCTTTATCACACACTTGGGGAGCATCTCATAGAAACTTACATTAAAAACAATTAGATACATTCTCCACTTTTTTCTGGGAATCCTATAATTAAATATGCATACTATATGCTTTGAAACCAAATTACCAAACTACGCTGCAAAGCGTGTGCTATAACTGAAAAATATGCCCAAAATTACAATGTTGTCATGTATGCAAAAAATTCATGATTTTTTCCTGATAAAGCTAAAAAAAAACTTCGCATCCCCCTCTTTTTCATATACTTGGAAGCGTCTTATAGAAACTTGCATTAAAAACAATTGGACAGATTCTCCATTCTACGAGAAAATTAAAAATTATTTATTGGCTTATAGTATCCAATTTCGGAAATTCTTTCATACGTCAACTACAGCTTTACTTTCAACCTGGACCATACGCCATACACAATGTGATCTTACTCTCAGTAAATAAAATAAATAGGTAACCTATTCTACAATAATAAAGCAATTGTTACCGCATTTATAGAGTTTGTCTGCTTCGTAGTACTTTTTGTCTTGCCTCCACTCGAGAATACGTTTTGTCCATCGGTTGTCTGATAATCTGGCGGCATCTCCTGTCCAATTACATTTTAGCGACGCGATTTTGTCAATGGCGTCTGATGTTTTTGCTCTACGACGTATTTCTTCGTTTGGGATTCGTTCTTTCAGAGAGACACCCAACATCTAGCGCTCCATAGCCCTCTGAGTTACGCGAATCCTATTCACTTCCTTTTTTTGTGAGTGCTAATGTTTCCGCTCCATAAGTGATTAAAGGTAACACACACTGGTTAAAGAATTTTACTTTAAGTTACCAAACGTTGCCCAGGCTAATCCTATGCGACTTGTAAACTCACATAATTATCTGGTTACCTCTTCCCAACCGAATTTCATGTCCAAAGTTTTTATATAATGCCGTTTGTACAATATATCTTTCATCAACAGCAATATTTCGATTTAACACTAGATTAGTTATTATTTGCATTTTGTTTAAGTTAATCTTTATATAAGATATAATTTTGCACATTAACGTTACTATTGATCTGCCATACAATCAGATCTGCCTTCTTACAAGTATGTTCTAAAAGTGTCGTGAATAGCTTTGGTGAGACGGTGTCTCCTTGCCGTACTCCACGCTGTATACAAAATTTATTTGTTTCTTGTTTAGATAGTCTTACGCTAACTGTGGCATTTTGGTAGATATGTTCAAGATTATTCTATTTTCTTGCGTTTACGTCGACTTTGGAGATCCTTTTATAATACGAACCAATAAGCTTAAAAATGCTAAGTGAACCAAAGTCTAGATTTCCTGTTTTTATGTTTTGCCACTAAGGAGTTGTACTTAGATTGGTATCTGACTGCCCCATTCAGACATTTTATAGTACGTCGAGGACACTGATCTGTTATTTATTCTGATTGCAGAACGAATTTTGAAGGCGCAAAATCCTATCTAGGAGATATTTAGTTTTATGAATAAAAACGACGTCATTACATTACATTTAAATTCTCCTGCAGCTTTCCACTTTGGTGGATGGTTTAAAGCGTAAGTAATAGGTGAACAAGTTTTAACGTATGAAGAATATAATACGTTATATATTCAAATAAAGACTGTCTTAAATAGTCGTCCTTTATAGCCTACCAGTAACGAGTCCAATGATTTTCATTATTAACACTTTTCTTTTTTTTTAAACCTTTTCTAAAGAAAGGTTTCAAAACTATATCGAAACTAAACACATAATTCATGAGGACCTAACAATTAGTGAACAATGAGAAATGTGTATAAATAATATTAAAGAGGCAGCAAATAATATTCTAGGGCCAGAAAGACCATCACCACGTAATGACTGGTTTGATGCTGAGTGTGAGGACATTACAACAAGAAAGAACGATGCATATAAACTGATACAGCAAAGAAGAACCCGAGAAAAACAGCAAAAATATAAAGATCTCAGAAAATAAGAGAAGTGCATTCATAGAAGGAAAAAGCGAACTCACGAAAATAGAATATTGGAAGAACTTGAGGTATTAAAAAAGAAAAACCAAACAAGAAAATTCTACAAAACTCTGAATAACGCAAGAAAGGAATTCAAACCAAGGCTCAGACTATGTAAGGATAAGAAGGGGTATATACTAAATACAAAAGAAGAAGTACTAAAAAGGTGGGTGGAACACTTTAAAGAACTACTTACTATAGAAGTAGAAGATCCAGATCCAAATCAACCACCCGGAGGAGCAAGCAACAATTCACCATTAGAACCTCCGTCAATTCAAGAAGTACGAGATGCAATAAAACACCTAAAAAACAATAAATCTCCAGGAAGTGATGGTATACCCGCGGAACTTATCAAATATGGAGGTGCTTCTGTGACTAATCAAATATATAAAATAATACTGAGAGCCTGGAATGAGGAACAAATCCCGGAAGAGTGGTGTATTGGAATCGTTTGCCCGCTACACAAAAAGGGTGACCAATTGGAATGTAGAAACTATAGGGGAATAACCCTCCTTAATACAGCATACAAAATATTTTCGAGGATCATATATGGTCGCCTAAGTATATATTCAAAGGAACTTCTCGGGGAATATCAAAGTGGCTTTAGGCCTGGTCGATCAACAACAGATCAGATCTTTGTGCTAAGGCAAATACTGGAAAAAACCAATGAATTCAATATCGATACATACCATCTTTTTGTAGACTTCAAATCTGCCTATGATAGTGTCCTAAGAAAGAAATTGTATGAAGCAATGAATGAATTCCACATCCCCGATAAACTGATAAGATTGGTTAAGGCTACAATGCGTAATGTGGTTTGCAAAGTCGAAATACAGGGCGAACAATCACAGGCGTTTGTAACGCATGTTGGGCTGCGACAGGGAGACGCGCTGGCGTGTCTTCTTTTCAACATAGCACTGGAAAAGGCGATCAGAGATGCCCGAATAGACAACAGAGGAAATATTTTTAATAAATCATCCCAAATTTTGGCATATGCAGATGATGTGGACCTAGTTGCCCGCACAACACGCAAGCTAGAAGAAATGTATACCACCTTCTCAAATGCCTCAAAATCTATGGGCCTGCAAGTAAATGAGGAGAAAACTAAGATCAACATCCAACAATAGAGCCAGGAACATCGGTCTCCAATTCACGGTTGATAACTCTACCTTTGAAGTGGTTGACAAATTCACATACTTAGGCTCCCTGATCACCAAAGAGAACGCCATAACGGAAGAAATCAAGCGAAGGATAGTAGTGGCAAACAGATGCTATTTTGGACTGAGTAGACATATGAGAAGTAGAAACTTAAGCCAAAAAACAAAAATAACTATATACAAAACCCTTATACAGCCAGTGTTGACATATGGATCGGAGACATGGACCATCTCCAAGGCAGACGAAGACCTTTTGCTTATATTTGAACGAAGGATCCTGAGAGGAATATTTGGTGGCACCTGTGAAAATGGTGTTTGGAGGAGGAGATACAACTACGAGGTATACCACAGATATAAACAAATATTTGGTGGTAAAGACGTAGTATCTCTTATAAGAATAGGAAGATTAAGATGGGCAGGACATCTAGCAAGATCACAGCAGAACAACCCTTCTAGAAGAATCCTTATGTCACAACCCGTGGGAAGCAGAAAAAAGGGTAGGTCAAAACTCAGATGGAAGGATGGTGTAGATGAGGATTGTAGAAAGATAGGCGCAGCAAACTGGCAACGGTTGGCAATGGATAGGACTGCCTGGCGTAATAGACTTGGGAAGGTCGAGGCTCTTTCATAGGGCTGTAGCACCATTGATGATGATGATGATGAACACTTTTCTGAAACTAGAACCTTTGGATACTATGAGATGATAAGAACCTTCTAATTCTCTCGTAGAATGGAGGATATGTCCCATTGTTTTTAATGTAAGTTTCTTTGAAACGCTCCCCAATGTTATAATAAAGAGAGGGATGCGACTTTATCGCTTGAAGGCTTGGCAATTAAGCTAACGAAATATACTTTCTTCTGAATCTTAAAGATGGGGAATTTTAAACCAGTTAAATATGTAGACTTTCAATCGTACTGGTACAAAAAGCTTCTGTAGCTTTTCTTAATGATGTATTTTGTATAATTTTGAGTTAAAAAAGTTGTGTTTTCTTTGCAAAAGAGTTAACGATTGACCCATAACCAAGCTTTGATGTTATTCATAAGTGAATGTAAATGTGAATAATTCTTTGAAAAAGTTTGAGAAGTTCCATTTACTTGTATTGTAGTATGTTTTGTACTCTATGTAGTATTATTTACAGATCTTTGCCTAATTCCATTTACTTAATGTTTTGTGCCAATGTAGTACTATTAATTTACTTCGACTTTAAATTCTCATTTAATTAGAAAATTGTGCAATTGTGCACCAATGCTGCCTTTGTGAATCAACGTTAGAATAAAACGGTCTATAAAGACCTAAAATGACGCACCTTGCGAATGTGGGAAAATACAGGCGATAAAAACTTTGAATTCTGTAAACTATACTTATCACAGTATAGCCTTCATAATGTTTATTATTTATGAGTAAAATAATGATCTAATTTTTATATCGTTTATTTTCTGCAATAATAGTTCTAACTTTTTTACTCCTTTAAACATTAATAAAAAAAATCATAAACTCATCTAATCGATGTTAATCCTACCTTATTAAATGTTGGTATAAAAGGTTTTTTCTTTTACAGATCATCATAAACTTATATTTGATTAATTATACAAATTACTATTAATACAGATCCGACAATAATACATTATATAAATAAGATAAATAACAATGTAAAAAACAAGTTTACATTAAAAATGAAAACAATTATTCAAAATAATTTGAGAGCCAGTAAATATTTAGTTTTTGTAAACAAATTTGTCTAGAAAATTAATTACAAACATTTGTTTCTGAAGAAAAGTTTTATTAATATTTAAGCGTTGTTTACGAGATACCTTGTACTAACTGTGAAGGATTTTATATTGGGCAAACATTCAACTGCTTCAATCCAGAGTCCTTTCTCACAAATATGAGAAGAACACTGCGCTCACAAAGTATGGCAGTGACAAAAAGTATAAATTTGACTTCGAAAACATCAAAATTTTAAAAACAGAACAAAACTAAGAGAAGAGGGGGATACACGAATCAATAAAAACAAAAAGAAACACTAACGCAATCAATGACGAAAAAGATGCAAAAAATTTAAATAAAACATATTTCAATCTGATTTAAATAATAATAAATATAACACCGAAAAACTCTCTTATTAAAGTTATAACATATACCCACTTTACCTTTATTGAAAGCACCAACGATATGTCCATGTAATGTAAACATATCTAATTATATATTAATGGCAGTAAACAAAATTTTTACTCTATGTCAATTCATTAATGTCAGTGTCTCGCTTTACGTTTTAGTACGTTTTTATAGAATCTCCGTTATTTTAGAATCTTGACAAAGGCAAGGGTTACCTACCGAAACGATGATTTCAATGGCACAATAAAATCTAGTTTCAAATTTAATATTACTTAGTGAACCCAAGAAATACTAATTTATATATATAATATATATATATATATATATATATATATATATATATATATACTAAGTAATAGATTTTGTAGAATACTTACAAGTTATCGTTGAAACAGGTGAGTTCGTCTTCTCAGTTGTGGTTGATGCACTACTTGGAACTTCAGTGGACGTACTAGCGACTGTACTGCTTGTTGTTGATGCTTCTGTGGATGGTTGACACCTTAAACAACGTACAATTGGATGAAGTAGTTTTTTTGTTACTCTGGTTACTACTTAATTTTTCTAGTTACGCGCCGTTCTTTTTGTATTTTTCTCTTCTAAATTACAAAGTCTAGTCTCTACGTTAATATTCTCGTTTTTTTTTACCTTAAAATCTGTTAAGCGATACATAGGTTTTTACTAAACTGTTTATATAGAATTTGTTGTTTAGATTGTTCGTAGAAATTCTAGATTTTTATACGTTAAGGATTATTGTCTATAATGACAAATCTTGACTGGATACATATTTATGATCTACATATTCCACAATTATTGGAATTTGCGCATACATGTCTATAAGTATAGTTCTCTCAATATATGGTATCTATTTATCTGTGCCAATTAGTATATTCAACATTTGTTATGCATTTGTCTTTATGGACGATCTGGAAGTGCGTGATAAAGAAATATTAATAAACGACGAATGGTTGAAAAACTAAGTATGAAAAAAGATGCAAAGTAGAATAGCACTACGTGGTGCACACTAGAAAACGTGATTATATCACGGCTAACTAATCTAAAAACCTGGTTACTAGTCTATCTATTAGGAACTCCTCCTAACATGGAAGTACATACATGGAAGTAAACGAAACCAAGCGATCAAATAAACAGCATTGATGTCGTTGGTACTTCTGCAGGAAACGCATTTTGAATTAGAAAGCTTACACAGAAGAGGACGTATTCGTGGATTTTAACAAATAGGTTGTATATCAGTAGATTTCATATCAATAGTTGCAGCTCAGTAGATCTTCAGAGCAGCCGCCAATAAGGTACAAATAGCTGTGATGATAGCCAACCTCCGATAGGAGAAGGAACTACAAGAAGAAGAAGAACAAATACCATCACGTGTATGACATCGTCGGCATTTCCACAAAGTTATTAAATACATTAACACTACACGAATACAAAGAACAACATCCTAGCAACCCAGAAAGGTTGCTATAAAATTCCCACATAAGGTTGTCACATGCTCTAAAAGATATAAAACCAGAAAAATCTCATGTTTTGACAGCAGACACCCAAAATTTTTTATCCTTACTCGTAAAATCGTAATTAGGTGGCTCTTCAAATTCATCTCAAATATCTTGATGGCCAAGCCCATCCCAAGAAAGCTCAAAAAATCAAAAATAAATATCCTTACTAAATCCAGGAAAACCAACAGACCAACCACAAAGCTACAGCCCAATAACACTCCTCAGCTGCACCTACAACCTCCTTCAACGACTATATTTATTGCCATGCAAGTAAATTTAGCATTCAATTTTATTTGTAAATCACACTCCTCAAGTTTTGCTTTTTAATTTTGTGATATTTATTTTTAACATAATATTATTGTTTAACATAGTTTCTTATTTGTCTCTTTAAAAATTCCTCATTGTACAATTTGCATTGACATGATTGAAATAAAAATTACATTTTCAAAATACCGTTTGACTTTTCGATTTCCACTTCAAAATTGTTCTAAAAAATAGTACATTGTTTACCGGGTAGGAAAAGCTTAACATTCCTGGACGACTGTGAAGATTGCTAAGTCGAGGCGCAAGCCGAGACTTAGCAACACAGAGTCCAGGAATGTGGCTTTTCCTACGAGGTAAACATACTATTTTTCCGCAAATCGTTTAAAATTCGACAGATATTGATTGATTTAAAAAAAACGCGATAATTTTATTCCCAAATAAATGGTGCTTTGAAATTCCTAATAAAATTACTTGGGTTACTATGGAAACGTATTGAGGTTGAATTGTCAAACTTGACGCTTATAAATTTAATTTCTGGTGTTCTCGAAAGTAAAATGATAAGTGATGATGAAATTTCCATTCCTGGGACTCCTCCAGAGCTGGTTGAGGCAGTGAATACTGCTTCATTAGAATTATTGCCAAAGAAATCAAGAGAAAAGTACGAAAATGCATACAGACGTTTTATGGATTATCGCATAAGTAAAAATACGAGTTCTTTCTCAGAAAATGTTGTAATGGCATACTTCCTAGACCTTTGTTTAAAGATGAAATCTTCAACATTATGGCCCAATTATTTAATGCATGAAGTCAACCCTTGCACTTAAACACAATGTAGATATATCTACATACTCAAAAACTTCGTTCTTTATTGAAACGGCAAGCTCAAGGTTATAGGGCAAAGAAATCTAAGATTTTAACGAAGGAAGAAATTGAAAAATTTATCCAGGAAGCTCCAGATAAAGAAAATTTAATGATTAAGGTAATTAACAAGTTTTAATTTCTATTTAGATTATAGCTTTATTTATTTTTTAGGTGGCTGTAATATTTGGTATTTCTGGGGCCTGTAGAATGGATGAGTTAGTCCGAATGACTGTACACGATATAGAAGACTTAGAATCTACGCTTTTAATCAGCATACCTGATTCGAAAACCAACAAACCAAGATCATTTGTAATTAATCAGATCTACTTGAATGTTTATCGAAAGTATGTTTCGTTAAGACTAGAAAATATGAACAGTGACCAATTTTTCTTTAAATATCAAAGCGGAAAGGGTTGTAGACAAGTTGTAGGAATTCATCAATTTAGAAAAATGCCCAAAATAATTGCTACTTATTTGAACTTGGTAAATCCACAGAATATACTGGTCACTGCTTTCGTCGGTCTTCTGCAACAATATTGGTTGACTCTGGTGCCGACATAACTAGTTTAAAGAGGCATGGCGGATGGAAGTCATCAAACGTTGCTGAAGGATATATCGAAGAATCGCTTAACAATAAGGTTGAGGTGGCAAATAAAATTTTCACAGTACAAAATATTCAACAAAATGACACTTCCACCCTGCATGTTGTCCAAAATGTTTCTCATAGTTCTAAGAGTGTTCCTCCAATGTTCAATAATTGTACTAATCTTCAAATTACTGTAAATATAACAAATTGATCTTAAAAATGTATTCAGCAATGACTTGATGTTTTCAAAATATAAATTAATTCCTTATAAGCAATGTGTTTTCTATCATTTATGTAGAACACTAAACAACTGATACGGAAATATCATTTCCTTACAGTAAGGAAATGACATTTCCTTACAGTAAGGAAGTCCTGACTTTTTCTTCAAGAAATTTTGACAGGAATGTCAAAATTTCCTGGCGATTTGCGGAAAACGAATTTTTTTGAGAACGATTTCCGGAGCGGATATCGAAACATCAAACATTATTTGAAAAGCTTAATATAATTTATTTATTTATTCCACTTGCATTTATTTTGCCTAAACCAAAACAAATTCCACACTTTACTTACGGTATAGATGTAGAATCATCGCAGTGATAGCCATCAGGACAGCGCAAGATAGCATGTAAAGATGTTACGCTGCCGATATTCGAACAAGTGGTAAAAGTATTTGCGTTTAGACATTCCACACCACTAGGTCTACATGTTAAATCCCCATCATCTGCTATAATTTTAAAATATCCATGAGATAATCCGGTGCACAGGAAAACCTTTAAACATTTGAACAAGTTAATATATGTAATAATATTAGCAATAACAAAAAGTATCAATTCTCTCTCCCTCTCTCTCTCTCTAATACTATCAATATATATACTATAATATATATATATATATATATATAATATATATATATATATATATATATAATATAATATATGTATTAAATATATAATATTATTTTGATGGTTGGAGTCAATAAAAGGGGCTATTGGTTAACTATTTTTTATCTCGAGCTTTCAATTGTGTTTACAATTATTATCAAGAGCTGCTGAAAAATACAAAATATCTTACCAAGTTGAACTACAAAGAAAAAAATTGTTGTTAACTCACTAAATAAAATGAGTTTTGGTTAATAAAATTGCTTCTTACATATTTTCAAAAAAATTATTATAAAAATGTTCTTATCTAATAAATGTTTCCCTGAAATTATAATATAATTTTGAAAAATTTTATATATATATATATATAACTATAAACTATTATACAGCTTCTGCCGCTTTCGCATTTCGATCGCCATCTTTTTCTATCTCTGCAGGTGTCTTCATCAATGGCTCTGTCTTTCATGGTTTCCATAACACCTTGTATCCAAGACTTGGCTGGTCTTCCTCGTTTCCTTCTATTACTTGGATTGTATTCCATAGCTCTTTTTGGCCATCTGTTGTCGTCCATCCTCTGTACGTGTCCATACCATATTAACTGTCTAGTTTCTATTCTTTCAGAAGTTGTATGTACTCTATCTATGTTTTCTTCTAATTTCAGAATTAGGTATACGTTCTACTCTTGATATACGGCAAGCTCTTCTCAGGTAGTCCATTTCAACCGTGTCAACTTTTTTCTTTCCTTTTACTGTCATTTGCCATCATTCTGCTCCATATGTAAGAATGGGCTCTACATTTACTTTGTAGATTGTCATTTTAGTTCTCAGAGTAGCTTTGTTGGACCACAGTATCGAATTCAGAATTTGAACACTCTTCCTGCCTTGTTGCACTCTATAGTCTATATCTCGTTCCGTTGTTCCTTTACTGCAGATAATACTTCCCAAATATTTGTATTCGTAGCACCTTTTCATTTGTCTAATTTCCAAATCCGGGTCTTCGTCTTCACTGCCTATTCGCATATATTCTGTTTTTGACATATTCATACTCATCCTCCAATTTTCGTATTCATCTTTGATCTTTCTAAGCATATAATCTGCATCTTCTTCACAGCTTCCAATTAGTACTTGATCATCTGCAAAGAACAGCGTTGTCAGATAATGGTTGTTAAGCTTCAACCCCATTCCCGCACATTTTTGTCTCCACTGGTGCAGTGCTTCTTGGATATATATTTTGAATAGGGTGAGGGAAAGACAACATCCTTGTCTCAAGCCTTTCGTTACTGTAAATACCCTTGAGAAAGTATTTCCTGTTTTTACAGTGCTTTGAGGACATTTATAGATGTTCAGTATTGCTTTTAGATGTGTTTTACTAAGGTCCGTCTTCGTCAAGACACTAAATAAGAGTTTTAAAGGAACTGTATCATAAGCCTTCTCCAAATCTATAAATACCAGATGCGTAGGGAGGTTTCGAGCTGTTCGTTTTTCAATTACTTGTTGAAGGGTAAATGTGTTGTCCACGCACGATCTTACTATACGACCATATGACCTTCCCAGCGAGCTAGTTACGCTAATGTCTCTATAATTTCCGCACTCTTTTCTGTCTCCCTTTTTATAAATGGGCTAATGTGGGCCAAATTCCAATCGTCTGGAATCGTTTGGCCTTCAATTAAGTATTTATTAAAAATATTCACTAAGCTTTCCAAAAGAGCATCCGGTCCATGTTTCACCAACTCGATGGGAATGTCTTCAGGCCCGGGTGTTTTTTCATTTTTCATTTGTTTCAATTCTTTTTTCAGTTCTTCTTTGTTTATCTTATGCACCTCTGAGTTTTCTGTCATTGAGATATGGTCAGGTCTTTCCATAAATTCGTGCCTACTTTCTGTTAATAGCGTTTTGTAATATTTTTCCCACTTTTTATTTTGAATCAGGTTTATATTTCCCTCATCTTTTCTTTCTTTTCTAATACTTTTTATGAATTTCCAAGCTTGTGTCACTTTGGTTCCTCCTAAGCATCGGTCCATCTCTTCGCATTTCTCTTCCCACATTTCGTTTTTTCTTTTAGCGACTTCCTTCTTTGCTTCCCTGTTGAGTCTGCTGTAAATTCTACGGTCTTCTGAGTCTTTCGTGGATAGCCATGTTTGATAAGCTTTTTTTTGTTTTTAATTAATTTTCCTACTTCTTCGTTCCACCACTCAGGATTTTTTCTTTTGTCAGCTTCTTCGTACCCCAATGCCTCTTTGGTGCGGACTCTACGAAAGGTGGTGTGTTCACGGTTGATCAACTGCGAGGTTCTTATACTGCCACAAGAAATACAAAACGTTGGCCCATGGTCGTCTTTTATGGATTGCTTGATGTTGCTGCAATAAATGCATTTGTGATACAGAGAACTAACAAACTGGATCTAAAAACAAACAAACAAGATTTTTTTTAAAGAACTAGGTCTTCAGTTAGTAATGGACAATACAAAAGAAAGAGTTCAATCTCCTCATTTGCAACGACATATAAGAGGGCTTGCTGCTAAGCTCAGTGATGTTGGACCAATACAAGCACCTGCGAAATTGCAAAATAAAAGGGGCATTGTGTTTTTTGTAGAGATCGTAAAACTCGATACATTTGTCACTATTGTAAAAAATGTATTTGCTTGGAACATACCGTACATGTTTGTCCCATATGCATTGATAAAATGACTGTATAAGTTATATACAAGGTGTTTTTTAAACATCGGCCATATTGTAGTACGTATTTTTTTATATTTTTAGTTTTAGTATTATAATAAAAGTTCATTTTGTTTTAATGTATGTAAGTTGTCTTTACTGCAACGCAAACCTCTTGTTACAAAATTAAACATAAAAAATTCTTAGTTTAATTTTTGGGCTTCTCAGACCCAACTCGTTCTTACGTGTATTACACTATCACCCGTGTACCGGTGGGTTAATGTATTTTACCTCTTTGTAAAAATTGATTATTTCATTTTTCTTGTAATTTTGTTCAATACGCTTTACTTTATCATCCATATACTTTCTTTTATGCGCCCTCAGGATTTTCGTTACTTTTTTTCGTTGTTTGGCATACCTTTCTAGGTCGTCTTGTTTTTGCAATTGCAATCTTTTTAATCTCAAATCTGATTTTTTCAACTCTGTTCTACATTCGTCATCGAACCAGTGGTTTTTTCTAAATCTTTTTGTTCTTTGTATGTTCTTTGACGTTGCTTCCTGAATAGTGTTTGCCATTTTCAAGAACTTTTGTTGTATGTTACTCACAGTAGCACTATCTTGTTTGGCATAGGTTTCTTGTATATCCTTTTGATAATCCTACACTACCTCAAATTTGTCAAAATTCCAACCAAAAAATAATCAGAGTCTACAACAGCCCTATGCACATTTTCACATTTGTTATTTAAATTGGCGAATTTTAAAATTAACTTCAGTAAACTTTAAACTAACAATAAAATATGCATGATCTATAAGTAGTAGTAAAGTTAAGAAAAATAATTTTAATACTAATAAAAAATCATACCAAGATTAACCTGATTTACTTAAAATTTAAAAATGTAGAAAACATTATAAAAACTTTCACAAATTTTCTATAGAAAAAATAATATACTTACGATTAGTAGGACGTTTATCATATACATGTTTTATATGAAAAATAGATGTCCTGGTGGCTTTTTTTACACAAGTTTGGACATCATTTCAATGCTCTGCTTGATGTCTATTTAACTGTAAACTTGTGGTATCGTTTAAGACGACAATTGTAATTTATTGTAGATAAACAAACAAAATGTTTCATCTGTCGGCTTACAAATCAACTATAATGTTTTTGTCAACATTGTCATAAGAAATTAATCCGTAAGCAAATTTAGACTAAATATATTCAAGTTTATTAAGGGAGTGTGTACGTACTTTGTTTAAAATGACGTAAGTACATTTAAGACATAAAATTTTATAAAGCAGAGTTACACACTTTTTTGAATACTTTTCTATCTATAATTAATTTCATAATCTATATTAATAAAACTTATTTGTTGTGTATCAGGAGAATGTTTGTGTAAAAGATAATTTTCAAAAACTTGTACGGAAAGACTTCAAAAACAGTGTTTCTCTCATTATAAATCGCAATATAACTAATAGATGGCATTAAACTATAACTAAAAAAACTATGACCAGAGATGTGTTCGTAGTTCTCTGCCAAAATAAGTATCAGTATTGATAGTACTTGGATGGGTGACGGCTTGGGAATACCGCATGTTGTTGCCATGTGAAACCTTTCTTCTCCGAAACGGCTGAACTGATTTCGATGAAATTTTACATGTAGGTCTAAGAATAGTTTAGTAGAATTAAACGAACTTTTAGCCAACAAATTAGGATGGTGATCTTGCTACTATTTAGAGCGTACTAAGTCACGTAATTACTTCCAACTTGAAGGAACACCCACTGGCGTGGGAAATAGGAACACAAGCAGTTTAAACAATACGTAGTTTAATAATTAAATGTGTAACGAGGAGTCCAAGCCATCACCGTTAAACCAGCGTGCGCGCGAACCAACCCATGAAGTAGGAGTATATCGACAGTAGAAAGGGCAAAAACTAATTACCAAGCTCCGCTATATAAACCGCAACATTTCCTCATAGAGAGGGAATCGACAGGTGTTGACTGAAGGTTCTCTTCTTCCCTACCCCGGCTTGTGGACGTGTTGAGTTCACAAGTTGTTTCGTCCCATACCGCCGTTACCCGAAGAGCGTGTTGAGCTCTTCACTACCCATACTCTGAAGCAGTCGTGTTGAGACTGTCGAGGAGTGTCCTGTTAACCCGAATCACTTAAGGGACGTGTTGAGTTCCTTTCCTTTCTTTGTACCTATCGTCCGCTGTTATTAAATCGATACAACGTTCCCGTAAAATTCCAAATACACATTCGCTTACCGATAAAACTAATTTCATATGACAAGGTCAAACTTAATTTGAATAAATAGGCCAGGTACTGAGAAGACTAAACCAAATTGTAAATATGTACATAAGATTTTTGTCAATTTAATTTAAGGAAGACAATAAAGTTTTATTTTTGTTTTGAACTCTGTCTCTGACTGTCTAAAGCTACCCGGATAGTGACTCCTACGAGAGGACATCACAAATGGCGCCCGAGCAGGGACCTTCATGGGTTGATTCGCGCGCACGCTGGTTTAACGGTGATGGCTTGGACTCATCGTTACAAATGTTACTACAACTAAGTTAATATCTAGCCAAAGTTTTAGCGCAAGTTCTTGTATTGAAACCGCCGATCACTATCCACCTTACACTAGCCACACAATATACGAGCACTGATACAGATTAAAATTTTACTACTAATTATAACTTCAACTGTCGTCTCAACGGAAGTAAGACCTAAAAAATCGTCTACTCCGCTGTACGCTCTGCACTAGGATATTCGCGTATAGCTTGCGAAATACCCTAGGCACTTATCCAATGTAGTTTAGGATGTGGAATCAAATGTGAACTGAGTCTTGAAAAAGACACAGTTCGTTTTCTTATAAGAGAATTTGACTAATGTGTTGAAAAAGACACAGTTAATTTCTCTTACAGAAAAGACTGTCTAAATAAAGACAGTCAGTTTCTTACATGAACAAATATCAGGTTTCTTGTGTGCACTTGCACCGAAGAATGTAGAAAATAAAACACAGTTTATAGTAAACAAAACAACCTCAGAGTCTAAGGTGAAATGGAATTTGAAGCAGAGCCCCGGTGATTGGCTCCCTAGAGTTTCAAGCTCTAGGAGAGACCGAGGTAGGAACTGGACTGTCTTTGGCAAGCAGAAAGCAATTTAATTGAACCCAGCCTATGAGAAATGTTCACCTAGGTAGTACGATCGGGTGTAACAATTCATTGGAGCAAGGTGTGTTAACTCGAGTAAAAACAGGAGTCACCCCACCGTGCTCCAATGCTCTAGACAGTCTAGACCATCTCTTTCCCCCTATAGCACTCTGATGCGCTATAGAGGCACAACAATCAGCCAAATGCTCTTCATGTGGAGGTCCTGGGTAATAGAACCCCAACATGGTTTCCTAACCGAATGCAAAAACTCAGGACAGCGCATCTCCGCTATATTCCTGTTATCTTAATATGGCTTATCTGCGAACTAAAATTACTTACTTGGGCCTCAAGTCTCCGCTCTGAGTCCCGGCTCGGTTCGGCGACTTGGTGCTCAAGGGGTTGACTGTCTTTGGCTTGGAATTCGACTCATATTTACACATAATATTTCACATGAATTCCAAACTAAAAGACCAATGAGATTTGAGAGAATAGGTAAGGTGGGCGGGGCGAATGCACATCAAGTGTTCGCTGTTGATCGATAGCTATCGGCACTTGATGACACAACTAAGACTGTTTTCTTCAATATTAATAGACTTGATTAAGAATGAGCGTTCAGCTTTTAACTATATGCTATGTAGATACTATACGCGAGAGTCTAAACTCTTAAACCAGAAATGCATCGAATTTTATCAAATACGAAACTAAAAACTAACTAATATGCTAAAGTCAAACCTCTAAACAAGAAGCGACCAGATCAACTGGGATACAATTTTATACCGACTGCTTAAAATTTTGTTTGCAATGTCAAAAAATTGCTAAGGGCAGTGCGGGGGAGGGGAAACTTCGATATTTCTAAAAAGAGGTAGAAAAAAACCCACCTTTTAAATTTTTCTAACAGGGAAATTTTTGGAATTGATCGGAGAAAGTTAATCTGTGGGTAAAAATATCTTTTGAATACATTATCGGCTTTCATGAAAATTTGCTGGAGAATACCTCGGTAGACTTTATAGATTTTAGGACGTGTAAGTTAATTGCTACCAGTGGCGTAGCAGCACTTGGATACATTTTATACAGAAATATCCATAGCTTGTTATCTATTTTTCTTACCCCTAAGGAGTAAGGGTGATTCACCCCAAAGAATTTTTTTTTATTTTTTAAACAAAATTTTTTACTTTTATGTTTTTATAATGTGGCATTAAAAATACATACAGCCCTTAATTTTTACCCCAATATTACTAACCCCTTTTTTAATAGCCACATTAGTGTCGCAGAGTTAGTTGCCATACTTCTCCGAAATGGCTAAACCAATTTTTATGAAATTTTGCACGTGTATTCTGTAGGTTTGAAAATTCTATTTTGACAACAAAACAAAATAAATGTCAATATTGATAGTACTTGGATAGTTGACGGATTGGGAATACCGTATGTTGTTGCCATGTGAAACCTTCCTGCTCTGAAACGGCTAAACTGATTTTGATGAAATTTTACATGTAGATCTTAAAATAGGTTGTTATCAATTTTTGATACCCCTAAGTTATAAGGGTATCCCACAACACCAAATACATGTATCTCTTAATTTTTACCCTAACTTTACTAACCCCTATATTAAATTGCCATATTAATGTCGAAGAGTTAGTTGCCATACTTTTTCAAAACTGCTTGACCGTTTTTTATGAAATTTTCTACGTATATTCGGTAAGTCTGATAATCGGTCGTTATCTATTTTTCATACCTGTAAGGGATAAGAGTGGTTAACTCCAAACATTTTCTGTTATTTTGTTACAAATTTTTTTATTTCTATTTTTGTTATGATGTGTCATTAAGAAATGCCACATCATAAAAAAAGGTCGGAAACCAGACCTGTTGTGCAGACCGGGTAGATAATGCCTTCCAACTTTCTCAAGAACTTCAGAGCTGTTTTACAGGAGTTGGTCTTAAAATTAACTTTTCCAAAACACAATACATGACTAATCTTGTACTGTCCAAAAACATTTCAACTATGGAATGCAAATTAAACAAGTGTATTCCTATAAGTACCTGAGTCACGAGATTAAATTAGGAAGAGACAATCAAACAACAGAGTTAAACAGGAGAATAGGATTAATATGGGCAGCTTACTTTATCCTTCTCTTAATGAATCCTTCATTAAGAGATAGCTATCAAACTGGGACTTCTCCAAACAAATCATCTAATATATTATCAATACGTTCCAGAGAGTATGCATGAAAATGACAACTTCAAGCTATAATGGGACCGCACTGTGCTCACAAACTAAACAGTAGCACATATTAGAGCAGATCTCGTATTAGTTAATAAACTAACGAGACAAATAACACTAATTGATGTGGCTATACCTAACAACAATAATCTGCGTGTTAGATATAACGAAAATATCGCCAAGTACAGGGATCTGGTAATTCAAATACGAAGACAATGGATGACGAAATGGACAAATGACAATTGAGACAATACCTGAGACAACAACGAGTTGTGTAATAGTCTAGTAAACGAAATGACACGGTGCCGTACGAGAGTTTATTGGAACAAATTCACTTAGCAGACCACCGCTACCAATAATAAACTAATGTAAGAAACTAGATCCGCTATTACAAATTATGAATACTGAAGTTCTACCCAATTATGTCGCAGAAACATTGGAATACTTGTATACGCTGATTTACTGCGCAGTAACAGCAATCGCTTATATTATGGGCATTTAGATCAGAACACGACAGAGTAATAATATTAGAAGGACTGACAACAGAATTGTACCATGGGAAAATGACTGCTGAAGAAAATTGAATTATTGCGGAGGAATATTGGACAAATAACAGAATACATCCAAGGAGTAAGAAATAGAAAAAAACATCAGCAGAGCTGAAGAAATATTGCTGAACACTCTTAGACACTCACAATATACTTCAGAAGACAACATGGCTCAATAATACCTAGACACATAAAAACAAAAAATCAACCAACACTGTGCTTTAAATCATATCACAGAGCCACAACAGAAGATGCGTTAAGAGTTAGAAGGGCTGCAAAGAAAAACCTATCATCAACTTGATTCAGTGCCACATGAATGGCTTGTAGATATATTAAAAATATTTAAAGTCGATGGTAACATAGTAACCTTTTTAAAACATATAATGTCAGATTAAAAAACAAAAATTCATTGATAAATACTTGGTGAAAACAATATCGATACTAAAAATATTGCAATCAACCGGAGCCTATTGAAAGGAGACTCGTTGAGTCCACTGTGGTTCTTCTCTATCCCAGCTACTGATTACTGGATAACCGATATAGGTTTTAGCGTCAAAAATTATACTACTGTAGTGGTGAAGAATAATTATATCCATATCATATGGATGATTTAAAACGATTGCTTCCACTCGAAGCCACTTGGATCAGATGCCAAAAACTGTAGAAACTTTCTCTAATGATATTAGTATGCACTTCCATTTGTTTAATACTCTAAACACCTACTCATGTTCCGCGCTTAGCTATTAATTAGGTATTATAAAAATTTTCACGTGTTTTTGTATCATATAATGTGTTCGGATGTTCCTTGTTCTCAATATAAGATGAATGTCTCACAGGCTAGGTTTACTTAAATTGCTTGCTTGCCAAACTTCTAGGTGTTTAATTATAAAGACTCCGATTAATGAATCTTCAGAGTACCAATTCGACGTTGAAATAAATATAGATCGTGAGTTTAAATAATTTTACTTTATTTGAGAACAGTTACAAACACTTTTATTTTATAATTTGGGTTTATGCTATCAAGTATAAACTTGACCACTTTACTATATCCTAGTATACTGCGTGACAAAAGCAAAATATGTGATTTTACATAGCGCGATGAGCTCCAAACTAAGGATTGTTTAGAGAATGTTAGAGTGTAGGGGTATTGTCTGAGAGTGCGAATATTAATTAATATAATATACGTAGAGCGCAAATTTGTGGACGTCACAACTTATTACTATAGAGTATGTGAATGAAATTGCTAGTGCTAGATAAATTGTACCTACGTGGAGCACGAAATGCAGACGTACCAAATTGGGAACTAAAGAGGGACAATTAAGGATATTAATTTTTTATTGTTCAATTGAAGCTCTTTTATAAATATCATATGGTACTCATAGATCTTTCTTAGGTTTAAAGAAATCTATGTTATATTCATTGTAGAGTACTTCTGGAAGTAGTCGTTCTGTGGCTTGTATTTCTGGATCACATTAATTATCAGGTAACTAGTCTTTATAAAGTTAATATAATTTGGGAAACTTTAACGATTCTTTGGAATATCACTCACTTAATGTGACTCTACTATTGGTATCTGAACAATATTTGTGTCCTCACACTTTGTTTAATAACCGCACGTACTTTGTTTGGTCCGTGACGTCCTCGTTGATTGGCTAGTGAAACACAATCAGTTACTTCCTTCTCAATTTTGTTCTGTATAAATAATTCTAATCCAGTTATCTGTAATATCTAGAGTCCCAAAAAAGTTACATACCTGATTTGTATCACCGTTAATCATAACTGAATATTTATATGACCAGTGGCGTCTTGGGGCCAAAATTGTAAAAAAATCTGAGTCCTCATTTGTAACGACAACTTTTGAAGACTTATTTTGAAATAGTTCTGCGTACACCAGTTTTATTTGCATTTGTCGAATTTATTGGCCTCGTTGGTTTGTGAATGCTAATGCTAATTATTGTTTTTTCTTTTTATTCGAGTTGCATTTCCAATTGTTGGTATTGCGTGTACCCTGCGAGCCGAAGTACATTAATCCGGCATATTTTGTTTCTTTTCTTATATGAAGTTTGTTCTATATTAGCTATATTTGATTTGTATATTTAAGTTTGTTTTTTGTTTAATGTCATCTGTTGCTTGTAGATTCTTTTCTTTTTCTTCCATTACAACTACTTCCTACAACAAAATTATTTGTATATCTACCTGAAAACCACAGAATATTAAGAAAAACATATTAACAATTCGTAACAAAACGAAAGTGTGAAGCAAGTCTTTTAAAAATAAAAAGAAATTAGATGCAATAGGTACTTTAATAACTAAAATCTCACCTTTCAAAATGGAAGGTACCTATTCAGACACAGCAGAGTTCTCTATGACCACTAGAGTCTATATTACTACCATTTGGGTTTAGAAATTTGCTACAACCAGACCGTAAATTTATTTTAAATTCGACTAAATCATTGCCATATCGAAAAAGTATTGAATCGGATGAAACATATGCATTTGCACATAAAGGATTTTCTATAACATCAAAAAAGTTCTCCATCTCGCCAGAAAATAAATTTTGTTCCGTATCTGTAATAATATATAAGATACTTATTTTTACTTACAAAAGTATTTTTATAATAAATTACTTACCAGGTTCCGCATTTATTTTACTCTATTTTTCAAAGCTAATTCTAATATACGCCTATTGATTCAATTTGAAAATATATCTCAATATTGAAACACTTTTATAGTTAAAATTATCAGCTAAACTATAGGGTCTACAAATTACATGCACGTAGTAAACAAAATACACTGTAAAACTTTCTAACTAGTCGAGCACCTAAACAAAGCTCCTTTGTAATGCCCCTTTGTCTGCTTCTTCTCGATCGACGATGATAAATACAATAAAACGTTGGTGAAGTAAAAATTATGGTTTTATTGACAACTACTAAAAATTACACTGTAGATGTTGGTTAAGTAACTATCTATAATAGACTGCGCTCATATGAGCTTAAATCCCCAATTTATAATTTCACAAATAATGTATACCTCAGCAGAGAGGTTAATGCTTCTAACATACTAACAAACTTTTAACTATGAGCTTACAATATAATTTAATCTAGGTCGTAATTGCAATACTTAGAAAGTTTAATTGGAAAATATATTATTCAGCAATTTATTAAGTTGCAGGTAAATGTGAACTATAAAAGGTTAAGAAGTTAAGAATCATGTGAGATTACAAATTAAGGAATTAATTTGTGATTGAACACTCCAACTTAAGTATTGGGATTTCCTGGTAAACGATTCATATAGTAATATTGACTTATGAGATACACCTTATGTTTGTATCTCGTTTAACAATTGTATTAATTATCAAATATATAGAAATTTAATATTTAATATACCGAGTAACTGTGCTACTGGCTTTTTTGCGCTAAAATGACACATGAAAATAAAGTACAACTTTTTTCCATGGAGTATTAGCCAAACTATTGAGAATTACTTATTTCTGTCGTTTCTATTGATATGTTCAGAGTTTTTTGAGTTACAACCTTGGTCGATGGAAGGGTCAATGTTATAAAAGCTGTAACATAATATATACTCGGTTCGCTAATCCCAGTCTTTACGGAAAAAGTATTGTTGTTTGTTTGTGTTTAAATGACTGCGGACACTAAATCCATTCGCCAATCTTACAATTTGATGTGTAGTGTGTGTGTGTGTGTAGAGTAATTGTCTTGATACTTAACAAAGTCGACGTCATTGTCTTTGCTAAGAGACGCTAATTGTATCCGAACGTCTGCGGTCCCTCCGGTGTGTACCGATCACACAAGGATAGAAATTATTTTCATTTATTAATTTTTTTAATAAACGAAAATTTCCACCTAGGTAGGATTCGAACTCACGACCTTTAGGTTTAAAGGCAGACGCTCTTACCACTGAGCCACAGAGGGGGTTAGGAAAAAGTAAATATAGTAATTATTTTTGACACGTTGTTTCAATTTAGGAAGTGGATGGCGGCCTGACAGAGGACGGAATCAATATACAACCAAGGATACATGCTAAAATCCAATATTTAAACAAAAATACATTAAAACTTCATCACTTAAAACAAAACTTAATTTTTGAAATTTATAGTCGTTTATATATTAGTATTTACACATAGAAAGTTTTTAATAAAAACTTATGAGTACATACTCCCATTATTCATGATTATTCTTTTTTTTTTCAATAAAATAAGTATGTAATATTAAGTTTATTTAAGCTGTAAATACTGACAAGTACGAAGTTTTGTGTTATATATGTTTTCGACAATGAAACTATCAAAATATTTCCGGGCTGAGCATACGGAATATATTTTTATAATATTAATGTATAGTTTTTTTATTCATATCTAACTTCAGATTGCTTTAATTTGTCAAGTTGTTTAAGATGCATGTTTCACACGAGCGGCCACGCGAAATATTCATTTTTGTTAACCTATTAGGCTATCAAACTTGGCTCGAATCAAAGTATGACATAATGTGTTCACAAATGATTCTATTTTATAGAAGATATTATAGGAATAAATGTACAATCATGTCGTCTATTATACACTCCCTTGAAATAATTGCGCATTAAAATAAAATTAATAATCTTTGTCTCTGACAATTACGGGATAATTATACAGTAAAATACCGACTTTAAAATACTGTGAAGTGTAATAATTTTAATGTGTTTATTTCCTCTAAATTTATCATAAAACAAAGTATAAATTAAAGACTTTTATAAAATGATAATAAATGTACACTCATTTATATGAACATATCCAATTATTGCTACACAATTTATTACATAGGTATTTTTATGCTAACTAGTTATAATAATTGTAAATTACCATATTGATAATTCCATAACGTAAACAGGTAATCCTACTAATTTGAATACACTGTGTCCGTAAAGTATGGAACAAATTCACCGTATTTTAAAATAATATTCTAATATACAGGGTAAATTACTTTCGAGTAATGACGTCACCGTCATTTTTTTTTAAATGGAACACCCCCATTTTGTCTCAATTTTCGGATTACTCTAGCTGAACTGATTCCAAAAATGTATCACATGTTGATTCAAATTGGTACAGGGTGGACAAAAATACAATAGTTTTGTGTGTGCTCTTAAAGTAACGCGTTAGTTAAATTACCAATATTATCAAATATACTTATTGTCTAGAGACAAAAAAGAATTTGTTCCATACTTTACGGACACAGTGTATAATAACACAAATAAGAAGGTTCATATAGATATATAAATATTATATTAAATATTTTAATATTTTAATAAAATAACAAAAAAATAAATAGAAAACAGTTTAAGTTTATTGATTAATGTATGAAAACCACACGGAAGAAAGTTTTTTATCTTTTTTTTATCACAGCAGCAATATGTAGGTTTTTAGTATCAAATGGTAGAAGTTTTATGTGAGTTATTCAAATATAGGAAAAAGATAATTCCTTATAGCTTAAAATACGTTATAAAATTCTTCATACAGGGAAGAAAGATGGAAGTTGTATGGTCGGAAGAACACACGTCCCATTTTGTTGACTAAAAACGTTTAGTTTTTGAGTAGACTTCGTTAAATGAAGTAGGTACGTGTTATTGTGCTCGAAAATGACGGATAGTGAAAGAGATGATACAGAGCCATGAAACAGGTGACGATTATCAATGTTAGAAAATTAAGTGTTTTAAAATAGTAGATTAACAAAACCGATCAAACATTATAAACAATTTTAACCGTATGGTGCATGATAAACAAAATATTTACTTAGTAGGCCTAATACCGTTAATACCTGTAAAGCAAAGAAGAGTCTGAAATGAAGCTACATCAAGATTGCATGATGCAACGAATTCTTTTAAAGCTAGAATAACGACTGACCTCCCAATATGTTTTAAAGCATTTCTAAACCTTCATGGAATTGGTAGGAAGAGGATTGAAAATATTCAAAAAAGTTTAAAAGCTACTGGTAGTGCAAAAATTGACAAACACGGACAAAAACATGCATTGCTAAAACAACAGCTAGATGAAGTTATTAAACACATAAAGCGTTTTAAAGGAAGAGAAAGCCATTGTAGTAAAAATAAAACTAAGACAATGTACCTTCCGGATGACTTAAATATTATGATAAAGGTTAAGATTCTTCACATTAAACTGAATGAAACAAATGATACCTCTGAAAAAAAAGATAGAACTTGGGATAAAATAAATACCTTTGGGAAATAGCACGCACCAAAATCCAAAGCGAAAGAATTCTATAAAATAAAGAGAAAGGCAAGGAAAGTAGCAATGTTAACTGTTAAGCAGGCACTACGAAAAAAAATTATCCGCTCCAAGTATTCCGACCAACGACGTCTATTATAAGAGACAACAAACAAATTATATAGATTCGAATCTTATGCTTTCAAAATGCACGTTACTTCTCCTATAAGAATTACTAAAACAACATCTACCATAATTGGTTATGTTGTCTCAGATTTCTCACCCCTTGATGTACGCTCTAAAATTATGAATGCACGACTATCTGATCATGAAGCAGTATTTACCAAGTTTACAAACAATCCTCGAAAACCCAACGTTTAGGCAGGATTTTTTCCGCTGAGAACTTTCGTAAATTCCAAAATATGTGCTTGACTTTTGGGTGGCACTTTCCGTTTGTGAACGTGGACTATAATTTCAGTGATTTTTTAGATAGGTTTGTCTATATTTGCAATAGGACATTTCTTTTAATTACAATTAAGTCAAAACCTCACAAACCCTGGACTACCAAAGGTATCCGCATATCAGATAAAGAATATGCGTTTACTATTGTACATCAAGAAATTTACTACCAACATCTTTGTCACTGAATATTTCTCCTAGTACAGAGAAACCTATCTAAATCTTATCAAAACAGCTAAAAAAATGCACTGCATCTGATGCGAATGCATCAGAATCGTTTGGGAAGCTCTAAAAGTGGCAAGTCAAACTTGGTTCATAATGTCTCGAAATAAAACTAACACAGCTCAACCATTTTCTCTTTCATATCCTGAAAATCTAAATAAATACTTGTTTAATGTGAGTAAAAATATAACATCAACTATTTTGCCACAACAAGATCCTATTTCCTATCTCCTCAATTCCAATAAGCTCTCGAACTCAGTCTTTATAAAACCAGTTGATAAATCTGAACTGATCCAAACAATCAGTAATATCAAAATCAAATCTTCCTGTAGTACTGATATACTATCCATAACAATTTCTTAAATCTCCCAACAAGTGTGTTGGAAGTCCTGGTCTCACAAATTAACGATTTCTTTGAAAAAGGTATATTTTCAGAGTGTCTAAAGGCAGCCATTATTATTCCTCTTCATAAGGGCGATGAAAAATCAAATGTCTGCTACTATAGACGTATTGCCTTACTTATCCAAAATTATTGGGAGACTTATAAAAGTCCGACTTTTTCCTTTCTCGTTGAAAACAACATTTTATCACAAAGTCAGTTCGGCTTTTTATCTAATAAATGTACCAGCGATGCTATGTTTTCTGTACTACATGAGGTATATCAAGCACTAAGTAATAATCTTTATACTGTCACTTTTTTTGTGACTATGCCAAAGCTTTTGATTGTGCAAATCACGACATTTTGATTCAATACAAGGTATTTCTTTGAATTGGTCCCAATCTTACTCGACGAATAGGAAACAACTAATTAGAGCAAATGATACTGACTCTAGCTACAAAAGCATTGTATGTGGACTACCGCAAGGTTCGGTACTGGGTTCTATACTTTTCCTTACCTTTATAAATGACATCACTAATTTAAAAATCGATACAAATTTTTTTCTTTTTCCTGATGATACCAGTATTGCCTGGAGGAACTCTAATATTGCAACTCTTTATGCAATTATAACTTTTGATCTACCTAAAATAAAAAAAAGGTCCGACTCTAATTTACTCCTTTTTAACGTGGATAAGACAGTAGCATTATCCTATAAAGGAGCTCTTCAACCCTTGCTTCTTAATAACATCAAGATCACTATCGTTGATTCTGTAAAATTTCTTGGTATTTTTCTAGACAGCAACCTTAAATGGTCCCTTCATATCGATTTGTTAAGTAAGAAACTAGACTCAGCCTGCTATGCAATAAGATCTGTTTCGAAGGAAATCAATTTAGCATCTTCCAAAATAACATATTTTTCTTTATTTGAGTTGTGTTCTGATGATCTGTTTCGAAGGAAATCAATTTAGCATCTTTCAAAATATCATATTTTTTTTTACAGTTGCGCCCAATCTAATGTTATTTTTAAATTACAAAAAGAGCAATACGGTAGCTTGTTGGCCTCAGTAGAATATCACATTGCAGAAGCTACTTCAAAAATAACGGGATTTTCAGTCCTCACTCTTTATATATTATAGAAACTGTTTGCTAAACACCTACATGTTTTTCCAGCAAGACCTAATCATGACTACTTCACCAGAAATTCAACGTAAACTAGTTCGTAAGGTTTTATTATGCAATTTGCAATTTAGTTAAACTTTGCAATGGATTGTATATTTTATTTTCTTTTATTTTGTGATATAGACGATTTATGTAATTTTAGTAAATTTTAATTAAAGGGCTTGGTGCAAAAACCGGCTAAAGACCATTTTTTCTAAAAATGATATTTTCGCTGATTTGGACTCAAAAAAATACTCCGCATCGTTTGCTGCATGAGCCGTCCACGTATAATATATAGTTGGTTGCCAATCCTTACATGACCAATTCTTGCGCCAAGCGGCTTGTAATTTATTTTGTATTGATCGCAAAAAGTGAGAAAGTGTTTTATTGAGAAAATCGAACCCTACTTTTTGTGTGGTGTTGATACGAATATTAAACTTGTTAAAGATGTGTAGTTTTGAGAGGTGTTTCTCTTTTGGATTTAGTTATTTATCCAAGGTTGTTAAATGGTTTTTACAGAAGTAGAACCAGTTACTTCTAGTTGTTCTTGAATCACAAGCAACATACGTGAGTTCCAAAACAAGTATATTACTGCAGAAAGCGATTCAACCAGTGACTCCTCCAGCAGCGAAAATAATGAAGGTAAGAATCGTGCGTTATTTTATCCGTTAGTAACTTCTAAACCGCTAAACCAAATTTCTTGGATTAGGATTAATAATAGGTAGATATTTTACACTTTCGACTAAATGATTTTTCACATTAAAAAAACTAAAGCAAAATTGGTTTATTCGTTTAGGAGCTACAATGACATAGACAGATACACAATGCACACTTACACACATTAAAATAAATTCTAACCCACTCCATTTTACATAGGGGGTTAAAAAACAAAAATAGAAAAAAACGTTTTTGTTCTCTGTCTGGTAGAAAAATAATTAATAATTTTACGAGTACAGTTTTAGACTTTTTAGTTTTACCTTGCTCTCTGTATATTTTGGTAATTTTTTTTAGATAATACCAAAACTGATGCATCCCTAAGGTCAAAAAAACGAAAGCGTTTACCTTCAGGATACAAACGAAACAGGCGTAACGAAAGCATTTACCTTCAGGATACAAACGAAACAGGCGTAAGCTGGCAAGGAATAGTAGTCAGTAGTACGTCACCAGGAAGGGAATACATAGTTATTCCTCAGAAAAGGTAGGGACCTAGATGCACAGAATGTGTAATAATGTTATATAAGTTTCACAGTAATGTTATTAATGTGAAAAAAGAAATTTTCACAAAATTTTATACAATGGAAGATAAAAATATTCAGAATAGTTATTTAGGTGTGCTATTGGATGTAAAAAAAAAGTATCTAGAAGGAGAAAGGCTACCATTACCGAAACGAAAAAATGGTTTTAAGTACCATATGAAAGTAGGAATAAAAAGTTTTTTATTTTGTTGCACTGCATTTTGTGATAGGCACGCTATTAGTAAAAGTCATGTTTAAAGAACTTTAAATCTTCAAGCAACTGGAAACCTACCAGACAAAGCTGCAAGGGCAAGGGCAAAAGCATCATAATTGGCCTAATAAAATACGAGTCATAACGAGTCGCAAAAAAGATACCTTTCAGCCGATCTTAACGCAAAAAGAATGCATGAACTTTGTTTGCAGAAGTACAAGTCAGAACAATACACTTCGTTAACTAAGCACGAAAAAATGAATTCTAAAATAACCTATGATTTCTATTATAGATATCTTAAAGAAAATTTTAACCTGTCTTTTGGATATCCAAGAACTGACACGTGCTCAACTTGCATTGAAAATACAGATAGAGTCTGCCTCAACTGAGGAAGAAAAAAAAGTTGGAAGTTAAAAAAGAACTTCACTTGCGAAAAGCGCAAGTCTTTTATGATGATCTTATAGAAAAAACAAAGCTGGAAAAAGTTGACCCACCAATTGAAACAATGTGTTTTGACTACCAACAAAATATACATGTACCTGTCTTAACAACAGGGGAGATATTTTATGCACTCCAGATTTGGGTATATAATCAACTATTCCATTCGTTCGTGCAAAAAAAATCAGTCGGTTAATTACGATGTCAACTAACCATGTTAACCACATCAACAACTAACTGTTGATAACTGTTGATAACGGTGTTATCAACAGGTCCTCGAAGACACTTTGTCTCAGGACCATGTAACCTATGTAGAGTCATACGTCGCCATGTTACCAATTCCAACGGTGACTTAAACATCTTAATTTGTAATAATATATAATGTAACAAAACTTTAAATTAACAATATTTAACGGGTTTTTGCCCATATATTTTAGTGGCTCATAGCGTGTATACTTCGTTAGACTGATTATAGAATTTACATTCCGAAAACGTTCTGTAATGTAATTGTGATATAGCCCGTTTGGGTTTTTTATTATACACCTTTTTTAAAGGATTTGAAATAATATTTTTCTTTATTTTATATCAAGCTTGGTTGAATCAGATGAGCGGCTAGTGATGCAAAAACGTACAAATGATCCTCATAAAGAAACATTTAGGCAATACACCAATACGTTTCATTGTAAATATAATGGAAAAGGTTTTAATATTTCCAAGGGCTACTTCAAAAAAACTTTAGGTTAACTTTATTTAACAAATATTTTTAACAAATACTTTCAATTGAATCTGGACGAAGATCAACCACGGGAATCGTACAGAGCGACAATAGGGGAAATGACCCACCAAAACAAACAAACTTTCAAACAGCAAAATTCAATCCATTCACAACCACATTAATTTATTCCCTGCGTATGAATCGCATTATTCAAGAAAAACAAGTGTAAAAAAATATTTACCAACATTTCTCAATTTGGCAAAAATGTATTCGCTTGGTACAGAAAACGTAGAAAACCCTGCAATCAAAACAGCATACGAGCGTGAATTCAAGAAGCTTAATATTTATTTTAAAGAACCTAAAGCTGATGCTTGCCACAAATGTGATGTATTATTGATGAAAATGAAAGTTGCAATAACAGAAGATGAGTTGGAACCAATAAACCAAGAACAAAAAGTTCATCTAGACGATGCCAATTTGGCATGAAAAAGGCTGACAAAACCTGCTCCAAAGATGATAAAGAAAAAAGTGCAAAATGCTATGCATTTGATCTGCAAGAATATTTACCCATACTTTTTCTAAATTCCTCGGTATCGTTTTATAAAAGACAACTTTAGACGTACAACCTCACTTTCAACGCTTCAACAACTAAAAACGTAACTTGCTACCTGTGGCACGAGGCGAAAAGTGCGAGGAGGGCAAACCAAATCGCTACTTGCATTTACAACCAATTATCAATGCTGTATGCCAGAAGCTGTAAAACAAGTGGTTTTATACTCCGATTCTTGTGGGTGACAGAACAGAAATTCCCACGTATCGGCAATGTTTTTAACACTTCTTCAACAACGTCTCCAACTTAAACAAATTGACCACAAGGTCATGGTCAGTGGTCATAACCACCTTGAATGTGATGTCGACCATGGGCTTATAGAAAAGCAAAAAAAGTTGCCGATGCAGATATCTATTCCGCACGATTGGTACCAGCTAGTCAGAGCGGTAAAAAAACAAAAATTTTGCAGTGGTGAAATTAAACGACAAAGATTTTTTGAACTTCGCTAGCCTTTATAAACTTGTCTTTCGTTGAAAAAGGAAGACAGCTAAAGAAAAGTATTTAAATGGACAGAGATGCGGTGGCTTAGGTATGTTAACGATAAGTGTACTCTTAACGAAGAGGAGCCGTTTCGAGGTATGGACTTTGAAAAAAGAAATTCCGAAGAAAATCTTACGCCAGAGCATTGCTATGAATCTTCATTATCAATTTCGACTGAAAAAAAAAAGATGGACATTATGACATTGTTGCCATTAATAAGCCCTGATATTCATGAATTTTATAACAAAATTAAAACAAACTCGGCAGTGAAGACAACTTTACCAGACTTAGATGAGGAAGATGAGTATTAATCTTTTTTTTTTCGATAAAATAAAATAATACTTTATAGTTAATACGTATGTAATTGACTTTTTTTTAATTAAAATAATTTTGACCTATTAGGTCGTTTACTAGGTTATCACGTAAGGCTTTTATGACCTGAAAACCAGTTTTATGCAACAGAAACCTGTCGATGAATGTTCGTGAGAAGGTCCTGAAATGTTATGTGTGGTCCATCCTATTGCATGGTTCTGAGACATGGACGTTAAAAACCACAATGCTAAACAAGTTAGAAGCATTCGAATTGTGGTGCTATAGACGAATTCCAAAGATATCGTGGGTTTCGCACACTTCCAATGAAGATGTTCTTCAAATGATCAATTCAGAACGTCTGCTCATAAACACCATAAAGAGGAGAAAAACAGAATACTACGGCTATATAATTAGAGGACCTAAATACCATCTACTTTGCCTTATAATACAAGGAAAAGTGGAAGGAAAGAGATGGATTGGTCGAAAGAAACTTTTATGGCTGCGTAATATTAGACAATGGTGTGGTGACAGAGAAAGATTTCAGGAAATTGTAAACATGATGACGGTCAGCGTCTGAATACGTACACGGCACCCAAAGAAGAAGGTCGTTTACATCGTATGAAATAAACCTATTGAATTACCTCGGGTTAAATAGTACAGCCTAAGAGTATATGTCAGTTAGTATATGTCAATCCTTTCAATCGTTAGTATATGTCAATTTCAAATGATGGAAGAACGCGAAATCAAATAGATCATGTCCTCATTTACGCAAGACACTCTAATAGCATCATTAATTCGCGAAGTATGAGAGGAGCTGACAGCGATAGCGATCACTTTTTGTTGAAATCTAAGTTAAGAACGCGATTATCAATAGAGAAACTGGAACAACAAGAAAAAAGCGAAATATGGAACATAGAAACACTACAAACACCAAATAAAGAACTGGATTATCAAGTGACAATAAGCAACAGATTCCAATTGTTGGGATAGGAAGAGTACAATGTAGAGTTAGAACAAGCATGGCAACAAGTGGCATCAGTTATAGAACAAGCAGCCAAGGAAACCATTGGAAAAAGAGGACTCGCCCAAAACGGAAATGGTTTAACAAAGCATGCGAGGAAAATCTGGAAATAAAAACGAAAAAAGATTTAAAATGCTACAAGATTCCATAGATGAGAACAAAGCAGATTTTAACAGAACAAGAGCACAAACAAGGCGACTATTCACAACGAGGAGCTACCTCGAACAGCAAATCCGCGAAATGGACAGAAGTGGCGAGGGGAATCAAATAAGGAAATTCTTTAGTAAGATGAAGTCAGTCAGAAAAGGTGCAAGTGTTGGAGTAACACAGCCTATGAGAAATGAAGCAGGTGAACTTTCGGAATTTACTAAATATTGAAAGTAAGGATATTACGTTTGATTCTGCAGATATCGAAATACCAGCACCAATACTTGAAAAGTAAAGAATTCGATCGCGTCTCTAAAAGATCATAAAGCGCCAGGAAATGATGGCATAAGTGGAGAATTTGTTCAACGAAGGAGGAAACCTTTTACACCAAAAATTGTATGACATCATTGTGAGAGTATGGCAACAACACAAAATGACTAGAGAATGGAATGGAAGCGTTATATATAAGAAAGGAATATTTCCATATATGAGAAAGGAAACATAGAAAAATTCCGAAACTATAGAGGCATATCGCTTATTGGCACATCATATAAAGTGCTATCAATTATCTTGATAAAAAGACTCACACAATATTCGGAAGATATTCTAGGCGACTACCAATGCGGCTTTCGTGCTGGAAGGTCAACTATAGATCAGATATTTACCATCCGACAAATATTAGAGAAAAACTGGAAATTCAAACGCGATGTGAACCAAATTTTTTTAGATTTCCAGCAAGGATATGATTCCATAAAAAGAAGCAATGTTAGAAATGGGAATACCAAGAAAATTAGTTGAATTAACGCAAATATGCGTGACAGACTCATATGCGTAAGTAAAGGCAGGAAGCAGAACATTGATGCCATTTGGTATAAATTCAGGACTTAGGCAGGGGGATCCCTTGTCATCGTTACTGTTCAATTTTGCTTTAGAATATGCAATAAGCAAAATATCGCCTAAGCTGACAGGAGGATTTGCTGATCAAGGATTAAAACTGTTGCTGGCCTTTGCTGATGATGCAGTCACGAATTCTACAAAAGACGTGAGAGAGGTGATTTCACAGCTCGAGGAGGAAACAGGTAGTCTGAGTCTTCAAATAAATGAAGAAAAGACAAAATACATGGTAGTAACCAAAAATCCAAGACCAAGAGTTAGGCAGAACATCAGTTTTAATGATCACAACTTCGAAGTAGAAAAGGAGTTTAAATACCTGGGGGTGATAATCACAGCTGTCAACCGCATAGGATAAGAGGTCTCAGCAAAGATAGCTGCGAGAAATAGATCATTATACTCCCTTTCAACATTATTAGGATCTAAAAAGAAAATCTAAATTAACACTGTACAAGTCGATTATTTGCCCAATTATTACATATGGCAGTGAAACATGGACTCGCAATCAGCGGAAAATCAATAAATTTCTAATATTTGAAAGAAAGGTTTTCAGATTAATATTTGGCCCTCAAAGAGATGAATTAACAGGGGATTGGAGAAGATACCGCAATGCTGAATTGGTGATTTTGTATGGAACTGAAAATATAGATATATCAAGGCAAACCGAATAAGATGGGCAGGTCACGTGGTACGATCAGAGGATAACAGAGTGTTAAAGACAGTGTTTTTTGAAAGACCAGATGGTAGATCAGTAGGCCGACCGAGAAAAAGATGTCGAAGCCGATTTATCTAGAATTGGGGTACAACAATGGGAAATAGAAGCGCAAGATCGTGGGGGATGGAGGGAAAGAGTAGATGCTGCGAAGACTCACCCCGAGTTGTAAAGCCAGTGAAGAAGAAGAAGAAGACAAAACCACTGCTTGGGGTTGCTGACCTCCGGGGTTACTGGTTACTGCACCATAATTTCTTCATCCCCTTGGGAAGTTTTGTAAATTATGAAAAAAACTGAAGGTATAGATTCCGCATGAGCTCATTCTTCAGTTTTCTTCTTTATCCATAACTATCCTTATTTTTAAACCAAAATAGTGATAAGGGCTGTTGCCAGGATATATATTGATGGTGTTTATAGATGATAGTGGACCATTGTTGCTACATATACGAGTTGCAGTCTTTCTTCTTCTGTTGAGAGTATATGTAGTTTATCTAATTGGATTCTTTTTGATTTTAGAGGCTTTACTGTTAGATCTTCTCCTTGAAGTTTAATTTTTATCTCTGTCAGGTTTTACGGTTCTTTTTTTATTATTGCTGTGAAGTTGATGCAATCTTCGTTGTTGGTTCTAGACTCACCTCCTGGGGTAGTTCTATTACGAATATTTCCCTGAGTACTTCAATTTTAGAAGTAAAGCAATGGGTGGAGATTTTAGTAGCTTTTGGGATAATAGCAATATAGTGGGCTTCAGATACTTTTTGTATCTAAAGCCCACTATATTGTTTCTCTGGATAGATGAATTTCTTTGGCTTGCTTTTTCTGCATGGTAGGTCAATGTATTCGACCAGGTGGATTCCAGGGAATAATTATCATGATATTTATGGTTGAAAATGAATATAAATAAAAATATGTCAGTATTTTTGAATAAATAATGGGGAAAATGTAAGATAAAGACCTGAGAGTGGTTGGAGTAGTAACAATCTACTTCTACTATCCAGTAATATCTTATCAGATCTGCTTCTTAGATGTATGGGAGCTAAAAAGCTGGATAATGTTCTAGCATTTTCTGGATAGTCGGATATTTCTGGATATTTCGTCTATTTTTGTCCATTATAGAAAATTTTAATTTTTGCAAATGTGATTGCTCTCTGTAGGTTATCTAATGTTTGTATAATAAATTTTATTAAAAATCCTTTATAAAAGGTATATAATTTAAAAACCCAATCGGTCTATATCACAAAACGTTTTCGGAATATTTTTTGGGGTTTTAAATTATATACCGTTTATAAAGAATTTTTAATAACATTTTTTATGATATATAGCCAACTACAGGAACTTAGATTCCTTGTGGATTTGTATAATGGTTTGTAAGGATAAATTCATCTGGTATACCACGTTTCCAACTTGCATGTAATGTTTAAAGTCAAATACAAATTGGTTAAGTCTGTTCGGATTTTGTTTGTTTCTGCGGCTATTATCTCTTGATTGTGGGCTAGTAGCGTCACTGTCTCGTTATAGTTGTTTATTATTTTCTTAGAAAGACTTGATTGGTTATTGATGTTGTTAATAAAATTTTGTTGATTAAGTTCAAGTGACTGATATTTAAATTTTTCGATTTCTTGTACTATTGGTTCTAATTGGAAATAGTGGATGAAATCATGGATGCTAGTTTGGATTCTGGTTTCTTCAAGCTTAACGGGAAGGATCTCGGGATTGTCTCGAAGGTCCTGGATTTTGACTTCTTGGGCTGTTACTCGGATAAATCTGTAAAGTATTTTGTAGTAATATTTGTAAAGTAATAGTGTTATTGGTTTTCCGGTTTTGTGAGTGTAGATTTTCGTGCTGGATTTATATGTTATAGGTGAGTGTCGTTTTACGTTTATCATTTCAATGCTTTTCTGTTTGCTCTCTTGCAATTTCATATTTATTTCTTTATTCATTTTTTTTATTCTGTGCTCCAGTGTGTAAATATTTATGAGTGTTCTATTAATATCAAGGTTGTATGTGCATGATAATTGATGATTAGCAGAAATACGTTTAAAATATTGATCGTGTTTGATCCTTCTATTGGGTACGCTTGACCGTATTTTGAAAATGTGTCGATGATGGTAAAGAATTTTTGTCCTACTGCTTGATATATGTCTATGTGAACAATTTACAGTGGTTTTGTTGGTGTTGGAGTTAACATAAACTTTGTATTTTTGTGTTTAACAAGTATCGCAGATATTAATATGTTCTTCTAAATCATTTTTCAAAGTTGGCCAGTAATAGTATTTTCTTATTTGAATTACTGTTTCATTAATTTCAATTTTTTTTTATTTATGATTTTTCTTTCCTCGGTGATAGTCTTATACGATGGTTCTCTGTCTTTCTGGACTGTTTTATATAGCCCAGGGAAATAAGCATTTTTTCATGACACTCGTCCGGCCAGGCAAACGACAGTTGTTTTGAGTAGTACGGACCTCTGTAACAAAAACCTATATAAAATGAAAAAGACAGCAAATATTTGATTTCACGCAAAAAACTCCTATGTATCTGTTGATACGTATTTCGAATTGTGTTTCGAAACTATTTTACGGATTAAAAACCTATATGTTTCCTGCAGTCGTTTTTTTGGACTTAATTAGTTATTAACAAATTAATGTCAAAAAACGGAAAATTTTTACTTTTTTCGTCTATCAGCAAAAAGTGAAGCAATTTATACAAATTTTAGAAGAGAGAAAACTTATGAGTAATATAAAAACCTTCAAAATGGCGTTTTCTAAATGTTTCTATCCTTTTTTGTTGCTTAGAAAGTTGCAAAATAAGTCAAAAATTTCGGTTTTTTATAAATGTTAATTACTTTTTTGAAATAAACTTATAATATGGCGAATGGATTTAGTGTCCGCAGTCATTTAAACACAAACAAACAACAATAAACTTATAATATTTATATTTCACGGAATGATGTGTCTTGCAGTGTATAAAATAAGGTTACAATTTCAAAGTGATCGGTCCAATAGTTTAAAAGTTATTTTATTTGTTTATCCCAAACTAACATTTTTTGCAACAATATAAGTCAAAAATTTATACAGTTTTAGTAATTCAAGGGGTAGTTTCTGGTAGAAAAAGACTTGTTTTATTATTTATATTAAAAAAAAAATAAGAAAACTAATTTAAAATATTGCAAAATAATTTGGCAAAATATGTCGATTTTTTGCTTATAAACAATTAGAATAACTTTTTAATCATTAACTGTAAAAAAAAGTTTGTCCTAAAATAATTTGGTACAAAGTTAGCCTCTTTTCTTATTTAATTCATAGCACCTTTGTTTACAACACTTAAGAAATCTAATTAGCGCCATTTGAAAGATAGTTTTAAAGTACTAAACTTTAAAAATATTGCCCTTTAATGGAATTGTCTACAAAGCTTCAAAATGTATGTAAAATTTGTCGGCTTTGAAACTCTTGGGAGCTGAAAGGAGGGGGGAAGGCGCTGTTAACTGTATCTCTGTTCCTTTTTTATGTATTTCAACGTTTCTTTTTGAACTTGTATGTACTTTTTGCGTACATTACGAATATGCATTATTTCAATAAATAAATTGTCAAATAAACCACCTAATTTGTTTTAAAACAATTTTGTTTATTTTTTTTAATAGTAATTAAGTTAAGTTTGAACGTAAAACAGAAGTATTTGTCATTTCCTATATTTTGGGGACTGACACAATTTAAGTTTATAATAAGTTTATTTTTGATGTTTCGATTTCTACTTCGGAAATCTTTCTCAGAATGCAGAACATTAATAAATTAATCAAATTTCGTTTTTGGTTACTTGGTAGAAAATTTTTCTGATAACTCTTTTGGGTGATTGATTAGTGTGAGAAAGCTCAGTAGATCGGTTATAGTAAAAATTACAAAAAAAAGTTACTAACAAAAATTGTAGACAGCTTTAAACTCCACATTTTAAAATTAGTTACAATATTACAGGGTGTTCTATAAGATGGTGGCAGACCAAACTTATGTTTTTATTAACGAAACACCCCGTATTTTATTTTAAATTTGAAATCTGCTTCACTTCCACATCACAATAATGTAAAGTTTTATTATGTTATACCGGGTATGTAAAAAGTTATAACCAATATTACCTGAAAATCGTATCAAGTTTAACTCCCTGTATCATTAAAAAGGAGTATAGGACCATTGATCTATTGTAACCGTAGTTTTTTAATGATTGTTAAAAATTATAAAACATATTCGTTTTCATAATATTAGTTAAATCAAATACAGGTTAAGTCAAAATGCAAGTACATTATTTTCTTGATAATTTTAAATACAACACCCTGTATTTTAAGTCACTATCGAAAAGTACTAATATCGTACTTCACATTTTATGGAATACTCCCTATACCTAAAGTAATCAATTTTCTAGATAAGTATTAATTTGGTAGATATTTTAACTTGTACCAATAAATTATTGGGAGTTGGCCATGATTGATTTGTCAGAAACTGATAGTTTGACATTGTTGTTTTTTAATTCAGTAACGAGATAACGACACAAAAAAGAAAACAATTTGTTTCAAATAAAATTTATAAAAAATAACCGACAGAAAATAAAAAAAATAACAACACATAAAAAAATAAAAAACAACTGTAATTTTAACTAATCATACTTAAGTAAGGTGTTCAAAATGACCTCCCAAAACATCTTTGCATACTTGAAAGCGGTCATTGAAAGAGTTACTTACATTACTAAGCATTTGTAATGCGATTTGAAATGCAATTCGGATTCTATTTTTATATCCCTTGTTGTTGAAGGTATTTTATATACTTCGTTCTTAATGTAATCCCAAAAAAATGAGTCCACTTTATTGAATTCCGGTGACCTTGGGGCCACCCCTTAAGATCTATCTTTCACCAAACTGATCATTAAGTTCACCACGTACTAATTCGCTGTGGTACGCAGAAGCACCGCCATGTAGAAACCACATTTGTTCACGTATATTAAGTGGAACCTCTTCTAATAATATTGGTAACTGATGTACGATAAAATCTAAATAAATCTTACCATTTACGTTATATTTAAACAAATATGGTCCTACTACATGGTTACTCACGATACTTCCCCACACATTTATGGATTATCTTGTTTGACTATGTGTTACTATTTGGTATGTATTACTTGTTCAATAGTAGTAAAAGTTATTTATGCCTATTAACAGAACCGTTTCAATGGAATGCAGCTTCATCACCAAATATGATATAATCAAAAACAATCTCTGTTCATTAATTTTTTTTAAGCCCATTTACAAAATACTATTTGTTTCTGAAAATCATCATAATTTAATTCTTGGTGCTTTTGAATATGATATGGGTGCATCTTATTTTTAGATAGAATGTTTTGAACAGAGTAGTAACTAAGTTCTTGCTTATTGGAAATACTCCCTATACTTGTGAGTGGGTTTTCCGTAACTGCCATCAACACACTTATTTCGTTTTCCTCTGTCACACAATTTTTTTTTCGTTCACGTTTTTCATAATTCACTGAACCGTTGCGGTTCAGTGAATGAGGTTCGTAGAATGTTATGTTTGGTCGCAACTACTATATGGGGTAGAGGCTTGGACTCTGGAAGCCCAATCTATAAAAAATTTTAGGCAATCGAAATGTGGCTATATAGGCGTATTTTTAAGATTCCTTGGACTGCAAAAGTCTCAAATGAGGAAGTGTTAAGACGAGTTGGACATGGCAGAATGCTTATGAACACAATTAAAATAAGAAAAACATCGTATCTGGGCCACATACTCCGAAACGATAAATACTCTCTGCTACAAGTCATCATGCAAAGTAGAGTAGAGGGAAGAAAAGGCTTGGGAAGAAAGAAGAAATCTTGGCTGAGGAATATCGGAGATTGGACTAACCTCAGTGTTGAACAGATATTTCACGTTGCAAAAGATCGAGAAGCGTTTAAAGAAGTGATCGCCAACCTTCGTTAGAAGACGGCAGAAGAAGAAGAAGTAATGAATTTTTATTGTTTCCCCCAATATCCATATCATATTTATCTATCATTTCATCAGTAGTAAAATTCATTATTACTAATTTAAATTGAATAAATTATTGAATTGCTAAATAATAATTGTTGCTAATTTACGATGTACCCTAATACTGAATTAATAAACAATAATGTCAAACTGTCAGTTTCT
Source organism: Diabrotica balteata (assembly GCA_918026665.1). NCBI lineage: Eukaryota > Metazoa > Arthropoda > Insecta > Coleoptera > Chrysomelidae > Diabrotica > Diabrotica balteata. The sequence continues at coordinate 84,122,955 of OU898281.1, read as the reverse complement.
GACAAATCAATCATGGTCAACTCACAATAATTATTGGTAAACGTTAAAATATCTACCAAATTAATACTTTGATGAAAAAAATAAAAATATCTAGAAAACTGAAAACTTTATGTATAGGGAGTACTCTATAAAATTTGAAGTACAATATTAGTACTTTTCGATAGTGATATAAAATACAGGGTATTCTATTTAAAATTACCAAGAAAATAATGTACTTGCATTTTGACTTACCATGTATTTGATTTACCGAATATTATGAAAACGAATATGTTTTATAATTTTTAACAATTATTAATAAACTATGGTTGCAATAGATCAATGGTGCTATACTCCTTTTTAATTATACAGGGAGTTAAACTTGATACGATTTTCAGGTAACATTAGTTATAACTTTTTAAATACCCGGTATAACATAATAATGCTTTACATTGTTGTGATGTGGAAGTGAAGCAGATTTCAAATTTTAAAATAAAATACAGGGTGTTTCATTTAAAAAATATAAGTTTGGTCTGCCACCATCTTATAGAACACCCTGTAAGATTGTAACTAATTTTATCTACTGAGATCTACTGAGCTTCCTCACCATAATCAATAACCCAGAAGAGTTATCAGAAAAATTTGTTAACCAAATTTTCTACCAAGTAACCAAAAACAAAATTTGACTAATTTATTAATGTTTTGTATTCTGGAAAGATTTCCGAAGTAGAAATCGAAACGTCAAAAATAAACTTATTATAAACTTAAATTGTGGTTTATTCCCCAAAATATAGGAAATGACAAATACTTCTGTTTTACATTCAAACTTAACTTAAATACTACTAAAAAAATTAAAAAAATTGATTTTAAACAAATTAGGTGGTTTATTTGAAAATTTATTTATTGAAATAATGCATATTCGTAATGTACGAAAAAGGTACATACAAGTTCAAAAAGAAACGTTGAAATACATAAAAAAGGAACAGAGATACAGTTAACAGCGCCTTCCCCCTCCCTTCAGCTCCCGAGAGTTTCAAAGCCGACCGATTTTACATACATTTTGAAGCTTTGTGGACGATTCCATTAAAGGGCAATAATTTTAAAATTTATTACTTCAAAACTATAATGTACATTCTTTCAAATAGCGCTAATTAGATTTCTTAGTTGTTATAAACAAAGGTGCTATGAATTAAATAAAAAAGAGGCTAACTTTGTACCAAATTATTTTAGGAAAAACTTTTTTTTAATTAAATTGGTGAAAAAATTCAAGCTTTTTAAATATGTAAAAATAATATTTTTACAATGGTTAAAAAGTTATTCTAATTGTTTATAAACAAAAAATCGACATGTTTTTGCAAAATTATTTTGCAATATATAAAATTATTTTTAAATTTTTTTTTTAATGTAAATAATAAAAGAAGTCTTCTTCTACCAGAAACAACCCTTACAATTCTGTATACTAAAACTGTGTCAATTTCTGACTTATATTGTTGCAAAAAATGTTAATTTTGGATAAACAAATAAAATAACTTTTAAACTATTGGACATCATTCCATGAAATGTTAATATTATAAGTTTATTTTTAAAAAAGTTATTAACATTTATAAAAAAAAACCGAAATTTTGGACTTACTTTGCAACTTTCTAGGCAACAAATAAGGATAGAAACATTTTGAAAACACCATTTTGAAGGTTTTTATATAACTTATAAGTTTCCTCTCTTCTAAAATTTGTTTAAATTGCTTCATTTTTTGCTGATAGTCGAAAAAAGCAAAAATTTTCCGTTTTTTGACCTTAATTTGTTAATTACTGATTAAGTCCAAAAAATCGACTGCAGGAAACATATAGGTTTTTGTTACAGAGGTCCATACTACTCAAAACAACTGTCGTTTGCCTGGCCGGACGATGTGTCAAAAACAGGGTAATTTTTTTGCTTATTTCCCTGGCCTAATAACTTCGAGGTGATTGTTGCATTTTACAAGTTAAATGCAGAATTCTTAAATTCTTCTCGAAGTATGTTGCAGACAGACTGGTAGAGTTCATCAGTTTCGAATAGGATGGCGTATTTCCTTTTTCTGTCCACGTAGTTCTTGAAGAAGTTAAAGATATCGCTTTTAGGTCGTTTTTATCTAGTTGGGCATCCATTCTTTTCTTTGTTACGAAGCACTGTTCTGTTATAGGTTTTGCAGGATTGTATTTATCAATTTGAATATGATTTGTTCTTTTGCTGATTGGAATTCCGGGTATTGGGTTTTTCTCTGTAGAATGCTGGGTGCCATCTCTGTTGTTATCATGTTGATATAGGGAACTTCTTAGCTGACTTTCAATGCTTTGGTTTTCTTCTTGTAGAAGTTCGTTTATTACTTTCATTTCTCCTGCAGTTAGGCGGGATGTTGGTTTTTCTTTGATAATTTTGTCCAAGTCACTTATAGGAGCTACTTTGTCTGGATCACATACTGCACTTGATCAACTGGATCAACTGGATGGTTGATCACGGATATATTGTCATCTTATTTTCTCGATAATAGGCTGATTATTTTTTCTATGTTTTTGTAGATGGTATTTATTTCTTTAGTGTGGATTTCAATACGCGATAATGCATCAGCGTTCGTATTTGATTTTTGTTTTGTGTATATGACTTCATAATTGAACTCTTCAAGTTTAAGCCTCAATCTAACGAGTTTTGAGTTAGGATCTTTCAAGGAGAATAGCCATTGAAGTGGTTGGTGATCGGAGAGAATTTTAAACTTCCTTCCAAATTTTGTAACAACTGGGACTTCATCCCTTGTTCTTATGTGGTTTTTTATTTGATTTGTAAATGTTAAAGTATCATCAGGATTATGGAATATATCTGCAAATTTTCTCCATAAGCGTCTGACGTGCATCTCTTCTTCAGAATTTAGATGATCTGTTCTGATGAAAGGATCGCTATCTATTATTTTTTCTGTTTCCATAGAAATGATGTCCGAAGTATACCGGTGATATTTATGAAGATATATTGAATTGTTTCTAATAGGATCGGTGAGAGCTACTTGAATAGGTTCATCCAATGACGTATAATATATAGACTGAGCATTCCTGTATTCTCGCTATATAATCGGGTGTCCGAAAGATCTCTGCTCAAGGTTGAAGGTATGTTTACCAGAACAGCGGCGTGCTTATTTATATTTTAATGACAATAATTATTTTTTTAGTTAAAATTAAATATTTATGATTTTTTTTTGTTCCCGTCTATAAGAAAAAAAATTATTTTTATAAAGGAGCATGGCATTTTTACTAGAATAGTAAGTAAATAACTCCCAACAATTTAAAACAAAATTTGCTTGTCACATAAAATATGTAAAGACACAAAATGGAGAAAATGTTTTCATACATCCATGATGTTTTCAAACACAAGATCAACTTCGTGATGCTTCGTAAGAAATCATGAACTTCGTGCATCTTCGTATCAAGACAATAAACAATAACAAAGGTATTCATGTTTTGGACACTTTTTAAAGCGTTCACCGAGTCTATATATTATACGTCATTGGGTTCATCAGTGTTGTTGATCATTTCGGTCCAGGCTAGTTGATTGCAGGCTTCACTGAGTTAACAGGGGGCTTCACAGGTTCCCTAAGAGTTTCTCTTAGGCCCCCTGTATTTTTTGTTTTGATGTAAGTATGGTGTCTTTTATTTATTTTACTGGAAATCGTACTTTCGTTATTGTTCTGGTTTCAATTGAATTATAAAAAAATGTGTTTTGTTGGTTTCATAATAAAAGAAAGGGAGAACTAAGTGTGTTGTCATGAGTGTGGGGTTAGGAAATTAAGATGTGTTTGTAGAAGTTTTAAGTTATCGTTGCCGATAAGACCATTATATGTTTTATGAAATTTAAAAAGGTAGAATTTTAAATTAATATTAGAGTTCTATTCTGGAAAGATTAGAATTTCGTCACAATATCATTGTGTATTGGTTTTGAAATATTGGACTGACTACAAACGGTTCATATTTGATAAAATTTTTATAAAAGTTTGATGCAATTTCGGGGTTAAGAAATAATTTGGTTGCCCTTGTACCAAGACGAAGTGAGGCTTTTTAATTTCAATATGTGGAAGTTCTTTTTTATCTGAATGGGAATGGAGTTCGATTTCGTTTCTTCGTTTTCTTCTTAGAGTTTTGAAAAATTTACATCTTGTTCTTCGTATTGGACATTTTGGTAATCTTCTTCGTGGTAATCATCTGAATATGCGTCCTGATTTGGATAGTAGTGTGCCTGTTCTCCATAGTAGGCATTGGTACCGTTTTCGTCTTGTTGTTCAATATTGAACAGCTCTTTTACGGTGAACTTTGGAGTGTGTGATTGCTGTGGCCTAAAGTTTCTAAAGCTTGGGCCTCTGTTATGTCCCACTTGGCGTGTACTTATAGACATCGGTATTGATTTGTACTGTTATGGTGGTCTGCTACCCCATGGGTTAGATCTTGGAGGCTGTGCGTTTGCCATTAATTGCTGCCTTGGTGGTTGGAATCGAGTGGGTTATATTGACCACATTGGGCTAAAAATTTGTTGTTATGGTCGGAACGGTCCTGGATTAGTTCTGAAAAATGGTTGATGTAACTGTGGCCTGGGCATGGGTTGTTGCCATTGTGGTGGTTTCATTGTCAAATAAGATAAAAATCTTATTTACCAATGAACAATTGGTTGTTTTCTGCAAGTATCTAATATTGTTCTCTTCCTGGATGCATTGTAGAGCGAAAGCAATATTTGTAGGCCTCATTGATCGTATGGTTGATCCCATTGGTTCTAGTAATTGTGCTCAGAACGTAGTTAGGGCCTGTTATTGAAAGAATTCTTATTTGCTCCTCTTTAGATCTGCATTATAGGTACTTATGTAGTTTGATGTGATTCGAAATTGTGTTTAAAAGTGACATACCTTTCTCGTGAAATTGTTAAGGAGTTTCATTGGGTCCTTGCTTCAATTTTACTATGTCTCTTGTAAGTGAATTTTCATTACACCAATCTTTACACTCATATACGGAAATAATTTCTTAAGTTCTTCCTTTAATTTCATTAATTACACCTCGAGTTATCATTTGATTTTGATAGTTGTCATCATCAATCAGCTAATCGCGTCCACTGCTGGACATAGGCCTCCCTCAGTTCTTTCCAGTGCTCTCTACACTGAGCCGCTTGTAGCCAGTTTCCCGCTACACGTTTTATATCATCGGTCCATCTAGTCGATGGTCGTCCTCGGCTTCTTTTATAGTTTCTGGGCCTTCATTCCATAATACGTCTTGTCCACCGTCCATCTTGTGCTCTGGCTAAGTGCCTTACCCAGTTCCACTTAAGCGACGTGGTTCTTTCGATGACGTCTTGAACTCCTGATCTTTGCCTGATTTGTTCATTTGTGCAGATTTTTGCGTGAGTGTTAAAGTCTCAGCTCCATAAGTTTGTACAGGTAAAACACATTGGTTATAAACCTTTCGCTTGAGACACATGGGAATTGAACTTTTTAGAATATGGCTTAATTTGCCAAATGCTGCCCAAGTTAGGCCTATTCGCCTCTGTATTTCACGTGTTTGATTGTCTCTGCTTATTTTAATTTCATGTCCCAGATATTTGTAAGTGTATGTTTGTTGTATGGTATTATTGTCAATAGTTATATTTCCACTCATTACGAGATTTGTTATGAGTTTAGTTTTCTTAAAAATTATCTTTAATCCTGCTCTTTCAGACAGACTTTAAGCGAATGCATCATAGAAACTGTATCTTGTAAATTTTCTGCGATTAATACAACATCATCTGCAAATCTTAGGCGATTTAATCTTTCTCCATCTATATTGATGCCCATATCTTGCCATTGAGTGCTCTTAATAATATTGACTCTAGAGCTGCCGTGAACAATTTTGGTGAAATATTGTCTCCTTGTCTAACTCTTCGACCTAAGCTGAATTTTTCTGTGTCTTCGTGTAGTCGTATACTTGATGTAGCGTTTTCATAAATGTTTTTGATTAGTGTCGTGTACCTATAATCTATTCGGCTTTGATTTAGGGCTTCCAGTATTGTTTCAAACAGTGGTATGTTGATAGTTTTCGGGATTATTATAATCCCAAAAAATAATTAGGAAGCATTGTAGTAACGTCAATGACGTTGTAAAGTTCATTAGGGTTACCATTGTAATCGGGTACGATAGAAAGGTCTTTACTGACATCGAAAACGAGAATGGGAGCTGGTGCGACGGCCATAGTAGCTAATTGATTAGTAGGAGTAATAATTATAGATGGTATATATATATGCTATTTAAAGTATTACTTAAAGAACTAACGTTAGTTAAACTAAATTGAGAAGCTGAGTTATTTTACAAAATAGAAGCAGCACCAGGTTCTACAATCGATTCACTCAATCGTCGAAAGAAAATTACTTATTTTAAAAGATGAAACTTCTAAATACGATTAAATTGGGATTAGAAAAAAGATTAAATTTGCTTACAGATAAATGATGATGCTTGGGTGCATTTCTTTTCGAAGAAGCTGGTTTCTTTTCTTCGTTTGCTTTCTTTTTATCGTCTGTCGTCATATAAATTGATTTCTACACTTCAACACTGGCCTTTTGTAGACTCTGGAGTTTTTCCTCAATGTCTGTAGTTTTCCTTGTAGACTCTCCCACTATCGTACTGCACTGTGTCACTTAAAGGTTTTCACTCACAAATGCCCTTTTTTAAAAGACCCTTTTTAATAACGTTTTGCGAACTATACTGCACTGCTTTATTGATTGAAAATAACTAAACTTAATTACAATAGTATTTCTTTTATATAAAAATTAAATGCTGACAAAACTGCTGATTGGGATTGCGGACCTCCGGGGTTACTGCAACATAATTCAGCAATTTCTCCAAATCCTTAATGATTTATTCCTCTAAACTTAATGATTTTGAGCTTTTTGAGGTTATGTTAACCACTAAATTTAAAGTCAATATAAGATATAAAATGTATAATAATAACTAAAAATTCTATAGTTTTTGTCGTTATGTATCTTTTTTATTAAAAGATATAAGTTGTGATTATAAATAAACTTTCCGATGCTTTTCCTAAATCAATGAAATTTTTAGCTACTTATTTGTAAACAGTATTTTACTTTACGACTATTGTTTGACCTTTAATTAATTGAAAAGGAAAACATTTATTTTTCGAATATCTTTATTTTACATATATATTTTTAATAATTTATTCTCAACTACTTTCTTCTCTTCCTACATTGAACTGTATTAATAACACCACATATGTCGTCATTGTACCAAAAGCCTAAAATATCAATGATATTATTAGTTTTGTATACATATATATTTAAAAAAGAATGTTTACCAATTATATAATTTTATAATAGTCAATAATTTAATAATTTATTTCGATCGGTTTCTTACTAGGTTACTAAAGTGAAGTCGTTTTACTCTGTCGTATTTTGGATTAACGCCCGAAAAATAATTTATGACTCTAGTTACAGCAACTCTGTTATGCTTTTCCTTTTCTACCTGCTTTGTGGTACCGAACCTCCACGAGTGAGGAGGAATTAAGTAAGGAAAATAAAAGGATTCGTTTGCATCCGAAAAGCCTCGATTTGCCACAAGGTATTAAAATCTCAATCAGAAATATCATTTATGACATGTACAAAGCAAAAGAACATGTTACAAGAAAGACACTTATTCAAAAAATAATAGACAGAGAACTTTGTGATATGGGTTTGACCAGTTTATCAAAAGTATTAAAAAGGTATGGGTTTTAGATACAAAAAAAAACAATAATCGTAAAGTGTTTTGCGAGCTGTCCAATGTTGTTGGAAAAAGGTGGAAATTTATAAGAAACTATTTAAAAAACAAGAATTCCGAATTTGCCAGACAATTTGTGTTTTTTAACGAAACATGGATTTTTGCGAAAGGAAATAATACCAAATCATCCTGGCACGATGATTCTAATAAATGCTATTCGAGTACTAGTGCGAGTAATGGCAAAAGATATATTATATTGCATGCAGGAAATACGGAAGGTTATATACCCAATGCTAGTCTTATATTTTATTCGACAAAAAAAAACTGATGATTACCACGGAAATATGGATGCCGATATTTTTGTACATTAGTTTGAGGAAAAATTATTAAAAAATCTGGAAAATCCGTCATTAATAGTCTTAGACAATGCTTCGTATTACACCAGAGAGGAGGAAAAGTTTCCCACAAGCAACTGGAAAAAAGAAGACTTAAGAAAGTGGCTGTCGGAGAAAAATATAGAACACGAACATCTAGTTTTAAAAGCTGAATTATTAAATAAGTGCAAAGAACACATTACTGAGAAAAAAATTGTCGTTGACCAAATGGCACTAAAATATGGTCATGAGGTCCTAAGACTACTACCATGTCACTGCCAGTACAAACCAATTGAATTGGTGTGGGGCATCACTAAAAACTACTATGATAAACATGCATGGAAGACCACCGACGAAGCCAGCGTTTTACAACTCTAGCAAGATGCACTAAACCAAGTCAATGAGGAACAATGGCGGAAATGTATTGAGCATACTGGAAAAAAAAATTTGGAGTCATATGAAATAGAACAAGTTATTGATGAAGTAAGACCTTTAATTATTAGTACAGATGAAGATTCAGATATATCGGATAGCGAGTCAGATAGTGATAATACCTGTCCATAGATTAAGACGTAGATAGAAAAATTAACACAAAAGGGTACTAACCACCAAAAAAAAAACCAAAAAAAAATAAAACAAAAACCGCATGCAGGAGAGAGCCAGAGGCACGACGCACGTAGCAAGTAAGGTAGATTATGGACATGACTGGACGAATGACTGGGTATTAGACGACGGATGAAAGGATTCGAAGCTTGCTCGCTCTCGACTGCACTTGGGGCAGAAAAGGGAAAGCAAGTATCGGCATACACAACCATCATTAGATCGCCGAACGATTGCCTTGACCGGTAGTGATAAAGCCAAATGGGATAACCTACAACTTAAATGTAAATACACGGAAATCTCCCATTGCCTGACGGGGAATACCGCGAAATCGTCGAGACCTGGCTCCAAAGACCAGGGAGCGGAGGAAAGCCGGGGCTGGTTGTACCGCAGGAGGACAACCTACCTCGATGGGTTTGGGAAGGTGTGTGTGGGAAGTAGGAATAACTCTTTGTTTTATATAGATATATATTTTTATAGATATATTTATAAAATATATAAAAATAAAAATATAATACAAAATTTTGAACACCCAGTATTACATTGGCAAATTTTTTTATGCTTAAATAAAAATAGAGTTTAGTACACGCTGAAAAAGAATTTTTGTTTTTTCAGCATAATTATTAACCACAATATTAATTTTTGAAGTTGCATGTGTAATATGAAAAATTTTTCAAAAACTTTAAATATCTCAAAAACGGCTATTTTTTCGAGAATGGTATCCCAATAAAAATCGATCCAGAATTTTACGTAGATTCTAAAAAAAGTAACAAAAAGCACAGTTTCTGTTTAAAATAAGAAACATAATGGCGACTTCCGGTACAACCGGAAGTGCTAGAAGAATGTAAATATTTACAAAATGAAGAATGCTTTGCATGACCCATTAGTCCAAGTTTGCAGAAACTAGTGACGACCAGAACTTTGAAAACTTTTAACCAACATGTTGCGTGAATGACACTGTATATCTCATACTAAATGTTTATCAATTTATATTATGATATTCAATTATTATAAAACATAATATAAAGTTATTTTATTAAAAAAATCCCTAATGTGGTATTATCAAATTAAGAAAACCGTATTTTTTTAAATTGAGAACCGCTGACTACCTGAGGCAAATCTGAACAGACACTTTTATTACTTATGCGACAGGCTAAAACGATCCTACTTTAAACTTTTTTAAAACATTTTTAATCATTTCATTCTTTAATTTTCAGCTTTTATTAATTTTTTATTTTATTTAATAATAAATGTTCAAATGTATGGTAAAAATAGAAAGAGTATGAAAGGATCATTTCTCGTAAAGTTTATCGAATCTAGAATGCATATAAATGTAAACCTGTAAAATTAAACTTTGAATAAGCTCCAACGAGCAATAGGACGAAAACCTCCAGCGAAGCTCTCATATGGTGTTATCCTTCTGCTCGAAAATGATCAGCCTAATATGTAGCATAATAAATTTCTTAGTTTAAAATGTTCTAAAGACGTCCCTGACCCGAGATATGTATTTCCGTTTCTCTGTTTGCATCATGAAGTTAAAATACTTGATATATTAGGTCTTAGTTCTACAACTCTAAAATCAAGCTGAAATATTTCAAGGTTATTTCACGACTCCGTGATATGGACAGGTTAAAGTGGCGTAATAATATGGGTAAAAACCGGCGAATTTGTTGGAAGTAGTGGAATTTTACTCTCTGTAAATATGTCAAATTAGGAAGAGTAATCACTATATATTTTGCTAAGTATCTAAGAGATTTGTGTCGTATACCAGCGTTCTGAAAATGGTTCCAGTTTTGAAAAAATGTGCCGTTGATTTGTTTCTACCCCACCTATGTCTGTTCCCGGCTGATCAACATTCCAGACCATAGATGTAGTCTTTTTTATTAGTGTTTAGCAGAAATTCCACTATAATCCCAGTTCTAATCCCAGAAATTCAGTGCATATTTTTTTTTGTAAAATCAAGGTAACTTTTTTTGTTTTAAACTTTTGAATGAAAAATTAAATTAAAAATTAAAATAATAATTGCTTTCTAATTTCATAATAAAAAAAAGTTCATAATAAAAAATGAAATTGTAATAATTAATAAATTGTAAATCTTAGGCTGTAGCTATGCTGTCATTTTAATTGTTCTCTGTCGTCAAATTAAATGTTGACATACGACAGCTAGCGACTAGTTTTATTATTTTTGTTACATTGTTTATTTTGTTTTTAGAAAAAGGTTACCCTTTATGTTTTCATTTAAAAAGCTAATTCTTCAATTTTAATAATTTATTCCTGTCACGATTTAAAGCTCAGTTAACTAATAACCTAATAACAATTTTTGAAAGTTTTGTAGCAGCTCCCAATTGTAAACAGAGCTTGTAAAACAGATAGGACAAATGTAAGTTTTGTTTCTCTTTCATTATTTTGGTATATGTAATTATTGTAATTATTTTTGTATTCTGTATGTGTAACTGTTTGTGTTGAGACAACAATAAATGCTTAATTTATTTCTCTAATCATTTTGTCTATTTATTTTAGAAAAGTCTCCTAACGCCTTTTTTGAGTTTCATTTAAAAAGATATGTTCTTTATGTCTAATAATTATTTCAATAGTTATATCTAGTTGTAATCGTTTGGCACCTCGAAGTGGCGTCCATTCTAAATTGATAGAGGTCCTTCCTGTGTTTTATTTGCCTATTTGCCCAGGAGATTTATGTAAGTACCCCTTTGTTTCTTTTTTTGTAGTTGTCCCAATCCAAACCCCTTGCCATTCTCTTATCCACGACCAAAGCTCTCCAATTAAGCCCTAAGTGCCGTTCGCATAAGTTTTGTTTATTTTGTTTGCCCTATCTCTAACCCAATAGTTTCTGTCCCAATTTTCAACCCCACAATAATATCCTATGTGGTAGGCAAAATATTTCATTCGTTACAAATGTTAGTAAAGTAGTGTAAGCAATAGAGTCCCGATTTATCGCCTAACGTTTTTCATATTATTGGACCACTGAAAAAGGCGTTAAAAGTTAATCGTTTTAATTAAAAAACGAAGAAAAAAATGATGTAAAAGCATTTTTTAAGCAACAGCCACAAGAATTCTTAAAGCAGAGTTGGTGAGATATGTTTCTTAATTGTAGTGGTAATGAACTGCAACTTATCTTTAAGTATTAACAGACGCATAAGAATTATTAGATATTACGTCTTTAGTGTCCTCGTCTATGGAATAGAAAGCTGGAGCTTTACAGAAGATGCCATAAAACGACTAGAGCATAATAATAAATACCGACTTCTACAGTTGATTCTACAAGGCAAGATTGAGGGTAAGAGAGGCCCTGGACGTAGGCGTATATCCTGGCTAGATAATGTCAGGAAGTGGACTGGTCAACTGATATATTTCGAGCTGCTGTGAATAGAATAAGATGGATCAATGTGGTTGCCAACATCTCTAGAAGATAGGCACATATTTAGAAGTGGTAATGATTTGTACCACAAATTACATTTAAGACATTATTATATTTAATGTCTTCGTTTTATTATTAATTTTGTCTCCATTCATTACTGCTTTCCCACTTATGGTAAATAGTTCTGTATATTTGACTATTCACTTTGTATCTTTAAAGATTTAGTCTGTAATAAATAAGTAAGCTTTATAAGATGTACCAAAGTGCTCTTACCAAATGAACCATAGAAAAGTCAGCAGAAAATAATCCCATTACTGTAAAATTTAAGTTCCTGTTGATTTCATGTAGAGAAAATAGTTTTAGCTAAAACAGAAAATAAAAAAAACACATGAATCTGCTTTTTCTTTTGTTATGCGGTTCTTTAAATGTTAATAGATATCAACAAAAAAACCTATTTATAATATAACAGGATCAGAAATCAATTTTACGAATGAAAAGTTAGGAAAATTGAATTAACCAAAGTAATTAACATAAAATATGGTTCACAGAAAAAAAATGAAGTTCAGAAACTATTCTTTTGTGCATTTTTATTATATTTACTATTTCTAATGGGAAATAAAGACAATTTTAACTAAAAATACGTTTTGAATTAAGTAAAGTTCCACGTCGAAAATCAAACTGTCAAAATAAATGAATTTTCAGTTAAAATTGTGTTCCATTCCTATTAATAACAGTAGGTAACAAAAAAATTAAGGAAAGTAAACAAATAATAGAAAATGATAATGTACAAAATTATTGAAAATAGAAAATAAAGGAGCGAATTTAGAATTAATATTATTCTTTCCCGTTTTCTTGATTTTACACTAACCTTTTGGAGGCTTCAGAAAAGGTATTTGGTTTGTTTGAACTTAGAGTATTTGTAGTTGACCCTTAACCATTTTATCATCGCAATTCTTTAATTATTTTCATCTGTCTTACTATTTTTATTTTCACATTTAGCTTTTCTTAAAATTTTGACTTTGTACGTACTTTAAAATCAATACATTTTTGCATTGAAACAAATTAATTGTCAGAGCATTTATGCCAGACCGAAATAGGTACCTCAAAAATGAGATTTTTTTGTACTTCGACAGCCAGCCACATCTCGAGCTGTTAGCTCAAAGATTATTTTAGTTTAAAATTAATTACCGACCAATTATCATCTGCAGTTAAGTTTGTTATATAAAAAAGTGCTCTTTATAAAATATCTCAGGAATTTTCTTATTGTAAAGTGGTTTCAGTTAAATTGACCGAAATTTTGCTGAGAGGTAGCTAGGCTTATCAAAAATTATCATTGCGCCAAGACTTAGAAATCAATAGTTTCTGAGTTACAGAGGTTTAAAGTATCGGGTTTTAATTCTTTTGAATATTTGTAAACTAACTTAAGAAAATAATTATGCATAAAAGGTAATGACAGTTTTCTAAATAAAATGATTCTTTTTCCGAGATACGGGATGTTGCACTTTTTTACAAACTAACGATTAATTTATTAGACTGAAACTGGTTGAAATATGCAAATGAAATTTGGTGTGTTATACGCATGGACGTATAAACACAGATGGACTCAGTTATTTACATAAAATTGTGAAGTCAAAATTATTTGAATAGGTCACATTCTCAGCACCTTCAACTGTTGTCACGTTTTGTTTTAAAATTTCTTATTCGCGAGTCGCTAAAAATATTACTTCGTATTTTATACTCTACAGGTGCTATCAAAACCAAAATAATAATTTATTGGTTAGATTAATATATTTAATTGTAATCAAAATATAAAGTGTGCACATAGTGTGCATTATTATTTAATAATAACATATAATTTAGATATCAATTAATTATTTTATATGTAGAAGCACTGAAAACTATTTATAAATGGCAACGGTTTGTTTACATTTCTCTGTCTTATGGATCTACGTTAAACTTCAAATGATGTTTCATGTTTGTTTACTTTTTAGTAAAAGTTGTTTTTCGATATTTTGGCTGTATTTTGAGTGATATTTGTGAAAAGTGAAATAAAATAAACGAAATATTTACATCCCCATCTCTAATTTCATTTGTAAGTACATAAAATTTACATTATTTAAGATGAGGAAATTGGGAAGCGTGTTTGTTTACATTTTAATAGGCGTACCATTGGATTTATTCATGTTCATTCATGTATTAAATAAGATATAAGTTCATAAAATTAGTAGACATTTTTAAATTGTAAGTAGACATCATCTGATTAAAAAAGATCTATTTAGTACCTTTTTAATTTAATATTTCTCATGGATGCAAATAAATTAGTGAAATGAATAAAACTCATTTATTTTTCTATGTAGGTTTCCAAATAATATTGACGATCGAACTATTTTGGTAGCAAATTTAGGAGAAAACATAAAGATTTTTTATTGTAGCATTATTTTGATACTAAAACGAACTTTTGGTTCTAAAACGAAAGTTGAAAACAGGAACGAGGAATATTTATAAGTTAAAAAATAATCCAGGACATGTCATAAATGAACAACAAGAGATACTAAAAATCATCGAAGAGTACTATAGAACATTATATAGTCGAGATGATCACATTCCCGAAGTAGAAATTCCAGCAATACTAAATCAAGGGTCAGAGGAACTTCCAGATATAACCGAAGAGGAAATTAAGTCAGCATTAAAAGGTATGAAGAACAACAAAACACCTGGAGAAGATGGCATTGTAAGTGAAATGATAAAACTAGGAGGCGAATGCGTCATAAAGGCTTTAAAAACCCTTTATAATGCCTGCCTCTTTGAAGGAAATACGCCAGAAAAATGGAATAATGCCATTATGATAATATTGTATAAAAAAGGAGATGTAACAGAAATTGGCAACTACAGACCTATCAACTTATTATCTCATTTATATAAACTCTTTATGAGAATAATTACTAACAGACTGGGACCTAAGCTAGATTTTCATCAACCTCTAGAGCAGGCCGGATTTAGGAGTGGCTTTGGAACAAATGACCACCTACAAGTAATAAAATCCTTGATAGAGAAAGTTATAGAATACAACAAGCCATTGATATTAATATTTGTAGACTTTGAGAAAGCATTTGACTCAGTCCAGCATAGCTCCATGTTAAGAGCTCTTACAGAGTGCAGTATTGACCATAGGTACACAACTCTTCTTCGAAATATATATGATAGCGCAACAGCTGCTGTAAAAATGTACTATGGTGACACAGACACATTTCCCTTGGAGAAAGGTATTAGGCAAGGAGACACTATCTCTCCTAAACTATTCACCGCCCTATTACTAGAGTGCTATGAGAAAAAATAATTGGGAAAATATTGGATTAAATATAAATGGGGAATTTTTGAACAACTTGAGGTTTGCAGACGACATAGTCCTTATTGCAGATCAGGTAGATCATGCATGCCAACTTCTTCAAGACCTTCAGAGCTCTTGTGCACGAGTTGGCCTTAAAATTAATTTTTCCAAAACACAATACATGACCAACCTGGTACTGGCAAAAAACATTTCCACTAATGGCACGCAAATTGAACAAGTGTATTCCTATAAGTATCTGGGCCACGAGATTAAATTGGGAAGAGACAATCAAACAACAGAGTTAAAAAGGAGAATAGGACTGGCATGGGCAGCTTACGGAAAACTGAGGGAAGTCTTTAAATCAGCTATTCCCATGTGCTTGAAGAGAAAAGTTTTTGATCAGTGTGTACTTCCAGTTCTGACATATGGAGCAGAAACATTGACACTTACCAGAAAAGTAATTAATAAGATACAAGTGGCACAGAGAGCGATGGAGAGGTCAATGTTGGGCGTATCACTCAGGGACAGAGTTTCGAGTCAGATAGTAAGGAGAAAAACTGGTGTGACGGACGCAGTTGAAAGAATTACAACCCTGAAATGGAACTGGGCAGGACATGTTGCTAGGGTCAGAGATGGAAGATGGACAAAGAAAATTTTAGAGTGGAGGCCTAGACACGATGCTTATCGTAGTCGAGGACGTCCTCCAACAAGGTGGTCGGACGATTTAAAGCGCATCCAGTCTAACTGGATTCAAGTTGCTCAAGATCGGATGCAATGGAATTATTTACGGGAGGCCTATGTTCAGCAGTGGACGCAAAATGGCTAATGATGATGATGATATTTTGATACCTATTAAAAATTAACTTGAATTCAGCTATATTTTATTGTATTAATTTTAAAGCAAATAAAATTGTATTTTAATTTTTCTATAAAGACGTGATTTGTTAATAGTTAAACTCTCGTTTTTTTTAAATTCTTTGAACGTGTTTTTATACATTATTTCTACTTCCAATTTTTAAAATTTGAATAATTACCCGCGAGTAAAAATTCAAGCACGCTTATGCTCATTGCGGAAGCATCACATTCTATCGAAGCTTCAAAACATTGTGTGTTAAAGGTATCTTATTGCTGTGTCCATCTATGTTTATACGTCCATGGTGTTACGAGTTGGTTATTGAGCATTATTTGAAATACACATTGATGAATTTTATATTCATTATTGGCGCTTATACGGGTAATGATCTAAATATTTTTAAAGAAAAAAATGGTACGCCACTAAAATTTTTAAAATTCAAAATCATTTTTAAATTCTTTATTTTCAATTTTTGTCAAAAAATCTTTCTTCTTTTTTCATATAAAAGTCCGTTTTTACCTGGAACGTGACAAAAGTTGCAACTCTCTTAGTTGCAACTCTCTCAATTGTATACACACAATTTTCGAGAGTAGTAAACTGGGGATACTGGGAAGTGAGGGAGTTACAGCACACTTTGAAAGAATGTTGCTGTTTTAAATGTCTTGTCATTTTTAGATGACTTTTTATCTCTATTTTTTGCTTCATGGCAGCCATTCTTCCTTATTATGTGCACTGAATATTTTAGTTCTATTTTTTTTATTTAATTAATGGTTTTGGATATCTTGATATATTTAGCCACGATAATGTATTTGACTACTTGAAATTGTTAATGATGTATTGCCTATTACATTTGTTAAGAAAATAGTACTTCGCAGAGGTAAATTAAAAATATAATGTAAACATCAGTATCACAAAAATCAGTAGATTGACCAAAAACCATACTTTCATTAGTTACATTCAAGGCCCTAACCAACTTAAAGTGAATATTTATATATATATATATATATATATATATATATATATATATATATATATATATATATATATATGTCATGTTTCTTCTTTCCCAACCAAAGAAAAATAAATAAAAAGATCCATGGGAATAAAATTTTAGGATATCAGTATAAACAAATTGTATATAGCAATTTAAGATAAGATTTAGTGTAGATAAGAATAGAAAAAGAACGACCTTTTCCGTTTCCAACAAAATTATCAAAAAAGCCCTTTGTTTGGAATTAGAAGACATTTTACCTGTAAGTTAATCTTTTCATTGTTTGTATAATCGAGTATTAAATGACCATATTCTAATCTTTTGAAATATGTATAAATTGTGTATTGACAAAATCAATTTTAAAGTAAGCTATTTAGTTTTTCTCTGAAATAGAAATTAGGCTTATTAGGCTTATTAGGCTTATTATTAGAAATTAGAAGTTAGTTATAATTTGGTCATCGAAGGAAACAGTCGTTTGTCTCAAGATAGGGTGTGGTTCGTGAGTTGGATACCGGCATTGTGAAAAGAATTGAATAGTTTTGCAGGAGATAACAAATAGATTAAAAGAGGTCCTTGTATCTACCGTGGGCATTTTGTGAAGATATGTGAAAGTAGTTTTACGGCATCAAGTTGACAAAAGGAAGTCCTTGTGTCATTAATAAGTAGCTAAGTTTTTGGAGAAGTGAATCAGGTGTTTTGGGTTAGTGCAGGAGGTTTGCAGAGACGTTAGGAAGGAGCCGAGGTGCCAAAAAGGAGAGATCACATCGTTGAGGAGACTGGACTTTTCTGGGTATGTTCCAACATACAATTCAATTAGAAAATAAGCTGTAAGTGTTTTGTACAATTGAAATTAATATCTGTGAAGGATCTGTATTGACATCATGGTCATGAGCATTCAAATTTAAGAACTGAGGTTTGTTAGACTAATCAAAAGTTTAAAGTTTTGTTGTTTTTTTTTTCAAGTAAAGGAAAATTTAAGTAAAATTGATTTTCAGTAAATATAAATTTATGTAGATTTAAAATCTTATTATTATAAAATTTTCATTTATTTTCTTGTATGCTGATTGATAAGATAACGGCAGAATTTGATAATTGTTTTATTCGTTCATATAAAATAAAGAATACGTAATTTTTTGTAATATAATAGTTTCTTTTATTATTATCCTTTTTCTCTATCCCGATAAAGAACAACTAGAAAATCTTTGAATCCATCGAACACAGGTAATATAAGGAGTTTTATTTTACATTTGATAACAATTAAGTTACATTATTTTGATTGGGTCAATAAATTAAAATCAAAGTAAAAATAAACAATCATAACAATATATATAATATATATATATATATATATATATATATATATATATATATATATATATTATATATATATATATAAATATATATATATATATATATATATAAATATATATATAATTATATATATAATATATATATATATAATATATATATATATATATATATATATATATATAATATATATATATATAATATATATATATATATATATATATATATATATATATAACAAAAGGTCAGAAATTCAAAATTTAAGCAAAATTTATAATTATATAATTTCTATTTAATTTATACAGTCAGTAAAATATCACATTTTGAATTTTCCATGTATTTGTTACATTTTTTCGGGCATCTATCAATGGTGAATAAATCTTCTTCTTTTTTGTTACTTAACAAAGAAGAATTTTTTAAACAAAATTTTATTTTTGACAATATGTCAAAAATAAAAATTTTTAAGTTAGTATTTATGTCATTTTAGGCTGGTTGTAGCTATTCTATTTTTGTTTATAAATTCAATTTTTTTTTCTTAAGAAACTTCATCTAAATTTTTCAGAGAAACATTTATTAGAATAAGGCATTTTTTTATTAATATTTTTTGTATTTATTATGTAAGCAGTAGTTTTATATAAAAAACTAATTTTATTTGGTGAGTTAACAAAAAATTTTTTATTTCTAGTTCAACTTTGTAAGACATTTTGTATTTTTTAGAAGCTCTTGATAAAAATTGTAATCACAATTGAAAGCTCGAGTAAAAAATAGTCAACAAATAGCCCCTTTTATTGACTCCAACCCATCAAAAACAGTGTTATATTTTTTCCAAACGAGTCACAAGTACTTCTTTTTTCTTATATATATATATATATATATATATATATATATATATATATATATATTATATATATATATATATATATATATATATATATATGATATATATAGATATGTATATATATATATAAATAATATATATATAATATATATATATATATATCATATATATATATATATATATATATATATATATATATATATATATATATATACCTATATATATATATGATATATATAGATATATATATATATATATATATATATATATATATATATATATATAGGAAGTAAATATATAACATAAGGATAGACAGAGGGAACAAAGCTAGATTTATACATTCACATTACATATTCTATCCTAAAATTTTCTTTTAGTCATTTTTAATTTTAAAAATTTGATAAAATATATAAAATAGAGTATTGACACTGAAGAAAAGGTATTTGTTCTTTTATCAGAGTTTCCAATAGATATTTAAAAACAGCATCATTATATATGCACCCGAATATTCAATGATTGATATCGTCAGTGTTACCATTATAATCGCAAAGTTCTGTTTCATTTAAACTAAATCATGAAGATAGGCTTTCGCAGTAGCATGATTAACAAAGCATCTAACAAACATTGAATATACTCTTTTATTGGGATGACTTCTTGCAGCAAAAGGCGCAGTAGGTAAAACAGTGCGAATTTTTGTGTAAAGGTTGTTACTTCTGTTACAGCAAGCATTTCATTCAATTTCCCAGTTTTCCTTTAAAACTTGTTTACGCAGCGGGACTAAATCACTTCTATTGACCCAACTAATTTCTAATCCTTTTGACGCCGATTCTTTAGCAAAATAATCAGCTTTGGTGTTACCCGAGATACTAGTATGTCTCTTTACCCAAATGAAAGAGACTGAAATATTTCTTTTAAGTAGCTTTAGTTGATTTTCTAACATTTTGATGATAATACTGTTTTTGTATAAATACTTATGCGAATTATCTAAAGCAGACAACGCAGATTTTGAATCTGACATAATTACTATTTGTTGATTAGACATTTTTTTCTCAATAGTACATTCCAGAGTTTGATATATTGCAAACAGTTATGCGAAATAAATGGAATATTGTTGGTTTAATGTTGGTATAAACTTAATGTGTTCTTGATTGTTTTGGATATATACCGCACAACCAAGTCCTAAAATGGATTTTGACCCATCTGTGAAAATTCTATATGGCTTATCAAATTTGACAAGTTGTTTCTAAAGTTAAATGCCATTGTTATCATTAAAAGTAGGGAAATAAACTTTGGTTTGGAAATAAAGAATATTGAAATTAGTTTCAGCTGGGATTTCTAAATAGGAGGAAACATTAGAAAATGCTATAGCTAAAGTCTTCCTAAGTCATTATCTTAAAGTATCAATATACGCTTAAAAATTCTTAGATGTTACGTCTTTAGTGTCCTCCTCTATGGAGTAGGAAGCTGGAGCCTTACAGAAGATGCCATTAAACAATTCAGGCATTTGAAATGGGGTGCTACCGATGTATGTTGAGGGTCTCATATATACACCACACAAGTAACATATATATTCCCCAGAGGCTAAGAAAAGACAAAGAAATTATTAACACCATAAAAAACAGAAAATTGGGTTACTTCGGCCACATCATGCGTAATGATGAATACCGAATTCTACAGTTGATTCTGCAGGGCAAGATTGAGGGTAAGAGAGGCCCTGGATGTAGACGTATATCCTGGCTAGTCAATCTTAGGAAATGGACTGGTCTAACGCCAACTGATCTATTTCGAGCTGCTGTGAATAGAATAAGATGGGTCAATGTGGTCGCGAACATCTCTAGAAGATAGGCACATTTAGAAGAAGATAGTTAAAGTTGGAATAAGTCTGATATTTTTAGCAATAGGTAGGTTTGTTTATTACCTTGACATTTAAGGATAAACTTTTCAGCTAAAGACGTCTTAAATGTAATGGAGGTTCCATACATACGGCTAATAGATTTTCAGTAACAGATTTTGTAGCAGACCCATATAAAAAGCAACCATAGTCAAGAATTGACCTGATATATAACATATAAAAGATTAGAGTAATCTTAGAATCAGCGCCACATTGGTGACGGTTAACTACAGTATTAACTGTGACGCCAAGGTAAGTATAGTGATTTTGGACAGGTACACTTAAATTATCAATTCTAATATTCTAGTAGTTCTAAATCTTGTTTTTTTGTTGTATCTGCCATGTTACATTTACTGCGTGCTACAAATTGATACTTTTTAGGAACGAAAAAAGAGTAATGATATCTAGTCATTGTCAAAAATTTGCCTGTATTTTCAATGGCTGACTGGCTTTTGATTTTTAGGTAGACTTTCGAGATAAGAGATTGTACACTTTTTTAATTTATAATTTAGTGTCTCGATCCAGTCTTTGACTGGTGGCATTTGTATAATGCCACTCTACGGCAGGGAATGACTCAATATGTTTTTTGCCAACTGGATAGACTCTTCATTAGTAGCGTTTGCAGGGATTTTCTTTCCTTGTCAGGCCGTGTTTATAAGACCATTAGAAATTCAAAGAGTTGTGTTAAACTTAACACATACTCTGTATAAAGATGTATTTCTCCAAATAAACTTCTATTTTTATATCACTTTGGTTTCTTTTTCAAAAAATTCAGAATCAGTCAAACTGAACTTGATAAAAACGTTCATACTTGACGGTGGCGCTTTTATTAGGCAGTTGTTGTAATGTATATGTAACTATGCTTTCATAACAAATTAAAAAAAAAAGATTATCTAATAAAAAACTATTGTTTTATAATAACTGAGAAATTTTAAGAAAAGTAGATATATATGCTTACCGATTTCTGTACTTCTGGTGACTTTAGTTTACGTAATAAGTCATGAACGGTTCTTTTCATAATATTTGCCTACAAAAACAAAATAAAACATTAGATTTTCTGTTAGTAATTAAAATACAAGAGTAGAATTTTTTTACGATTAACACGATTTATATTATTTATATTCAGTAGTAGTAGTATTATTAATGTGTACAGTTTTATTACTAGTTGAAGGAATGTTTGAAATATTATCAGAACTTGGCACAACCTCACTTTCATCAAAAGGCATGTTGTACGAAGTTTTCTGAACATATTTATTAGAACAAAGTAAAATAAATGATGAATTCCTTCTGTAATTACATATAATAGCACTACAGGCCCTAGACACCCTCGGCTTCGATAGTCTTGATAAGATTTCTTTACTTTTTTATGGTCTTTCACTTATACTTTCCAGTCTCTTGTTCCCATTTCTTCTATGCCAGTCCAAACGGCCTTAAACCGCTTCATTCGTTGTTTACCTCTTCTTTTTTTCCCTTGTTCTCCTGCTTGTAGGACTCTTAAGACGTTTTTTTCCTTTTTTCATTTGTAAAATATGTTTCAACTATCTAACTCTCTGTATTCTGATTTTCTGTATATTTCAGATTTCTTATAGATCTTCATTAGCTCCTGGTTTGTTCTTCTGTGCCATTCTCCATTAGACTCCTTTATCCCATCGAAAACTTTTCTCAGAATTTTCCTCTTCCAAATCTTTAACTTTTTTTCTTCTTTTTGATTCACTGTCCAAGTTTCACATGTAAACAATACTGTTGGTTTCACTATTATTTCATAAGTTTGAATCTTCGCTGCCCTGGACACATTTTTTGTCTGCAACAATGCGTTTAATAATGCTACTGCGTTGCTGCCTTTTAACAACCCCTTATCTATTTCTCTCTCTTCGCCTTCTTCTGTTTTTCTGTAATTATTGCCAAAATTAACTTTTATCCAATACGATCTTGGACTATCAGTAATACTAACAATTATGCTCTTACCTACTTTAAAATCACTTCTAATCAGAGAATGTTTATTGTAATATTTGTTAAATGTTTTATAGAAAAAACTTTTTGAGATATTTGAAAAGTTGTCCTAGGAACCCTGTTGTTGAAAAGCTCAAAAGGGGATAACTATTATAGTAGTTGTTCTGTATTTGATGATAGGCTTGGGCTTACAGACTATCTTAAATACCCTCTCGGTAACTCGAGGCTTGCTTATCTTTTGCATCTGGGTTATGATCAACTGTGCTTTTACTTTATTGTTACGAACATGCTTTCGGCATAGCCTATGTAACGGTTGCATCTCGAAAAGACGCCGAGAACCTTCGCGATGTATCGAGCACTGTAGAAATCCATTTGTCAAACGACGAATTAGAGGTGGGACTACCCCAGAAGATTCGAGAATAATACTTTTTGGTATATATATATATATATATATATATATATATATATATATATATATATATATATATATGTAATGGTGTTATGAGTTAGTTGAGTTGTTAAGATATTACCGAACTGTAAACTTATAAATAAATATATGTATATAAATTCCAACCGCTCCTTTTATTTAAAAAAAACGGTACAGTTGGTGTCCGGTGTGAGATTTGAAAATAAATTCAGCAGTGACTTTTGAAAAAGACTTTTGAAATAATGAAAAGTATTGATCATCGGGAATATTCGCGTAGTTCGGTAGTGATCTTTGTACGAAAGAACATTAAAAAAAAGTACGTGTGTGCCTGACCAAAGACATTGCTAGCAGAACTTTCAGTAAAACAGTTGCGTCAGCAACTAGAAGAACGTGATGAAGAATGCAGCGAGTACAAGAAAATACTTCAAGAACGACTAAAGACTGTCCTCAACAAGAATGGAGAAGACCCAGAGACATTCCAGTTCTAGTCAGCGGAAAAAGCAGTTTTAACGAAAATAAAAAATGTGTCGCAAATGATTGAAGAAACTTCTACAAAAAATGATAGTAAATTTGAAAACGTTTCACAAATGAATAAAGAAACTTCTAGAAAAATTGAAGAATCTTCTAAAAAAATTATGATAAATTCGAGAACCTTTCCAAGAGATTCGATGAGACGTCTCAAATTATTAAAGAAGTAGCTAAACAAAACGACGAGACTTCACAAATAATTAAAGAAATATGTATTCAGAACAATGAGGAATTTGAAGATATTTCTAAAACATTCGATAAAGTAGAAGAGAAGATCAAACAGTTAGAGAGCATGATAACTAATACAAAAGTGCTACGTTAATATAGTAACCTTAGATCCTGTAGTGAAAGAAGGATCACCGAGAGACGAAACAACACATCATATAAAATTCAAATTGCCACCATTTGATGGAAAGTCCACTTGGTCCATATACCTTGAACAATTTAAAGCTATTGCGACAACCAATCATTGGACAGAACAAGAAAAAGCTATTTCCTTGACTACTGCTTTACGAGGTGATGCTGCGGATCATAAACACCAGCAAAACCAAGCTAATGATTATCATCAAGGAAAACATAACTGGAGCCAATCTGTACATAAACCAAATGAGAATTGAACGAGTCTCACAATACAATTACTTGGGAACTATAATCAATGAGTCGTGGGACAATACCCAAGCGATTAAATGTCGCATCGGAAAGGCAAAGAGTGCATTCCTGACTATGAGTTGTGTGTTCAAGAGCCATAACTTCACCCTAGAAACAAAAATAAGGCTCGTTAAATGTTATGTGTACTCAGTGCTTCTGCACGGAGTAGAAACGTGGACATTAAAGGTAGAAACTCTATCAAAACTTCAGGCTTTTGAGCTATAGTCATACAGAAGGATCCTGAAGATACCATGGACAGACAAATTCACCAATGAAGAAGTACTACGGAGAATGAACACAACTGCGGATTGGGTCAACATCGTGAAGGGCTGTAAGCTGCAGTACTTGGGGCACATAATGAGAAATCAAGGCAGACACGAGATACTTCAATGCATTTTACAAGGTAAAATTGAAGAAGAAAGGGCCCCAGAATGAAAAAGAATATCCTGGCTTGCTAACCTGAGAGCATGGTATAGAAAGACCTCAACACAGCTATTTCGTATCATCATCACAGTCATTAACATCTTAGTAGATGTGTTGTGGTTCATAATTGGGTTATATATAACCCATTCCATTATCATAGCCAGAATGACCCATGGGTCATTCTGGCTATGATAACAAAGTCATCATAGCCAGAATGATCGCCAACGTTCGAAACGGACAGGCACCCTAAGAAGAAGAAGCTGCGGATAATTAAAGATCGATTCCTAAGGGTCAAGGAAAATGTTACCAGACCTTGTTCACTCGACTAGATAAACGTTACGGAGATGCCCATCTACAACAGGTCTACAAAATATAAATTAGAAGTATAATCCAACGAACAAGTGAGAGTTTGCAAGAATTTAAAGCAGATGTTGTTCGTATAGCGTTGTTGACCTATCCAGAGGCACCAGACAATATATTGAAAGAAATTGCTGTAAATACCTTCATCAATGGGTTGAGAGACAATGAACTACAGAAAGCTTTACGACTAGCAAGACCGAAAGTTTTAGATCAAGCGCTCGCCATTGCCTTGGAACACGAGACAGCTAGTCGAGCTTCACGGAACTATCGAGTACGAACCTCTGAAGAGAGCGACGTACAAAAAGATAAACGTCTGGAGGAAATGATGCTGAAGAGACGTGAACCCAGATGTTGAAATGGTAACGACGTAGGTCACATTCGTCGTAAATTGCAAGAAAATAATACAACAGTCAGAAAGCTAGAACAGATCGAACACTGGGCTGGAAAATGTTATTCAAATGCTGATAATCAATCAAGACGGCCATACAGTGCAAATCGTAATCATTGTCTTGAATTAAAAGAACGACTTAGTCTCGTGAGGCGAACCACCGTTATTAATGATCAATGGCAGCGTCAACAGCTACAAGACGCTCAAGCAGATGATCCATGTATAAAAAGAGTGTTGGATTGAATGCGTCGAAGTGAAAGAACTTCTTGGCAAGACATTAGCGCATGTAGTCCCGAAGTTAAGTGTTACTGGAGCCAATGGAATTGCCTAGTGCTGAAAGATGATCTTCTGTATAGAACCTTTGAGAACGATGATCGTACAGAAACTAAGCTTCAGTTGATTGTACCGAAAAGTAAAGTGTCAGAAGTATTGCGTCAATTGCATGACAGTGCATCAGGTGAACACTTTGGTATCACGAAGACTTTGCAAAAAGTTCGAGAACGGTTTTATTGGGTGAACTGTAAAGATGATGTAAGAAGATGGTGCTAGAAATGTGAACTGTGTGCAACCAGTAATGGCCCAGTTAGTAAAAAAAGGGCACTCATGAAAGAGTAGCAATCGACATTGCAGGTCCACTTCAGGAGACGAATGATGGAAATAAATATATCCTGGTAGCCATGGATTATTTTACGAAATGGACTGAGGCCTATGCGATACCAAATCAAGAAGCTGCTCCCATTGCAGAGGTACTGGTTAAAAAATTATTTAGCTGATTTGGTGTCAAACTTCGAGTCAAACCTTTTCCAAAACGTTTGTAAATTGATTGGTGTCAATAAGATCAGAACGACACCCCTACATCCTCAATCAGATGGATTGGTCAAGAGAATGAACTGAACGATGATTAAACACCTATCCAAAGTTGTATCAGAACATCAAAGAGATTGGGACCAGCACATTCATTTATTCTTAATGGCATACCGCTTGGCCGTGAATGAAACTACAGGCCAGACTCCAACCATCCTGATATTAGGTCGTGAAGTTCGTTTGCCCTGCGACCTAGAGTTTGGCTGCAGACCTTCCGAAGAACATGTTGCAAGCGAAGATTATGTCGCCTGAAGTTAAGAATAAACAACATTCATGAACTTGCCCGACAACACATTCAGTTAGCCAGTGACAGAGTAAAAGATCAATACGATTCTCGATGCAAGAATGAAAGCTATAAAGTAGGTGATCTTGTTTAGCTTTTCGTCGTGGTTTGTCTCTTAAACTTCTAAGACAATGGGAATATGAAATGGATGGGAAAGATGGGAATCATATGAAATTAAAAATAGAATAAATGACGTAATATACCGAATTAATAATACCGAATTAAGTTGTCGAAAGGAAAAACAAAAAGTAGTTCACATAAATCGTCTTGTACCTTATGCTGGCTCAAATGAAACAGAAGAAGCCAAAACCCTTCAACATGAGATCAAAGATGACCGGCGACCAAGCTTTAATGAATTTATGTCAAATTACTCAGAGACATAAAGATTCTCAGAGTGCTAGATTCGGCGTGACGACAGAAGTTCAGCAGGATCTTTTTAGTATTCCTCATAACGACTCTCTAGCCCACTGTGTTGCCCAAGATCTTGATATGACTATATTGACTTGATTGATTAATATCATCTGTATTTTATAAGAAGTTGGGTCGTTTAGACAAGTTAAAAAATCAGCAGCCCAAGTTTTTGCATTGCTGTATACAGTCTAACCCTACTTAACGATTTCTTCTGTGTATGTTTTGGTTTTTTTCTAACAAGATGTTTTCAAGGACTTTTTAGGTGGTATTTGGAGGCGTTGTTCCAACGTTGTTATTTGGTATATTTCCTCGGTTCCTAATACAGTATTTTTTGTTTTATTTTTTATGGATTGGTACGATAATTCCTTCTTTCCATTGATCTGGCATTGTTTCTTCTCGCCAGTTACCTTAAATTAGCTTATATGTACATCGGTACAACGCTTCTCCTCCGTGTTTTAAGCACTCTGTGAGTATACCATCGCTACTTGGAGCATTATTATTTTTAAGTTTTTATATTCCGTGTGTTACTTCTTCGTATGTCGGGTATTGATCTACTATTTCAGCTGCATTTACTTCTATATTTGATGTATTTCTAATAGATTTTTCGTTTAACAGTTGATAGAAGTATTTCTTCCAGGGTTTTAGGACTTCCTTGTCAGTGATATGCTGTCCGCTGTTGTTTTGAAAAAAGTTCCCTGTTCGTTCTTGCTTGGTATCCGGGGTGATTTATGGAACTTCTTTAAAGAATTGTCTTACTTTTTCGTTTTTTCCGATTTATTTCTATATCTTCGATTTGTTTCTGTGACTCCTTTTGTTCCCTTTTTATTAACATTTCTTGTTGGTTTTTATTCTTGTCTATTTTATCCATGTTCTGTTTAGCTACGTTGCTTTCTTTTATGAATTTCAGGCAATCGTCATCGAACCATTTTTTGCTGGTCTCTTTTTTTGTCCTAGTATTTCATCTGATACGCTTTTCACAGGTAATTTGATATTTTTACAAGCAGAGTCTAGGTTGCTATAATCATCTGTCTATGATAAAACCTCTTAGGCTTCTCAGTCTAAGCAGTTACTGCCCCTCCTGATCTAATTTCCTGTGACTCCGTCATTGGAGACCCACGTTTCTTTGTGTATTTTATTGTATTCGAGCATTGATGATTTTATTATTAGGTTATGAGATGCTGCAGAGTCGATTAGCCTCATTTCATTATTGTTACCAAAATTATGGAGACTATAGTTACTATAGTCTGTATACTACTTCCTTTCCAATTTTTGTATTGAAAGATGATATGCATTTTCTGTTTTGACTGATTATTTGTCAGTTCTTCTAGTTTCTCAATAAGATTGTCTACTTGCTCTTTCTTTTCCTCTACTGGTGCATGGGCAACAATTAAGCTATAGTTATGTAGTTGTCGTTTTAGTCTGATATAACAGTGAATTTCGTTAACAGGTTTGAAGCTTATAACTGACCCCACAAAGCTTTCTTTGACTATAAAATCAGTGCTTAATTGGTGCTCCTGGTCACTTCTGCTGAACAATACTACAGATTTATTAGTTTTTAGTATGCCTTTTCCAGTCCATTTAATTTCTTGTAAGGCAGTTATGTCCATGTTTCTGGATTCAAGTTCATTGACTACCTGAGTTAGGGTTTCTGATGGATATAGTCTTAGTAGGTACGTGTCACGTTCTTATATTTATTGTCCTTTGTCGTCGCTTGTGTCGTCAATTTTGTCGTCTTAGAAGGTCCATACTGTTACTTTTTCTGTGAATTCAGTGATTAAGTGAACCAAACGAGGCTTAACTAACTATGTTTTAACTCGCTCAATTACAAAATTCACCAAATAGCAAGTATTTAATAAATATCATATATCGCTTTGCAAAATAAACACTTTGATATTCGCATAAAAACTAAAATTTCCGGATTTTAGGGGTATATAATTATACTGATAATTTTTCGACTGTTCTAACAACCATTCAAATTTCATCATTTTGTGTCATGTGGAACAATTTCACCCAATCATGTCAACATTAGACTGATAATTGCATTCAGTGCAATTTTCAATCCCTATGACAACACGATCGAGTTTGACAACTTCATCCAAATAAATTTCAAAATGTCACTTTAAAATTTAAAATTAAAACTTAAATTTTAATAATTGTACTTTCACTAACTGTACTTTTAATAAATAAATGTTTCGTTATGTTGAGTTATGATTTTTTTTTTTTCGAAAAATTATCCGCCGAATATCCCTCGGACATTGATGAATGCCTCATAATTTCATAACAAATTTCTCAAGCTCGTTGCTTGGTAACAGCACTCAGCCTTCTGCTTCGTGCTGTTACCAAGGAACGAGCTTTCGATTGTCATGAAATTATCTCGTCTGTTATCAATGTCCTAGGGATATTATTACTAAAAGCCGAGAACTGCTCCGCGTGGATAAAATTATATATATATATATATATATATATATATATATATATATATATATATATATATATATATATATATATATATATAATTTTATCCACGCGGAGCAGTTCTCGGCTTTTAGTAATAATATCCCTAGGACATTGATAACAGACGAGATAATTTCATGACAATCTATATATATATATATATATATATATATATATATATATATATATATATATTCAGGGATTCTACAGTATTCACTGCATCCCTCGCTCAATCGTTTCCATCTCTCTCTCTCTAATGTCCCATTCTATATCGTTTAGGCCTCCAGGATCTTCGGGGTCGTCCTCTTTTCCTCCTTTCTATGGGGCTCCATTCGGTTATTCTCTTTATCCATTTGCTGTTGCTAGTTCTTCTTACATGGCCATACCACTTTGGTCTTTTTTGTCCTATATATGTTAGTATGTCTGTTTCTGTTGATGTTCTTTGCTTTATTTCGTCATTACTTCTCCTATCCATGCTTGTTACTCTATTGCTACTATCTTACTGCTATTTTCTTGTTTATAATCCATTTTTCAGCCCTAACAGTGTTTTATAAATCTGTGTTTTTGTATTCATATTTAGGTGTCTATCCCACCATACTGAGTTAAGTTGTCGGATTGCTGTTCTTGTTTGTCCTAATCTTTGTGTAATTTCTTCCTCTGTTGTTGCCTTTCTAGTGATTATAAACCCCAAGTATTTGAATTTATCCTTTCCTTTGATTGTTACGTTGTCATCAATCTGAAGATCTTCTAAGTCTTCTTCACTTATAGATAAGTACTCTGTTTTCGCGAGGTTAATATCTAGGCCAAACTTGGTATATTCTTCTTGTAGCTTCTTCATCATGTAGCTGAGGTCGTCTAGGTCTTGTGCACTCACTACTTGATCGTCTGAAAAGCTTAACGTATATAGGTATTCGATCCGTACCGGTACTCCCATGCCTTTGCATTTTCTTTTCCATATAGTCATGGTTTTCTCTAGGTATATTTTGAATAGGGTTGGAGATGTGGAACAACCCTCCAGGAGCCCTTTTGTTGTGGTGCAGTCTCCTATGATTCTTGTTCCCACTTTAATGGACACTTTATTTTCTTTATATAGAGTTTTTGTAGCTTCTATAAGTTCCGTCTGTATTTCTAATTTGTACATTGCCTCCATTAGTTCTGACCTTAGTACAGAGTCATACGCCTTTCTCAGGTCCACAAATGCCAAATGTTTCTCAATTTTTATGGTTTTTTTCTTTTCCGACAGTTTTTCAGTGTATATATGTGGTTTACGCATAATCTTCCTGCCGTGAAGTATCTTCCCATATACTCTTCCTCTTGATGATATTACGCTTATTTTTCTGTAGTTTTCGCATCGTTTTCTATCTCCTTTCTTAAATATGGATGTCATATATGCCTCTGTCCATTTCCTTTGGAAGCTGTTCTTTATTTATGGCTTTCTGAAATATCCATTGTATTATCCGGTGTAATTTTTTGAGCCGTATTTTATAAGTGGATAAAATTCTGACTGGAATTTTCGCGAAAGAAAAGAATTTTGCTTCGTGAAGTACAGGACCGTAACATAATCTCGCCCTCCTGTTCGCCCGAAAGCACCTAAAAAACCAGATCGTTGGGTTCTGTAGTTCATAAGGATCCAGTCTCTCCAAGTGGACCACCTTTGGCTTACTTCGTGGCACCCCATATACAAGGTCGCTTATCTTCTTAGTGACCAGGTACGGTACCTCTCAGGGCTGCTGCAACTTAAACCTTTTCATTTTGTTTGGTGGTAGAGTCAGACTGCATCACCTTCCTTAAAGCTAACGGGAGTAAATTTCTGATCGAACCTAGCCTTATCAATTAATGCTTGAGTGTGGTGAAGGTACGCTGGCAGTCTGGTGTGCAGTTACATGACAGCTTCCTCTTAGTCAGGTTATGGAGAGGTTAGGCAATCTTTCCAAAATATTTTAAGAAGACGATCATTTCTTGGTGCCTGCCTTATGGAGTTGGAGTTGTCAGTGTTTATACGATGTTGAACCAAGCCAGTGCGGCCAGTTATTTTTCCTCTAAAGATGCCACTTTCGTTTTTAATAAACTATTTTTTCATATTCTTCGGATAGATGTCTCCATGACTTCTCAACAATTCAGTGGAGAGTTGGTGTGTACTGCTAACTGTTGGCACGTTTCCTTCTATTCTAGTCACTCTTATAATTAGCTCGTATATTCCAAGTAATTGGTCCTTTTTGGAGGTAGTCTTGTTCATTTGAGTTGACCACTCTTACAGGAATGGTCTTCTTCTCCCCATCTACCTAATATCATAGCTATACTCTTCTCCACAATGATGCTCTTCTGATTATCTTACTCTGCCCTTCTGATTCTAATAACTTGGCTCTTAAGCTCCATCAATTTGTGAAATCAAGATCTTTTCTCTAATAGCAGGTATCTTTGTGTCTTCTGCGACTAACATCTTCAGTTTATTTTGCTGATTTCTGGAGACGGAGAGTAGAATTTTTTCATTGATAACCACTAATGACTTATTTCTGACATCTACAGTAAACAAATCCTCGGACACGATGTCGACGCTCAGGATAAACTATTATATCTGGACGTTCTACTTTTACACATATTTTGATATTGTTCTGAAGCTATTTTCTTGTGGCATTGTAAATTAATTACTGTTAAACTGGGAATAAGCCACAATTAGAGATAAAAATACGTTTATTGACGTTTCAAAGGTTTGTATTTTGAGAACGATTTCCGAAGTGGAAATTGAAACGTCAATAAACGTATTTTTATCTTTAATTGTGGCTTATTCCCAGTTTAATAGTAATTAATTTACATATTTTGATGTTGAGAACCTGGGGGCTTGGAAAAGAGTAGCCAAAGTGCTCTCCTTGACATTGGCTTCTTCTAGTTTTTCAAATTTCGTTGCTATTGTGGAGATTGCCTGCTAGTCGATTATCTGTCCTCTGATCTTGTACATCATCTGCAATTACGTTAAAGTCCTACCACTACCAATCCACAATTATAACACTACCTATCCAAGTGATAAGTCCTACCACTACCAATCCACAATTATAATACCGAAATATATCTGATTATTAAAAAAAAGAGTGCCTACTCTTGCCTTTGTTAAATCAATGAATGATGAATGAATATTCGGATGAATATTTGTTAAAAGTTAAAAAAATTAATTAAGGTAGGCATTGAATATTTAAGTGCCATCCAAAGCTAATCGTGAATTAATTTAAATATAAAAACTAAGATTTACCTGTTCGAGAAGGGATCTGTATAGATATGCTACTATAATTAAACCAACTCCTCTACCAAAGCTAAACTGCACGTTTACATAGATGTAGAAAACTTTCGTCAAGTTCAAATCTTCCTTCAGTAAATAACTATAATAAATTTCAACAACGCCTGCTAAGACAAAGTGAAGATAAAACGCTAATGTCTGAAAGTGAAAGAGGTCGTTTATATCCAGGCAAATGTCACAAATTTGACTGTAGACATAATGAACTTCATCGATTTTGTTCTTTACCAATTTGAAATCTGAAAAACGAATAACAGATGTGGCAAAAAAAAAGTGTGAAACGTGCATTGTGTGTTTTGATGTCAAAATAGTACATTCAAATAAAAATCAAATGAAAAAGTATTTCAAAATTAAAATCAGCATAGGTTATCAACATAAAATGATGATAATTGGTACTCTGGAGGTAATATATCACTTTTAATTATATAAACTTTAAAAAATAAGGAAAATATCGAGCACAAGTTTAATCAAATCTTGCCCAAGTATTTTCGCTGTCTACAGCATCATCAGGGGCACTGGCGCCGACTACGTGGGTGCTGCGGTGCCCGCGCCCCGGACAGGTAAATCTGTCCGGTGCGAAGCACCGGACGCCGATGGAGGATGGAGTTGAATTTTCTGTCGGCGAACGATACATGGAGAGGAAATTTCTCGCCCGCCCACTCTGCGCGCTTCGGGTTGAATTCTCGGACGTGCATCGTGCATCCTTCACTTGCTGGTTTTGTGTGTTTATTCAATGTTGCAAGATAAACCAGTCGAATATATTTCAATTTGTCAGGCATACGGTGCGTTTTTTTTTGGTGAGGGGATGTGCCATCACTGTACATAGATTAAGACAGGTAAGTACAAAGGGGAAATATTTGAAGCGTTTATTTGAAAAACAACATGTTATTGTCCAAGAATTAAAATTTTGGCAAATCAAGAAAAACTGCCCAGCTTCAATTTATTTCAAATCTTTCTTTTACTAAGATATTCATTGGAAGGAATGTAGATATCAAAATAATTGTACAAGTTGATTTCATATTTTTATTGATGTATTAAACAAAAATCGGTAGAAACTTAGCGAAATAATCTATATCATCTATAATATTCATAACATTAGAGGAGGTATTGTGTTGAACAGTTTCTGCCATGCTGAACTAGTTTTCTATTACAAAAGAAACAAACATCACCTGTTATTAACAAAGAACACACACAACTTATTGAACTGATACATTTATAGACAAAATCATTCACGCTTAGCGATAACCGTTGATTAAGATGGGACAAGTGTTGCTTTTACAACATACCGCTTGGATATCTGTTGTTTTTCTAAAACTATCCGAATATTCTATGTATTTGGGATTTTTACACAACTGAATATGTGAGATCGATAAAAACTACTATTTTATGCGAACAACATATAAAGTCAAATTTTCAAAAAATGAACATGCGTTGTTTTTCAAATAAACGCTTCAATTGTGTATTAAAATGCTTTTGTTTTGTGACAACACGAATAAAGTGTGAAATTTCCATTCTAGATTCCTGATCACTAGAAATGGATAAGTTCATAATACGTACTCCGATACAAACTCATTAGGCTACGAGGAGCAATCTGTTCCAGTTCCATCGACATCTGTTGAGAGTTACAATGGTAGTAAAGCCATAACGTCTAGTGGAAAGAAGGGCAGACAGTTTCGTGACACGTGGAGTGTCACTTATCCATGGATAACAT
Organism: Diabrotica balteata; assembly: GCA_918026665.1. Lineage (NCBI taxonomy): Eukaryota > Metazoa > Arthropoda > Insecta > Coleoptera > Chrysomelidae > Diabrotica > Diabrotica balteata. The sequence goes on along the minus strand of OU898281.1, from coordinate 84,087,946 downwards.
ATGACAGTACACTCGATAAAATTTTTTGTACTATTTGCAAAACAGCAGCCGCATTGAAGCTGCCAATAGCATCGACTGGAATAAATTCGCATAGAGTCTTATCAACTTACTTTACAGAAGGTTTCAACTCGTGGGGAAAGCGTTAGAGAGATTCAAGGATCACGAAAAGTCAGAATTTCACAGACATTAGGCGCTATCATTGAGACAGAACGATCAAGGCGTAAACGTCGCAAATATGTTGTCAAAGTCTAAATTGAAAGACATGACCGATGCAAGAAAATGTCTTCTCACAATATTTTCCACTATTAAATACTTGACTGTTCAGGGTATTGCTATCAGAGGACACTTCGATAGTACATCAAACTTCAATAATCTGCTTCATTTAAGAGCTAACGATATTCCAAAACTGCAGTCTTGGTTGGGCAGAACAGGATATAAATGGTTATCTCATGATATTTCGAATGAAGTAATGTCCATTTTATCGAATGCTGTTCAGAGAATTATTCATGACCGTGTCCGTTCGCAAGAATTTTTTTCAATAATTGCTGACGAAACATCAGACATTTCAGTGAGCGAACAAATGTCTTTCTGCTTGAGAAGCGTGAATGCTTCCTTGGAAGTTGAAGAATATTTCATCGGTGTGCACGAGACTGAATCCACAACTGCAGATGTTCTCTATAACATGATTAGAGAGATATGTTACGTCGATTGGAGATTGGCAATTGTCGCGGACAGTGCTACGACGGCGCAGCGAATATGAGTGAATGTGTCAATGGTGTTCAAAAAAAAATTCTTCTCGATGAGCCACGTGCTATATATGTGCACTGTCACGCTCATAGAGTGAATCTAGTCGTTCAAGATTCCTTCCAGAAAATCTTGCATGTCTGTGATTTCCTCTCTAATATAAAGGACATTATCACTTTCATTCGAGATTCTCCGAAAAGACTCAGCCATTTCAAGCTATTTCAAGGCTCAGATAAATCTCCAGCTCTTCGCCCATTTTGTCCCACTCGCTGGTGTGTGAGAGTTGAATCTTTGAAGAGTTTCTTAAAAAATTACGAGAATATAAGTGAATTCCTGGAACAGCAGAAATTGCAGCCAAGCGATGGAGGATCAAAAGCTAGCGGATTCCTCAACAAAATTTCGGATTTCGGATTTTACTACCTTCTTAAGTCTATAATACTTATATTCGAAAGAATAGAGACATTGAACACGATCCTGCAAGGACAAGCACTTGATTTTAATAAAGCAACCAAACAAGTAGGAACTGTAAAAACGTCTTTTCTGTCGATTCGCAATGAAGGCAGGTATGATGAATTGTGGAACAATGTTACAACAGAGTCTGAGCAATGTCGAAATTGAATCTATACAGGATATAGTGACATATCTGAGGAGTCATAGCGAGCTTTATGATATTTTACCTGAATATTTAAAATTCATAAAGTTGTTGCTGGTAATACCAGTCTCATCATGTACGGCCGAAAGATCTTTCTCATCATTGAGAAGATTGAAATCATTTTTTTAGATCAACAATGAGCCAGAAGAGATTAAATGATGTAATGATACTGAATGTTCATGGCGACATGGTGGAAAATCTCGATTTGGAACAACTCTGCAATGAGTTCATCAAACGGTCCTCTGTTAGGATGAATTCTTTCTCCTTGTTCGATCCTAGAGAAAAATGAAATATAATATTTTACAGCCGTTGTCTGTTGTCTTATCATGTTCTCTTGACTAATGGCAGTTTTATATGTATTAAATTTTTTATTAGTGTAATATTGATCATGTCGTGTTTATGTTTTTCGTAGATATAGGATATAGGTATGTTTATCTATCTTTATATTTTTCATTCAATAAACGTTAATAAATTAGTAGAATATGTTTATTTTCCTAAAAATTTGGCTACCCAGCCCACCCTACCTTTTTCAGCACAAAGACAAAAACTTTGACAATCGAAGGTGAGGTGCACTGGACGGAATTTCTAAAAGTCGGCGCCACTGATCAGGGGCATCTGAAATAAGCCAAGAAACGTTTTTTTAAATGAAGAAAGTTAATTAACTTCGATAAAAACTCGAAGTTAATGGATGATAAAAGTTTTTTGTGATTAACGTTTCAGACTTACTTTGTCAAATTTGGCTATCCAGCAAGCGTAGAATGTGATACACATGAAAATGGACATAAATTGTACAAAACACTACATTAACAAAAGGACAAACAGTTTAAAATTATTAAAATTATTCTGACGCTCTACATTCTTGTCGGCAATCGGAGAGAGAATGGTATTTAATGGAAATGATAAGGTGACCTATGACATATGACAGCTTTGATGGACTGTCACAATCATGGATATATAATATGAATATATTAAAATTCTCTGTAAGTAAGCTGGCATTGATCAATGGTCTAACTGACACTACTATAGAAGCTTATGAAATATGAAATATAGAATATTTGGATTTACCTAGATGGCATAATCCAGATCTCACAATCACGCCAGTCTATAATAATAAGGTTGTAAGTTTGATAGCACATGAAGTGGACATAAAGAGTGAATGAAAGAAATAGACTAAACGATCAATTGGACAGTGGGTGGTTGACTACAATAAAATGGTCTACCAGGCACTGTGAATACTGTAAAAAAGAAAAGAAAACTGACTATGAAATTGAAATACTAAAAATTAAAGCAAATTTGAAAGCAGTGTATAAATGGGGTATAATTCAAGTAGTTCAGTTAAACCCCTAGCCAATGGGAGAACTGTAAAACTAATATGTAATAGCGTTAGTAAAGACCAACTGACCAACAGTGGCAGATGTTGTAATATACAACTGTGGAATTGGTATATCTAGATTACGCAGAGGTATGAAGAGTGAAATTAACGCCAACTATAGATCAATTCAACCTGAGCAAGTTAGTTGTGTAAATTGTTAAAAAATACAATAGTAATGTTGATCAAAGCATGAAATTAATAAATTCTTAATGGATATACTCAGTGCGGGAAGTCTAAACAGCATAGCTGGGTCCACTACGAGGTGAAGCTGCAATAAAGTTTTTAAAAATAGGTTTAAATTTAGTACAATTTAAATTAATTTGAGTGTTAAGACAATGAGAGTTTCCATTTGTTTCCTTTGTGATCTCCAAATCTTCCAATAAATCCAACTCCAAATAGTTTTTCTTTCTACTGATGTCATGCAAAATAGACGAACCAGTATTGATGTTGAAATTGTGTTTACTAGATAGTAAATGTTGACCAAAACTTGTGGCAATTTTATTGGAAATGTTGCTAATATAAGTAAAAGAGAAATATCTGATTTGGTTAGAAGCATTAGGTTGAAGAAGACATTGTGATGAATATGCAAGCTTTTCTGCAATTTTGAGTTTAGCTCTATTTAGAAGCTTATGGATAATGTTGGGATCATAACCATTATTGAAAGCAATTTTCTTGAGAGTTTTAAGTTCCAAATTAAAGTTATCATTCGAAAGTGGAAATTTGAGTAATCTGTGAATATAACTATTGAAAACAGCCATTTCATGTTGGGTTGAATGGTTAGATGTCTTATGTATAACATGATCTGTTTGAGTGGGCTTTCTGTAAATATTGTACTCAAGAGAATTTTTATTACGAGATATAGTCACATCCAAGAAGTTCAACTTATTGTCAGATTCTGGTTCCAATGTAAAAGAAATGTTAAGACATCAGTAGAAAGAAAAACTATTTGGAGTTGGATTTATTGGAAGATTTGGAGATCACAAAGGAAACAAATGAAAACTGTCATTGTCTTAACACTTAAATTAATTTAAATTGTACTAAATTTAAACCTATTTTTAAAAACTTTATTGCAGCTTCACCTCGTAGTGGACCCAGCTCGGCTGGTTAGACTTCCTGCACTAACAGAGTATATTCTTTAACAATTTACACAACTAGCTTGCTCAGGTTCATTTGATCTATAGTTGGCGTTAATTTCACTCTTCATACCTCTGCGTAATCTAGAATTCTAGATATACCAATTCCACTGTTGTATATTTCAACATCTGCCAATGTTGGTCAGTTGGTCTTTAGTAACGCTATTACATATTAGTTTTACAGTTCTCCCATTGGCTAGGGGTTTAACTGAACTACTTGAATTATACCCCATTTATACACTGCTTTCAAATTTGTTTTAATTTTTAGTATTTCAATTTCATAGTCAGATTTCTTCAGCATAGTGTCGATTTAATTTTTGTAAGTTATCTAACTGGAGTTGGAGCTGATTTACTCTATCCATAGCGTAAATCTTTTCCATTTCTGTCTGTTTCCATGCCGTGTACAGCATCTGTTTATTATGGGACCTTGCATAATTTTCTTGAAAGAGGGTACTATTTTGTTGTATTAACAGTACCTCGTTAGGTGTTTGCGGACCCGTATTTTGTTGGATCATTTTAGCGAGAACAAACAATCCTTACAGTCACTAGGTGTCCTTCATTATTTCTAACCAAGCGCCCGGACTATAAAGAATTTAAAAGTAATTTGGATTTATCTTACCAGTGTTTGTCACTTAACTATTTTTGTTTAGTTTAATTGATATATTTTTTTTCTTTAGCAACACATTGGTTTAAAGTTTAGCATAATTTATTCTTTATTTTCAATGCCAAATATGATTGTCCAATAAAAAGATTTATTTTGTGTTTTTACTACATTTTTGTATTTTTTTACTTTTTTTCAAAAAATATATATGGTCACCATAGCTAGGTATAATTAATAAATATTATAAAAAACAACAAAACCCTGAAATTCTCAAAGAACTACTACAAAAAATAAATTTCTAACAGTAAATAACCAATTTAAAAACAGACAAAACCAGAATCGCGGTTAAAAACAAGGTTAGAAGTTTAAATTTGACATTTGACACACAACAGGCGCACAGAAAATCTGTACAACAAATGCTTAAAGTGCGCTTTCGCGAAGCTTTCCGGCCGATATAAAGGCATGATACTATAACAACAAGATATGCTCTCTTGCCGTTCTAATTTTAATTGACTTTGCGCATGTCGTCATAGCGAGACAAAGCCAGGGGACTTATATGTATTATATTTTAACGATGCATCATATGGCAACGTTGTTCCATTACTGTAATGAACAACTTCAAATCTTAAACTGTTAACGGTAAGTATACCTCGATGCCATATCTTGCACTAAGAAGTCATAACTAGTTATTTTCTGTGAAAACGTGTTTTGAAAATTAATAAGTAATTTGTAAAATTAATTAAAGAAATATATGAATCTACGATTTGATTGTGTGTATTACAAACAAAATAAATGTTGCTACAAAACATAAATTAAAGCCGGCAAAATGTAAAGAATTTGACCATAAAGGAAAAGCGGGTCATACTTGAGACTTCATGAATACCATTTAGACATTTATTTTACAATCTTTGTCATTTTTCTTTTGCGGTATTGTAATTATCTTTAATATTTTGATTTAGAATTCGTATTTTAAAATACATTTTACTTCTAAAAAAAGTAATTTTACATATTCGCTAACATTTACATATTTTGCAGCTTCTACTAAGTTTTTTAAATAATTTTTTGTTATTTTTAATGTGTCGCCATAATAAATACGAAAAATATGTTCCAGTTCACTGCATACTACATACATCCAAAGTAACTTTTTTTAAAGAACTATCAAAAATAAACTATTACTTCAAGTTCTATTAAAATGGGAATTAGTATATATTATTATCTATAGAAACATTTATTATTATCCATAGAAACATTTGCTCTGCTGTTATAAAGTTTAACTTGCTGTCATTACAGTTGTCTCGGGCTTACGTCACAAGAACATGCACGTTGACTTATCTTGTTTTGTTATAGTATCATGATATACAGGCGTGTAAATAGATTCTTGTCATAAAGGCTTCTTAACACTTACACCTTACGCACTAGTCAAGACCATATTGAGTTTTTATTTACAAATTATTTTTTCACAGTAACATTTTAAAAGATGAATAGGTAATGTTAAAAATAATAAAAACATTATATACCTTTATATTGAATATGAATATAGATCAAATATAAGTTCAATTTTTTCAGCATATATAATGGCGTATTCAGTAATATAAACAACACATATATTACAATTTCTGAAAGAAAAGTGTTCCAATAATATTTCATATTACTGTTGTCTTCGAAAAAAATAAGTCGTTCTAAGGCACATCTGAAAGATAAATTTCCTGTGTAGATAATTATTCCAATCCACGTTTTTCGGTTGAGCATTTTATAATCTATGGCTCCGACTAACGCCAGAAAGCGATTCTCAACTTCTAACAGCCTTGTAAAAGTTTTTGTGTATTTATGAATTTTCAAACAAGGCATTAACACATTTAGGCAACAAGAAACCCAGTCCAAAGTAGTGAGGAATGTTAGAGAGTATGTGTAAGCATACCGACCTTCAACGTTGTCATTAATTCGATACTGATAGTTGCTGACATAAAAACAAAGTAATGCTATCAGAAAAGAATAAACCATAGCATATTTATCTATTTTATAAATTTTAGTATTCTCATCGTACTTATATGGTGCAATACCGACTAATTTTGTAAAAATATGAAAAGGCTTCAAACATTTATGTAAGTTCATTATTTTAAAATAGTTTAGAGCTCAACTTATTCAAATTATTCATTTATTTTATTGATCATTAAGTATCTGACAGAACTAGTAATAATAAAATATAGTTCAACATGTTAGATACTAATTCTCTTTATATTGTTTTGTGTATAAGCTTATTTTATATTTTTGTATTAAATGTTAGATCAAATAGGGGAAACGTGGGTAGACTGAGACGAAAAAATTTAGGCCTTCATATTTTTTTTTCAAAATGTTTTTATTTACTAAAGTATGGCGAAAAGACATGACTAAGTTAATTGGTAATACATATGAACACTTACAGTACCAAAAATACCGTATAAAAAAAGTTTCACTCAAACAAAATAATATGTGCAATTGTCTCACTGCATCCTTCCTTGAGGGAACAGTGAGACAACAGTGTCTTTTTGATTTATTATTGTTCAAACTAATAGACAGTCTTCATAAATCGAAATTTATTGCTGTTTTTTAAGACTTGCTACAAAAAGAGAAGAAAAACACATTTTGGATCACTCATACATATTTTTAAGAAATAGTATCAGTTACTAAATTAACATAAAAAATAACGCCCCTGGTAACATGCGGTTCTTTTAATATTTGAACAATTTGACCTGGAGAAATAGTACAAATGTCCGTGATATTAGGAAATGCAAAACATTTATTGTTTTTAAACTTTTTCACATAAAGTTAACTTCGACAGCCATAATATTGTGTGTTACAATTTACCCCACAAAATACTTTTTCACTGTTTTATTTTTGGCATCATCATCCAGAAGAGTCATCAGATTCTATCATTTTTTCCTCTTTGGAATCATTAAACTTTGACAATATATTTACCTTTATTAAGTTTATTACCATTAACAGTTTAAATCGCCGTCTTCTTTATTAGCGAATATTATATTTCCCTTTCTTCTGGTTTTACCTATTGCTGGTGTGTTGGCTTTCTTTGGATATCCTCGTAATTCCACAGGACTCACAAATTGTAGTTTTATTATCTTTTTCCTTTTGTTCGTCAAGTTTTTGAATTGTCGAAACTTGTTTGACGCCCTTTTGGGCTAGAACCTTAGCTGAACTGTTTGCGACTGTCAAAGTCCCCGTTTCATCCAGATTATAAATTCTCAGACCATTTAAGAAATTTTCGTGCTTTCTTAAAACTTTTTCTAGTTTTTCAAAAAATAATTTATTTTGTTGCCCTAGCTAGACTACAACCTTCGGGGGTTCGTAGGCTCAAATTTGGATGCTGTTTTCGAAATCCGTTGTACCAATCTATTGATACCTGACTGTTCCCACTTGTTCGGTGGGTTAATACTATTAGATTTGGCCAAATCATAAGTTAACTTGCAACAGTCAGTTACAGTTAGCCCATAAAAAATCTTTGAGCAAGTCACAATGTATTGAACAAGAATTTCTTCTAACTGTGACAAAAAAAATTGTTTAACTTTGTAGTTAGGACTCATCCTACAATTAGAGCTTTTGTTAACGACAACGGTCAACGGGTCGTTTTTGACACCGTCCCGTTGGCCGTTGCTCACTCTCTTTCAGGTTCGTATGAATGTTTGTTCACGCAACGGCAACCAACCCGTTGGTTAACTTTTCACTGTCTACGTATCCAGTCCTCCTCGGCAAGACGTTCGACGGGCCGGTGCCGTGAACCCTCAGTGAACCATTTTAGTTTATGCAAGTGTGTTAACGGCGTTGGACGAGCATCCGTTGTTTCAATAAATTTCTTTCTTTGTTGCCGCTAAAATATGAATTTTGATATGGAGATTTTAATAAGTTATTTCATCAATAATTTTTATATTATATACAGATTGTACTTTTTTTATAATAGAAATTTTTTATTCTGTTATACTAATAACATAATTCATACATAGGTAACAGCTAGTCGATCAGCAGGTGCAAGGGATAGACTCATATTAGTGTCAGCACGTTTTAATTTATCATGTACTATTCCTAACAATTTGCGGAAAGTTTCTTGACCTATTCGGAAGTAATTGACGAATTTTGTTTTGTCTTTTTTCAATTCTTCGTAAAGTGTATGAAGAGCACCATACTTTTCTCTTTCTAACAAAATAGGATGTATCCATATTTTTCTTTTGCGCTTCTCCCATTGCTTTTGCATTTCTTTATACAAATAATAGGCTAGTATAATTTTTTTTCTTTGACGACAATATGGTATAACATGTATTGCGTGCACTTCTTACTTTAAAACTGACCATATTTCGGAGATTCCATACTGTCAACGGACGCATATCCCTTGAAAATTATTAACCGTCACCACGTGTACCCGTTTAGCATCGGCCCGTTACCCGTTGACAAAAACGTTCGTTAACAAGAGCCCTTAGTGTCTTCTTTGTATTTTTTTACATATCTGCTTAAAGTTTGAATGCTTAAGTTTGCTTCTCTGGCAGCACAGCGCATTTTAATACCATTTGTAATTAAAAGTATCACCTCCCTCATTTGTTCGTCCGTGAACCGACCAACGGTTTTTGCAGTTTTCTTGGGACGCACAATACTGCAAATAAACAATGACTAGTTTAGTTAGTTTAATTTTTTACCAAAAGGAAAATAACGTAATTTTACAAGGGAACAGTGAGACAGATTATAAAATGTCCTACTGTACCGACATATGAAATGTCTCACTGTACCACATTGCAATTTTTTCAGTCAAACGGCTTAAAAATGTTTTTGAGACTAATGCGTAAGAAAATACCATGATTTAGACTTATCTTAAATGCGAAACTATCGGTTACTATCAACAACACAATTTTATTGTTAATAGTTTTTTTTTACAAACTTTAAAATTGCGACCAAAACAATTACTTTGACAATAATAGAGAGTTATCAAGTAAAATTTTATCCTTTCGTTATTTTGACACTTAAACACTATTTTTTACGGTATAAAGTTTTAACTGATATGTAATTTTAGAAAAAATAGTCGAATTGGTGATTCACGTTAAGAGTTGGCAGCTGTCAGTCAAATGTCGTATGTGACAGCAAAATAAATAATTTTTTTTCTTTTCTTTCACCCAAGGTATATATTTTGTCTGGTTTTGTACATTTTGGGTTTTAAATTTTTTCTACAGAAATATGAAACGACATTTTAGAACAAGCAATATTAGTTGAAGCAAATGACGAAGTTATAGAAGATTTAATACTAAATCATATTTTAAATAATAACATATAAAATGTACATTCGGTATTCAATTTGGATAACTTAGAGATTGAGCAAGCCAAATAGTATTTTCGGTTTGAAAAACAGAACATTCCAGAGAGTTGAGTCCTCGCACTTCTTTTACTAGTAAAAGGTCATCAGTGCTTGTAGAATGCAGCCTTTTTGTCGTTTTCACTATTTCCGTGTTCATAATTGATAAATATAATGAAATATAATAAAATGTTTTATTTGTCTCGCAGATGCTTAACTAAGAAAACAGAAAACACGTGTTAAGCAATGCACAGAGATAAAATTACAGAACAGGAACTCCAATCTCCGAGTCTTGACGAATTGGTGCGATTCGCTGCTAACGTTACCGTATATCAAACCCACTATTCGACGTACGGCAAGGAAACTAAACACAGATGTAGTCAACCGTTCTTGGACGTACGGTAACGGTCAACGGAGCCCGTAAACGTTAAAATCATTTACGTTATTCACATTTCATACTGCGCATGCTCAGCTGTCAAAATAACGTTACCGTATTTCCACTCTTTCACTTGATAACTCTCTATTGACTGAACACTTGATATTGACTAAGAACAAAATGCTTCAAACTGTCACTGCTTCTAAAAGATCAATGTCAGAGTGATACTGCCAACTTAGTTTTTTTTTTTTTTGGTGGTGCCAACAATCGGAATTCAATTTACCAAATATTGGCAAATGTCTCACTGTTCCCTCTGTCTTACTGTACCCTCTTTCCCCCAGATAAGTGTAATGTTTTTTAATTAAGGAAATTGATTATATTGATTTTCATTATTAAATTGGAAGTAAATTATAAATAAACTTAATTCAAAGCATAGTAATTATTATTAGTGTGTAAAACAGTACATAACCAATTGTCATAATCAGAACTAAAATATAGGGCTGTTATGAGGCCGAACAAACACATACACATGTAAATACACAGAGCCGGTTCTAGGGTTTTGAGCGCTCCGGGCAAAACAAATTTTGGCATCCTTTTAGACTTGAATATACAAATTTACTGTAAATTAAAAAGTACACACAGTTTACATAGTAAAAACGAAAAAAACTCAAAAATTACATATTATATAAATGGAACAATGATTTTCAAGATATTTCGAACAAGATTGTAATAAATTACCAGCATTAGTTAAATCCATTGAATTGATCTATAAGGCTTTACTAGCAATATCTATGTGGGACAACAGATTATACCAAATAACTATTATTACTAGAAATAAATTTTCAAATATTTGTTCTGATAACGTAAATGCTTCATGTCGTGCACCACCATCTTTAGAATTTTCAAGTATTTGTAAAAGTGCATCGTGTATTTTAGTTAGTGTTGATTTTTTAATTTCTAGGTAGCTAATAAAGTGCTCCTTGTTTTTTAAGTCATCGTCATTAACAAAATATCTATAGAACGTAACGTAAATAAAATGCCATTTAAGGGTTGGCCTTCTTTGCAATCCGACGTATTTTATTTGAATACCAATAATACATATTTTTGTTAAATTGGCGATTATCGTGTTTATGTGACAAGTTTTTGTTTAGTGACAAGAAACATTAATGGGCTAGTAGTAAGTAAACTAAAAGTTATTATAATGGGTGACATGAATGCGAAACTTGGTTAAGGGAAAAGCGGTGAATTCATTGGTGATTTTGGTCTTGGAAAGAGAAATGAAAGGAGAGACAGATTAAAACTATTTGTAGAGGAAGAAGAGTTTGCAATACTAAGTATGTTCTTCAAACTACCACGAAGACGTTTGTATACTTGGTTTCTCTGCAAGACCAACCAGGAAACATAATTAGGAATCAAATTGATTACATAATGGTGAACAAGAGATTCCGTAATGGCTGCCTATCACTTAAAAGTTCCCCGGTGCTGACGTATCGTCAAATCATATTCCTGTTATTGGTAAATTTAGGTTAAGATTTAAAAATATTACAAAAAGAGGTGATATGAGAAGACTAAAAGATAAGGATACAAAGGAGAAAGTCGCACGAATTCTTTCATAAAAGCTAAGTAACATGGAATAAACATATGATCCAAAGGAATCACTCCAGAATATATGTGAAACCCTTAACAAGATCAGAGAAGACCATCTAATAATTTAAAGAGAAGAGGAATAAATATGGGGTGGTACTCTTGACAATTTACATTTCTTTTTAGATTACCTTAATCACTTACACCACACCATTAAATTCACTTTGGAGATTCAAGATGACTCAAATAGCTTAAATTTCTTAGACTTAACATTAACATTAAACAATAGCACGATTGTTCTTGATATTTATAGAAAGCCAAACTCATACTGGTACAGTTATACCAGTAGAATCACATCATCCTATTCAACACAAAATGGCAGGATTTTACAGTTACATTAATCGTTTAATATCGTTACCATTAACTATAACATCATTCAATACAGAATTAAAAATTATTCAACAAATAGCCCTAAACAATAGTTATTCCACTAATCTAGTGAATAAAATTTTACACAAAAAGACAAATAGAATGCTAGAACATCAAGTATATACACAACATTCTAATGAAACAGTGGAACAAAAATCTTACCGATCTTTAACATATATAGGTGAACTTTCCTATAAGATTGCAAAAGTCTTTGATGACTACATAAATATCTTATTTAAAACTGCCTCAAATTAAGGACTGACTTTCTTAACAAGGACAAACGTAACTCACTTGAGTATAGCGGAGTGTATAAGTTGAGCTGCCATACCTGCAATGCATGTTACATTGGTAGAACCTTTAGATCCTTCAACATTAGACTAAGAGAACATCTTAGATATATAGAACGTCCAACATCAGGTCAATCACATTTCTCCCAACATATCCATCGAACAAACTACATCTTTGATCCACAAACAGATTTCACAATACTTCATACTTGTAATAAAGGCTCCTTATTAAATAACCTGGAGCATTTAGAAATTTTAAAATCATTAAAAAATCACACAACAGTTACACTAAATGCACAATTGGAACTGGAATACACACCAGTATACTCAGTATTAATATAAAAAATTTGATATAAATAATATTAACTGATCCTACTCCATTTCTTGTTTCTACAGCAAACCCATACTTATAGAATTGTTGCCCCAAACATCAACTTATCATATTAGATTTCCATATATTATCCTTTATCATCACATACTTTTCAGAAATAACTTCAATATTATGGTCAAATAACATTTTATTCCAGAATCCCATATATAATCAGATGCATTTGATATACTTCTTAGATTGTTTAAATCTTCTACATCAAAATTAAAATCTGGTCCCTATGGATCTAGTTCCTTGTTCACAGAATTTTTTTAACATACTACCAGAAACAATATTTTTCCTAAAACTACATTAAATATCAGTATTGAACTGGTATGGTACCTCAACTTATTTAACCCACAATTATTATTACATTCCATCTGGTTCCGAAATATACTCATCTTACAAAATATTTGATTTCAAATTCAACACGTGGTTTGAGGGTTTCCAACATAACATGAAAATCGTTCAGACTAGCTGTATTAATTGAATACATCTTCACTATTCACAATCATACACAAATTTACATTTTCAAATAGAAATATTAACTTTCATAAACAGCTATTATTTAAAAAATAATAAAGTGTTACTTAAAAAAATTGTACAAACTCACCATTGTTCATGTCGGTGTGAGGAATATCTGTTCATATGACACGAAAAACTGAAATAAGAATAAATTTACTTAGTTCACCGGTTTAAATAGAGGACCTTTTACCTGTTGGTATAACAACTTCCGGTCTCAACTGTCAGATATTAGAACTACCAACTAATTATTGAAGGCTTAATAATTCAGTCAATTTCTAGAATCCATAAATTAATTACCATCAATAATTATCCACTTATTACTTTATTATCTACTTATTACTATATCACCAGCAATATTTTCAAATAAAATTTGTAAATTTGTTATACGTATGGTTACAAAATGTACATGTTTAGTTGCCAAAGAATCACTGTAATTTGTTCTGTAATTTGGACTAAACTGAGTTAGTTATAATGTGGGATGTATTTCAGTTATTCGTATTGTTACATTTAAATTTAATTAATTAAAGATTGTTAAAGTATGCCAATATTTAACACATCAATTTACTTTTTATATCTTAATTAAAACAATTTAGAGACATTCATTAATATCAGCATATTTCTTAAAACTGGATAACTTAACTTACAGTATTGAGAAACAGAAGAAGAACTGTCACATGCTAACATACATATGTCAAATTTACCACTAAAATCTAATAGATAACATAAAAACTAATTGTGCCCAAGACTGAGATGTAGTGCATAAAAGTCGTTCCCCCTTTTTAAATTTAATGTTTGTTTCGTCCCTTCTAAGTGTTTTCTGTTTTAGTGTGTTTAAATTGTCCTTAATTGTTTTAACTTTAATATTTTATATACTCGACTTTGCAATAATCTACCATTTTGCCAATAGAACTTTATCAAAGAAATTTGATAATTACAAGTTGAAATAATTGCACACCCACACAATTCGTACATCTAAGCTTATTCATTGTCATAAAACTGTCACCTTCATAAAACAAATACTCAATAAATAACACACATTTCATAAATATATCTCTCGAATAAGTATAAATAACTTTTAAATAATACAATGGTATATAACATCACTTTCATTTAACAAACAATCACACACATATCTCTACTTCATTGGATCAAATCTATCTCCTCAAGAACTTCCCGTTTACTGTCAAACTACAATAGCGGACTTAAGTTCTCCATTCAACAATACATGATAGTTTCAACCATGTTCTACCATCCATCAATTAATAGAGTACCGGCATGTAAGTAATGTTTATTTATTTGCTCATTTATTAATTTATTACAATCTAGTAGACTATTTTATAACAATTTTTGGGTCTTACCTTGTCTGTTTAAACTTTTTATACTTTTTATTCATTTTTATTCATTTTAAAAAAACCACAGACATGTAATATTGGCATAATTATTGTAATTTAGAACATCTAATTTGTTTATCTTTATTAGACAACACCCTAATATGGGTTTTTATCATTTCAGCATTTATTTAACTTTGTATCGAGACCTGAAGAGGCTTTGCATATTGTAGAAAGCGAAACCGGTCGTCTGAATAGTTAAATTAAATTGATTGTGAGTAAGTATTATTTATTATTTCTTTACCTATTTGAAATGGACTCACACAAGCAACACATTCATGATTAGAAGAGGAATAGTTGGATGAATGCCAATATACTGCAACTCATGGAAGAAAGAAGAAAATCAAAGAACAACAAAAGAATATTCAAAAATATTCAGAGAGAAATAAGAACCGACATACGAAAGGCCAAAGAAAATTGGTCAAAAATACAGTGTGAAGAGATAGAGTTGTTCGAACAAAAACATGATACATTTAATATGCATAAAAAGGTAAAACAAACAGCTGGTCTTCAAAAATCTAACACAGCTAGCAAACTGAAAGATCAACAGAGGAACAGCATTACAGATAAAAATCAAGAAAGATACTTCATCTAATTTACTTACCGTTGCACGTCATTATCATTTTCAGAGATCGAAGTTGACATAGTTGCCAAAGTATAAAAAAATCATGAATCCATTTTAAATCAAATAGGTCACATAATTATTGCAAAAGTGGATTATACAACAAAACAAATTAATATTACACACACTAATAATCATAAGAATAGTAATTAATAATACACACTAATTTTGTTCTAAAAAGAACAGAAATATTATTAAATAGGTAAATAATATATATAAGGTTATATAAACCAAGAGGTATTCACTTTAAAATTCAAAATAATAAAGTACAAAAAGTGTCAACGCCACAACTGTCAAATAGGTGTTACCAATTTATGCCAAAATATCACCTTCGTTCGATTACAGTCACAATGTGTTCCGAACAAATGTTCTTCATAAAAACGATTCATAATGCATTTATACAAATTAAATAAAACATATTATTGTATATTTCTTTAAGTTAACATTAATAGAAATCTTTAAATATTATTTATTATAATATGCCTATATAATAAAATATGTCTAGTGGCTGTAATGCTAGTGTACTCGGCAAAGTAATTCTAAAAAAGAACACACCTACCGCCTAAATATTTCGTGTTGGTATCATGTGACCTCACGAGCTATGACGTGGATGACGTGCACCGGTAAGTAAATTAAATAAAGCATATGCATATGGGCCAAATATGGATTCTTGTATCGGTCAAAAGGTGGAGAAAAAAGACAAAGCTGATGGCTACTTTATCTATTTATTGAAGACGTTTCGCTTTCGTATTCAGAAAACATCATCAGTTCATCTAAAAAGAACAATATGAAAAAAACCACACAAGCATGGAAAAGGTGTTACATGTGTTACCTTAAAAAGATATGTAGCAGTCAAAGATATTATAAATGTAAAGAAGCTCAAGTAAATGGACATTATACGATAATATTCTATAGACAATCAATTAAACTAACAACAATTAGCAATTTGTTAAAACTTAGCACAGCAAAAGAACATGTGGTATATTATACTTGTAAAAGTAATACTATAATAATTTAAAATACTATTAATATTAAATAAATTCATAACATAAATAAAATAAATTAACATTTTTACTTAATTGATATTAGACTTATGCAACTCACATTACTTTGACCTATCTATCATTGCATATACATATATTTGTATTAATTGTTCTGAATTAAATACTTTAATACATATAATTAAATTGATTCATAAAATCTCTTATCATTTACAGTTCCAAGTGTATGAACCTTGGACTGTTGGAAATTATAATCGTTTTTCACCTGTGGCTAAATAGCCAGCCACAACTTTTACGATATAATATATATAAGTTTTGAACTGACCTCACTTGTTTGTTTGTTCTAAACTGGTTAAGGGGAGAAATTGGTGTTATCAATACATTTCTTTCTCTCATTGGTTGGTTTCCTATAGACGGGTTATCACCCAAAACTCATCTTTACTTTTAAATATACCGCTCTATAATTAGGGTAGGTATCTCACCTTGTACTTCTGTCATATTTTTATGACCTCAAGGTTGGCTGTCTTTTCACGTGGTTTGGCGCCGTTTGCTTCAATCTAACGCCATTTTACCGGCAGCAGTCGTGAAGACTAGATTGGTAACTTTCATTATACCTTACATTATTAAATTTCAATATTAATCACTTTAATAATCCTACCAAAAGTTAAAATCAAATCATAAATATTAATATTTCGTTGGAAGTGTATCTATGATATTCTTAGTTCTTCAATCACTATATAATGTTTGTTTTTTACTTTTACAAGTATACTATACCACATGTTCTTTTGCTGTGCGAAGTTTTAACAAATTGCTAAATGTTGTTAGTTTAATTGATTGTCTATACAATATTATCTTATAATGTCCATTTACTTGAGCTTCTTTACATTTATAATATCTTTGACTGCTACATATCTTTTTAAGGTAACACATGTAACACCTTTTCCACACTTGTGTGTTTTTTTTTTCATATTGTTCTTTTTAGATGAACTGATGATGCTTTCTAAATACGAAAGCAAAACGTCTTCAATAAATAGATAAAGTAGCCATCAACTTTGTCTTGTTTCTCCACCTTTTGACCGATACAAGAACACACCACTCGTCTGAGTGATCCTTAATTTATATATATATATATATATATATATATATATATATATATATTTATATGTATATATATACATATATATATGTATATATATATATATTATATATATATATATATATATATATATATATATTATATTATATTACTCATACAGAGAATGGAAAGAAAAAACAGTGTAATTAATATGTAATTAGGTGTAATTGATGTTATCTTTCTTTACAAGAAATACTGGAGGCCCTTCTTAGGTGACTATACTTTTTAAACCTGTCTTAATGGTATGCAACATATTATACAGAGGTGTAATTTTTGTACAGGTAAATATTTATTTTATTTTTGGCTCTGTATAATATGTTTTTTCCTCTGTATAATATGTTGCATACCATTAAGACAGGTTTAAAAAGTATAGTCACTTAAGAAGGGCCTCTAGTATTTCTTGTAAAGAAAGATAACATCAATTACACCTAATTACATATTAATTACACTGTTTTTTCTTACTATTCTCTGTATGAGTTAATATACACCAGTAAAACATGTCATCAACCAAGTTTTACTATTTTTACAACAAATTTTAAAAAATTTATGATGTATTATGTCCATAATTGTATATTTTAATGTATGGTATAAATGTTGAGTGTCAATGCTTACAAAAATAATCTCAACGACTAGTAAGTTACACTGAAGAATTGTGATATTTTTTAAATATTTACATAATTGTCTTTTAGAGTGTTTGACCAGTATGTGAATTGTCAATATCTGTCCTTCTCTTTCACTCCCTGGCTTCTTCTTCTATGAGTCACTAATGTTAAGGTAGGTTTACAAATACTAAGGTAGATTTACAACTTAACACAACATAACACTTATTAAACTTAAGAGAAAAATACAGTTTTATGTCGGTTAACACTTTATATTATAAAATATTTAACTACGGATGCCAAGTATTCAAGTTCCAAACTGTACCTGCTGTAAAATTTAAAAATCTACGACTAATACAATTATTGGCAACATCGCAAGAGTTCACATGTGTAGGCTAAAAGGTATATTATATGAATGAAATAAATCTCAAATCTAAAATCTTTATTACAGCAAAAATAGAGGTAAACAAATATTTTTGAAATTTTAAGCTACAAAGCCGTTTTTTCATGCTACAAAAACCCATTTTATTTTTTCAATCTTAAATTTTTTATTCCTTTCCAGGTTCTAAATGGTTGAAAAACAACATCGAAGAAGTTTACTATCTCTACAGTCAAATTAGCGACATATGCAGGAATATAAATAATCTTTTTCATTTTCAAACTTTAGCGTTTTATCTTCACTTTGTCTTATCAGGCGTTGTTGAAATTTATTATAATTATTTGATTAAAGACGATTTACGGTCGGGACGCTTCCCAACCCATGATACAACCAACCCTAAGATGTCAGTCGGCAGTTACGAATAACTCCAGTCGTTCATACCTTCATCTATTCACTCTTTCTCATCCACCCCTTTATCTATACTTAGTCTCATTCACCTCCAGTCATTCCTTACTTTCATCTAGACACACCTACTCATCCATCTATTAATTCTAACATTTAGATGGGGCAGTCTGTATAGGTCGGATGTAAAAGGTCCTTCCCTGCTGACTGTCCCCAGACGAAACATGACATAGTTTAGAGTAATAGAGAAAGAAGTTAAAAAAGAAATAGAAAGAGAGAAAGAGGAGGAAGGATGAAATGAAAGACAGAAAAGAAGCCAAAGAAAGAAGAAAGAAAAGATAAAGAACATTAGCAGGAAAAGGAAATTGAAAGTAAAATTGTTTAGCAAACAATAACGTATAAATAAAATCAGATCAAGAATAAAACAACGATAAAGTAAATAAATATATAAAACTATGATAAAATAAATAAATAAGTAAAACCGTGTAAAAATAAAATAAAATAAATTAAAATTAGACAGACAGTGTGGTTTGGGTGTATAGAGGTCCTCTTCCCACTGACTGCCTTTTACGACACAAGACACGTTAAAAGATAAATATACGGTTATCCTGTCTGCAGTCGCCTCTCTTTTTCTTCTTTATGCTTTATTGTCTGTGTGGCAAAAGCAATGATCAGGTCGAAATCATGCTTCTCGTTCGATCGTTCTCGGTTTTTCCTATACGATGGGTTTATTTTCTGAACGATCCATGCCCTGTCAAGAACTGTGTGAAGTAATAGTTGACGCGCCGATGTCGACACCCGTACCACCTCACTGCGTCCGGGATCAGGGATCTCGTCCAGTCAGCCTTCCCGACTTCGGCTGCCCATTCCCTCTGCCACGTCTCTAGACTTGTAACTCTTTCCTGCGGCCCTGAACCTATCGCTCCGTTGCCCCTTTGGTACATTCTGGCTCCCTCCCTGGCCAAGATATGCACCAGTACAGAACCGGCCACCACCGGTGTAAAGCAATGGTTGATACAGTCCTGTACGCACTGCACACCCTGATCAGGGGTTTCCTTTGAGCCCTAATAAGCATGTCTTTGTACTTTTTCATCCGAAGAACCTCGTGCCACACTGGGGCCCCGTATAGTATTATGGACAGTATTGATTAAAGCAATACTGTCCTCTTTTGGGATCCGGGTCCCCCGATGTTGAGCATTAACTTGTTAAGTGTTGAGGTCCTTTCTTCCGCCTTCCGACATGCTTCTTGTACATGCTGTCCGAAAGAGAGTCTGTCATCGAAGATTATTCCTAAGTACCTGACTGTCCTTTGGGGTCTTATTTCGGAGTCTTGATTATCTTGTTTCTTTTTCGTGGTGTCCTCAAGATTATTGCTTCGGACTTTTCTACTGCTAGTTTTAGGTCGTTCTTCTCTATCCACGCCGCGGTCGTTCTTATCGCATTATTTACCTTATCTTTTATTCCCCAATTCGTATCGTCTTCGACCAGTAAAGCTAGATCGTCCGCGTATGCTATCGCTCTCACTCCTCTCTTCTTGTGTATTTCTAGTACCCCGTTATATAGTATGTTTCAAAGTAAAGGTCCCAGGACTGACCCCTGGGGTACACCCGCGGTCATTTCTTTCTTTTTCTTCTTGGATATACATACGGATCTTTCCGATAAGTAGTCCTTTATTATGTTGGACATATACTCTGGAGCCCCAAATTCGACGATTCGGTCTACTATAAGGCCCCAGTTTGCTGAATTAAAAGCATTTCTTATGTCCAGCCGAACAAGGACCACCCATCTTTTCTTGCTTGTCTTGGCCGCGTCCCTTATCCAGTTTGCGGCATCGACTGTCGATCTGCCTTTTCGGAATCCGTATTGTTAGTTTGATAGCATTCTCTCATCTTCCAACACGCGCTCCAGCCGCCTCTTGATAAGTCTTTCATAGAACTTACCAAGGCAGTCCAGAAGGCATATTGGCCGATAAGAGGCCGCTGAATCGGGAGGTTTTCCAGGCTTTAGCAGTAGGACCAAGTTCGCTTCCTTTAAGTCTCTGGGAAACTCTTGCTTCTGCAGTAGGTCGTTGTATATTTTTCTGATCAAGCCTGGTTTCTCCGTTGCTAGTATTGCTTGTGTTGCTTTATTGCCTCTGGTGGCAGCCCGTCAGGGCTGGGAGCTTTCCCTGTCTTTATCTCTTGACCAGCGGTTTTTATTTCCTCTTCCGTGAACTCATCTATCATTGTTGGAAATATTTTTATAAAATTTTGCGAATCCTTGGTAGGGAAGAGGAGTTCGGCTGATTCCATCCGCTGGTCTACATCAAGTCAATATGGGGCGATTATCTTAAGCGTCTTATGGTTATCTTGTACGCATCGCCCATATATCCTCGTCCAAAGCTTTTATCAGGGTCTGCCACTTTTCTTTTTTCTCTTGTTTTATTTTTTTGTTTAACGTTTTCTTTAGATCATTATAAATTTCTTTGAGCTCGGGGCTGCCCTGGCTTCTCGTATAATTCCTTCGAGCTCTGAGGCATCTCTCTCGCAGAAGTTCTATCTCATCCGTCCACCAATAGGGGGCTTTTTTATTATTCTTTTTCTTCACGGTGGCCAACTTTACTGCACTTTCTAGTGCTCTTCTCAGTTGGCCAAGGTCAGAAATCTCCTTTTCATTGATCTTTCTGATCTCTGACAGGAACGTGCTTTTGTTGAAATAAATTTCCGTGTGTCCTATCGGCCGCCTTATTCCCCCTTTCACCTTTATTTTATATTTTATATACCGGTGGTAGGTGAATAACTGATTGTCAAGGACATCCCATTCGTGCACTTTCCTGGATAGCCCTTCACTCGCGAATGTAATATCGATGTGTGTTTGGCTGGCCCCCCTTACGAAAGTTGGTTTGTTATTGTTTAATACTTGGAGGCCAGCCTGGGCTATCCATTCGTTCGATAATTCCCCCTTTGCGTCGTTTATGGGGGAACCCCACAAGCTTGATTTCGTGTTGATGTCACCGGCGATCATCACTTCTTTTTCGTTCGTGGCGGCGCTCATTATTTCGTCTACAATTTCTTTGTATCTCATCATATGGATATTTGGGGACACGTAGCATGCCAGGAGGCTGAAATCCCTCAATTTGATGAGGATATGATTTCCTCCCCTAACAATACTTCGCACCCCCAAACCCCTATTTCTAAAGAGCACCGCCACGTTTTCCCTTTATCCTGAACCCAACCACCGGATGACGTTATCTTTTTGTTTGGTTCCGGGACGATGAGCAGGTCTGTTTCTAGCTTGCAGGCTTTTACGTGGACAAGATCGTGTGCTCGGCGGGCTCTGCCCACGATAACCTGCAATATCCGTATACCAGGTTGATCTTTGAGGACTACTTTGGTTCAGTTCATAGAGTTCATTTCTGGATCGGATTCATGTATTTTGAGAACGTTAAAAACCATAAAAACTAAAATAAATAAATAAATTACTATAAAAAAAATAAATAAATACGGTATATGGATAAAATATGTATAAATAAAAACATTCAATAAATAAAAATAGTTTAGTAAAATTGGAATAATAAAAATAAATACAATAAACTTCATAGATATAAAATAACACCTAGGTGGGCTGTATATGGGCCCACCTTCATTTTCCAAAAGTCTATTTGATATTTTTTTGGCGTATTTTATGAGTTCCCCTCTCTTCTCCTGCCGTATACAAGGGCTCGGTAGGACGGACAAGCCATCCTGTCCATCCTATGCCCTTCTTCTTTGCACACCGAGCAGTACGGTTTGCTGGTGCAGTTTGAGACCGTATGCCCCGTTTTTAAAAAATTATAGCAGCACGCCGCCCTGCTCTCTTCTTTGCATTAGTATGTATTGTGTCCGAACTTTAGGCACTTATAGCATCTAATTGGGTTGTGTCTCTCCATTATTGGACACCCAACCCATCCGATTTTTATTGTGCTGTACCTTCTCAGCTCTTCTGCTCTGGAGGGGCGTACGGCTATCGTAGCCACCTGTTCCCCATATCTGTTGACTCTTAGGGCCTTAACTTCTATCTCTCCCTCCGCGACGCCTGTATAGCTCTTTATTGCTTTTTTTAAACTTTCTTCACTTACCCCAGGGTCCAAACTCGTAATCGTGAAGAAAGTCTCCTTTCTTCGGATTGCCGTGTCTATCCCATTCATTTTGCTGTCTAGTTCGGCCCTCAACTTCGCCGCAGCCCCTCTCCCATTTAATTTTACAAGTAGATCTCCCCAGTCATTCTTTTTAGCTTGTCCACTTGTACCCCGATCTTTCCAATGTCGATTTTCTCTCTCATTTCGAGTAGAGCTTCCTCTTGTTCCACTCTCCTCTCTGCATCGAATTCCTTCCCTCTTACTAAAATCTCCCAGGATATACTATCTCTATGCCCTACATATTTGAGAGCTTTCCTTATCGTTTCCTTATTTAGGTCTTTTGGGATTTCGTTTGTTTCTTTCCTTATGTCCTTTATTATCCCTTCCATCTTCCCCCCGCTCTTTGTCTAATCTGGCAACGAAAGTATACCATATTGTTTTATTGTTTGCTTTTCTTCTAGTGTTCTCTAGGTAATTTATTTCTCCCTCTTCTTTTTCTTCTAGCATCTCCGCTAGGTCCTCCCCTACATCGTTAATGATGTTTTCCACACCTTTATCTTTCGCTTCCTTTTTGGTAAATATTATACAGTTCTTTTTTTCTACTGTTTCTAGTAGCCCCGCTTGTTCCCACTTTGTCTTTACATATACTTTCTCTTCCCATTTACTGTCGCATATACTCATAAATGTTTTTTCCCTTTTCCCATGTTTAATGCCCTTTTGATTTTTTCTTGTTCTTGTTTCTGCTTCTCCTGCTCCTCTTTTAGTTTACAATGGTCACATTTTAATTCGTGTTTGGTTTTTTTGGTTATCTTATTATCATCCCTTTTGTTGTTTGTGGATTTTATAATCCCGATCATTTTTTTTTTAAATCGGTGTCCACCTCCAGCTTTTTTGCCTGTTCGCTAAATTTGTTAAATATTTCTTCGAGTTTTGTACTTAATTCCTCTAATTTCCTGTTTATTTTTTCTTGTTTTGTTTCATTTGGAAACCTTATGCTCTCCTCCAGCCTTTCCCTCTTGAGGTCATTTATCCTCTCCATGCTTTCGGCTTTTCTTTTCTTTATGTTTATTGTCTCCCCCTCCTCTTCTTCGTCAAACAGGATATTAGTCAGCGCACTCCCCTCGATACTCTGCCATATATCTTTAATGTTTTCAACTTTTTCCTGTGGTTGTTCTTCCCCTATCTCTTTCTCATCGTTCTCACTATCTTCTATAATTTCGTCTTCTACTAATGTCGACTGCTTTGCAACAGTCGATATATTCAGTTTGTGTTGTTGCTTATGTCTTCTTACCAATTCCCTCTCAAAACTATTCATCATCTCTCCTTCTAATTCTGTTTTTAAGTCGTCATGCGACTGTTCCTCCCTACTCTTTTTTTCGATTTCCCTTGCATTGTCCATATTGTCTTGCCGATGGTCGTCATTCTTCATCCCCGTCTGTTTTAAATTTTTTATTTTACTCATAAATGGTCCCACGAGTCGGGACGTGCTATACGTCTGGCGCGGCAGTGCGCCCTTACCGCGCTAAGGCTTCGATACTTCGAGAGGTCGCCAGGTATCCCGAAGGGATCGTTTTTGATGCTCTAACCCTCGCATCTCTCATATCTTTGGCACGATGCCTTCCACCGTAATAGTGGGGATTTTTTATCGAAGTTTACTTCTTTAGGCTTTTTTCACGGTTGCCTCCGGACGCAGTGGCAGTCTGTTTGAGCAGTCTGCTTGGAATTTCCACATAACTTCTGCCTCCCCTGTTACGTGGGAATTGGAACGGGACGTGTAATGGAAAAGGTGACCGGTGGGGTAAACGTGTCTGCTACTCATATGAAATGTGTTTGGAGAATTTTTTTTTCTTTTTTTGGGGTGGACGAGATTGAAAATTGGGATTGAGTAGCCATGGGACAGTTGGTATGTACTTGTGTAAGGTACTCGTGTAGGTACACTGTAATATTTGTAAACCTACCTTAACATTAGTGACTCATAGAAGAAGAAGCCAGGGAGTGAAAGAGAAGGACAGATATTGACAGTTGACATACTGGTCTTATGGCTCTTTAGATATAATTATGTATTAGTATTAGTTTGTCTTGTAATAAATAAAATATTGTTAAGTCTTTATTAATTCTAATTTATTGTTCTCATTTTAATTTACTAAAACACGATAATTTATTTAATTTATTAAGACCACTGTACAACAATTTATTTGACTAATAATTACATAATTTATTTATACTTCCGTTACATTAAAACGCAGCGTGAGCTTCTTTTGACTGATCTTGTTTACAACAAAATTTCTATTTAAATATAAACTGCCGGTGTCTCAGAGTTCCCTCGAGCGGACGACGTTCTTCTCGAGTAAAAAAGAATCCCATGGATGTTGACCTGAATTGCCTCGAATAAAGTGGAACCTAGACTGGTTTTTTTATAGCTTCCTATTTCCAGAAAGTTTGATTGTTGTTTTTTATACCGGAGGGGGACCCATCGTGTCAGGTAGGTTTTACCTGGAATTTCTACCATCAGGTCAAATATAGAACATATAATAATTAAAATGTTTACGAGACATATTTATCGTAACATTGCCCCCCTCTTAAAAGATGGTTCCTTCTGGAACCTTGTCGGGACTGGAACTGGAACGGCATGCTGGTATAGGCAACTGGACACTCTTTTGCAACTTCCAGTTGTATAAAAATGACAAGGAACGGTTTTCTTTCCGCACCAGTAATTATGCGGATTGCAACAGACTAAGACCTGGACTTCGGTGTCTTTAAAGATCTCCTCCACCATATGTCGAAAAACCCTCCAATCTAATTGGCGACACTCCAACTTCGGCATGGCTAACTTTTGCACGTCTTGCATCTTGGAGTTTCAAGGCTTTTCTGGGAGCTGGCACTTGACATTGAAGTTCTGCAACTCGACCGAACTTCTTTCAAAAGACCATGGTGCGTCTTTGATACTGGCCGGGATGGTAAGGGCCAGTGAGTAGTCATTGGGAAGCGGGAGTAGATCTTGCCTTTGTTCAGTGATAACACCATGTCTTGTTTTGGACACATCGTCAGACACATCGTGGACTTGGTTTACTTCCACTTCCTTCATCTACGTCGTGGTCACCTTCGAAAGACGCCAGCCAATTATGGTGTACTATTATCGGCTTTCCCCTCGGAATCTTGCTTATTCGGTAAATGACATCATTGATCTTCTCCATAATGAGGTATGGACCTTCCCTTAACTGTTGCAACTTGGAAGAAGAACCTTTTCGCTTTTAGGGATTATAGATGCAGACTTTGTCGTTCTTCTTAAAACACACCTCTTTTCGGCTTGCGTATCGTACCGTTTCTTCATTTGGTCACTAGTCCATTCTTCTTCGTAATTCGATTACATAATCTTCACCTGCTACATCTTCTCCAGGTCGACACCCAAACTCTAGATCACAAGGTAGTCGCAACTCGCGTTCGAATAGGACTCTGGCTGGTGTCTGGCCTGTCGATTCGTTAACAGCAGATCTGTAGGCCATTGTGAAGAACGGAAGGTATTGGTCCCAGTCCCGCTGATGATCGGACACCATCTTTGTCAAATACTTGCCAACTGTCCTATTCATCCGTTCTACCATACCATCCGATTGCGGATGATAAGCTGTAGTTCTTGTTTTCTTCATGCCTAGTCTATCACATATTCCTTGGAATAGATCGCTTTCGAAGTTCCTGCCTTGGTCACTATGGATCTCCAAAGGCACTCCAAATCGGCTGATATATTCTTGGATCCAGTTATCTGCAACGGTGGCGGCCTTCTGGTCTGGAAGTGCGTAAATCTCGACCCACTTAGTGAAGTAATCCATTACTACAAACATGTACTTGCCTCCATTTTCACTTTCTGGAAATGGCCCAGCAATGTCCTAAGCTCTTCTTTCAAACGGACGTCCAACATTATATTGTCTCATAGGAGCTCTCCTTTTTCGGTAAGGCCCGTTACACGTAGCCAAATAATAATGTATTAGTATTAATTTGTTTTGTAATAAATAAAATATAATTTCGTTTATTATAACAAAAAGCCCACAGAGTAGAACAAACAATAAGCAAGGTGGTAATCTATATTACTTGCTTTAATTATTTTCAAACTTAAGTGTCTATTATAAACATGGAAAAAGCAATTTTTTGTTTTTATTTATTAGTATTTTTTTAATGTATTGTCACTGAAACATTAAGTCTATATAAATGTACGTACATCGAAAAGAGTAATCGTGCAACGTTTTAAGAAAGTAGAAGTTATTTCTGTAGAATTATAATATTTTTACCACATAAAATTAAGATAACTCTGTACAACAGGGAGATCTTAGTAATTTTTCGATTGCTACAGTTTATAACATACAATATTTGATTCATAAAGAAGTAAAATTTAAACTACAATCATTTATAAATCAATCCTTAAAATTATAATTTTTCCTGTCTAATTTCAATATGTCTATTTTTAATTAACAAAATATTTAATGCAATAAAGCCGTGTAGGGATTTTCACCAATTATTTAATTTTAACCCTATATTACCGGACTTGTTTAGCCGCACCTGATTGCCGGACTATCGTAAATTTTACTACCCATAAAAAATGCCTTGTAATTACAAAACGTATATTCAAAATCTAAACAGGAAAGTTTTTATCAGTATAATAACATATTTTAAACGAATAAAAAATAAAATTGGTTAATATTTTAAATACTCGGTGCACATTTTTCCACGATATTCACCGTTTTTGGCTTGGAACAATAAAAGCAAATTTTTCTTTTTCTTTCTTGATATGTGGAAACTTCTTCTTCAGCAGGTATCTTTAAAATGTGAGGTATATCGTGACGAATATTTCGACGCAAAGTAGCGGTTGCGAATCTTTGTCTCATCCATGATTCGGCAAGAGACTGGCTCAAATCAACCATATACTGGTACCGAGAGACGAGCTTTTTACCTCGTTTTAATGTGTAAAATAACATAGGAATTAATACTGGCTATATTAACCATATCATAAAATACACACAACGGCCATCTTCGGGTTTTCCTATTACAGCTCATGTTGGAACACATTTGGTCAAAAGTATCTACACCTGATTTTGTGTTATTGTAATTTTTTATAATTACAAGCTTACCTGTTTCTTCTGATACTTCTGCCGTTTCGTGCAAAGTTGAAAGCAGTAAAACTGATTTCTGCTTTTTCTTAAAACGTAAGACAACAAAGTTTTCTTCTGATCAAAACAGAACATCGAAGAGTTACATTTCGATCTTGTAACAGATCATCGACTAGTTTTACTGACGTCAACCAGTTGTCCATGGTTACTTTCCGATTTGATCCATGGACAGATTTTATTAGTTCTTTGACACAATGCTCTGCTAGTAGCAAACCATTGGTATTAATTCTCTTTCCCAAAGAGGGACTTGCATCCAACATAGATTTACTGGAGGAATCTCCACGTACTTTATTGTAGGTTTATTGGGATGTACATCCTGAAAGGACATCTTCCTCGAAATCCTAGCAGTTGCTCATCAGTTGTAAGATATGATGATGGAGTATATGAAGTGCTGCATATTTCAATGAAAATATCCCATATTTCTCGGATATGAGTGAAAGGATCTTACTTGTCTCTCTTGCCTTGTTTGATTTTCGTCAAATCTTATACAATTTAGTAGAAATGTAAAGCGATTACAACTCATATACGCTCTGTAAACAATCCTGAAATGAAGGTGTTAAATATATATTTTGCAGATAAATGTTTACCTTTTTTGCGGTAGAAAGGACAGAAATTGCAAGTAAGGCTCTTAATTCTTCAATTGATATTTGAGACAATTTTTTATGATTATTATGTTTCCCAGCTTGTCTTAGAATTTCTGCATTTGTATGTTGCAAAATAATTTCAAGTAGCGTGTTTGGAATGCGAAAATTTTTTTTAGAGACGATTTTCTCTCTTTTATTTCAGAGTAGACCCCACATTGTGATGGCTTCATGAAATTCATGAACAACAAACTCATATAAAAATCCATTTAAATCGTATCCGTTTTAACATATTGAAATCATTTCAACTTCCCCCCAATTTGGATTTTGTTCAGTGCTAACTATCAGCACTTACTAAATCTAAATTCTTACCGGTAAACTTAAATATTTTATTAATATTAACATAACAATAAACTGACTTTTATTAATAAGCATATCTCTTGAATATTTATTTTTTTTATAATTTACTCTATGACAAATATAGAATTTTCCAAACAAAATCTACAAATCTTTTACTAATTATATCAACTTCAGAATCAAATTTCCAAGTACTTTCCCAATTTCTTAACTTCTTTTCCTGTACTATTTATTTCTTGCACTATTTTCGTAGAAATTCTTATAATTGTTCCCCTCTTTATTTTAATTCTTTATTTATTTATTTCCGCATATACTATTTATCATTATAATATTCCCTATTTCCCAATTTCTACAAAATATCGATTTGTCCATAGTACTTTGCTCATTTATTTATACTTGTAACTCCTATAAATCAACTTGAAAAAAAATCAACCTTTTTTGTTTTATATAAATTCATCATTATTCTGTACATCTGCTCCCAATAAATTATTTAAGTCGTGTTATTATCAAATTCATCTCAAGATATGCTTATTTATTAATTATCCTTGTGTTTACAAAACTTAGGTATGTCTAATAATACCAAATTCGTGTCATAATATTGCCTACCCTTGTATGTTTATTCATAATACTTATAAATTCCCTCTATATTAAATATCCCTCTAATTTTATTAGTTTCTGGATGTCTTAGTTCATAACTGTTTACCCCATGCTCAGTACTAATGACATAAGGTCCTTCAAATGGCAAAAGTAATTTTCCACACAGATTTTCATCCCTTTTAGGCACCTGTAGTGACCTGATAAGTACCTCTTCCCCTTTTTCAAAAGTAACTCTTTTCTTTCTCTTCTTATTGATTGTATTTACATAATGATTAGCATTTTTTTATTAAATTTTGGTTCACCTTCTTCATTACTTCTTGAATGTCCCCTGCATTACTGATTTCCCAGGTCTTTCTGGATACTTTCCAGACATTAGGAAATATGGGCATTGTTTGGTGATTCCATGTGGTGTCTCATTTAAAAATCTTTCAACTTGTGGCAAATTTTCCTGCCATAAATAATGTTGTCTAGCACACAAAATTCTTAAGAATTTTACCACCTCTTTGACGTATCTTTCTGCAGGATTAGATGCGGGTCTTCTGATACTAATGAAATTTATTTGGATTTTATTTTCTTCACAAACTCTTTTTAATCTTGGACTTTCAAAATATGTGGCATGATCTAAGATAATTGTTTCTGGAGTACCTACTTCCCCTATGTATTTTTCTAGATAGTATTTTACGGTTTTTACATTTGTCCTTTCGCTGGGATATAACTTTACAAATTTTGTATGTATGTCAATCATTATAAAAATATTTTTGCAACCCTGTTCACTTGTGGCTAAATTACTGACAAAATCGATAGCAACTAATTTCAACGGTCTCTCTGTAACTATGGATTTTGCTACATTAACATTGTGGAAATTCTTCTCCCGTTGCTAACTGACAAATGGTACAACTTTTAGTGATGTTTTTCGCCATGGATATGTCTTTTCTTGTAAAATAATTTTCCCTAAACAGCATCCATAATTTTCTGCTCCGTATATGACCATATTCAGCATGTAGATCTCTAATGATTTCTTCTGCTAATTCTTTGGTTACGACATAAACTTCTATGGTTTCCAACTTCTTATACCATACTCCATTGATGTTGATTGCTCTCTTCTTTTCTGCTTCTTCCAATCTTCTCTGATCTTCCAAAATTCTTTCTAACGAATACAGCCCTTCTTCATTCTTCATTCTGTTGATTCCAATTTGATATTTTCTTCCTTCACTTCTTTGTTGTGCTTCTCTGCTTAGTACATCTGCTACAATGTTTGACTTGCCTGGAATATGTCTAATTTCGAAGTCATATTCTTGTAACAAAAGGCTCCATCTATGAATACTGTTGTTGGCAAACCTGTTTTTAAACAAAGTTGTCAGAGCAGAATCATCCGTTTCCAATACAAAATGTGCTCCTAACAGAAAAAATCTTAATTTGGTAACACAGTAGACCACACTTGCCATTTCTAGTTCCGTTGCTGAATATCTTTTTTTCAAAATCTTTGGTTACCCTAGATACGAAACTTATAGGAACTTCCTTTTCTTCTTGTTATTGTAGCAATACTCCAGCTAATCTCTCACATGATG
Organism: Diabrotica balteata; assembly: GCA_918026665.1. NCBI lineage: Eukaryota > Metazoa > Arthropoda > Insecta > Coleoptera > Chrysomelidae > Diabrotica > Diabrotica balteata. The sequence continues at coordinate 84,056,672 of OU898281.1, read as the reverse complement.
CATACGTTCTTAGTATAAACTCCTTATCACACTGCGGATGATACACTTGCAAATTAGTTGTAAAAATTTGTTTTAATTGTAAAAAAGCTGTATTTTTTCTGGAGTCCATTCCCATTTCTGGTTCTTCTTTAACAGTTCTATTAGTGGCACTTCCATCCTACTTAGGTCTGGAATTAATCGTTTAAAATAATTCAATATTCCTAAGAAACCTCTGAGTGTTTTGAGATTATGTGGTGTGGCAAATTCTTGAATCGTTTGTATCCTTTCTGGATCCATACTGACTCCTTGTGTATTGAGCACATATCCTAGATATTTGACTTTTTTTGGTAAAAAGAGCATTTTTCCAAATTTAATTTTAAACCTACTGTTTCTAACTCCTCCATTAATGTTTTTAGGTGATCCTGATGTGACAACTCATCTTCAGAAAATACCAAGATGTCGTCTATGTAGTGGAGAATGAACCTTTCATATTTGTTCAGAGTGGAATGCAAAGTTCTGACCAGTGCTGCACATGAACTCTGGAGTGCAAATGGTACCACGCAGAATGGGTACACAATACCATCCACCATGAATACTGTATAACATCTGCTTTCTTTGGCTAATGGAATAAGCCAAAAGCTATGCCGAAGGTCCAACTTTGAAAAGACTTTAGCTTTAGTGATTCTTCCAAAAATACCCTCAACATTCATTGGACTCTCATATTGTTTTCTCGTATAGCTGTTGATATTACGAGCATCCAGGCATATCCTGATTTCTCCTGATTTTTTTCTTACACATGTGATGGCACTAATATAAGGAGAATTACTTATTTCTATTATTCCATCCCTCAGCATTTTATCCAGCTCTCGGTACACATCATTCTTTAATTTGTACGGAATGGGATATGTCTCCATTTTATAATTCTTGATTTCTTTGTTCATTTCCAATTTATGTACATATTGTTTTGCCACACACACCTCTTGATTGAATAACCTCTGATGTTCCTTTAACAAACTTCTTATCTCCATTTCATGTTCCTTTGGCACTACAATCATTTCTTCTGAACTGCTGTACTTGACAAATCTGAAATTCTTCTTTATTCAAAATCTCTTCTTTATTTAATTTACAAAATTTAATAGATTCTTGATCAATTTGTAAAGTTTGATTGACATAGTTAATAATCATTTTATTTTTTTCCATTTCATCATTTCCCAATACTATCTCAAAATTTAAGTGATCTACCACTAACATTTGTATTTCATACATTTTATTTCCCAATTTTACATTACAGATTATAGAACTATTAGTATCATATAATTTTTTATTATTCGCCCCTATTAATGATAATTTATTTGTTTTTATCACCATAATATTGTCCTTATTTAAATTATTTACAATGTTTTTTGTTGATTAGAGTTACTTCTGAACTAATAATAACTTGTATACTGAATCTTGTATGTACCCTTCGATAAACTTTAAAGTATTAGTGTTATTATTTTTATTTAATTCCTCAGTATCTCTAATAAACTCCCTTGGATGTTCATACTTTGATAGGTAGACAATATTATGCACATAGGAGCGGTCTACAAAACTTTCTCCCTTCTGCATCAACACTTGCTTCCCCCCTATTCTCCTCTGTTCTAACTACATTCACCTGTCTTCTCTCCTCATTTTCCCCCATATTATATCTTGGATTCCCTTCTCTGTAAACTTCCCTATTTCTCGTCTCCTGTTGATAATTTCCCTGGTTCTGTCTCCAATTATCGCCTCTGTCATTTCCTTGTCTCCAGTTATTCCCTCTATCATTGTTTGGATTCCCTTGTCTACGTTCCCAGTTATATCTTCCGATATCTCTCCTGACATTGTTCATATTCTCTCCCCTATTTGTAAAATCCCTGCTTCTATTTTGTCTCTCAAATTCTCTTTCCCTATAATTATTCCCTTGATTCACATATCCCTGTCTATTTTCTGTGTTATTCCTATATGTCCCTTGCTCTTGTCCATTTCGATTCTGCGTCCCTACACTCCTCTCAATCCTCTGAAAATATCCTGTCAAACTTTCCATCGTCTTTATATTGTGGAGAGCTGTTGTTTCCGCCATGTTATGGTTATATTGCCTGGCGATGTATAGGACAATCTCCTCTTCTCGCATAGCCGGTTCTAAGTATTATGCTGTCTGGAATAACTGCATTGCGTACAGATTGTAGTTGGTACTTTTTTCATAATTGAATTTCATAAAATACAACCGCTCCCTGAAACTAGCCTGTTGGTTTTCTCCCCAAAAATAGTTAATAAACTTGGCCTCAAATTCCTGCGCATTATTTATGGAATTTTCATTATTGCAAAACCATAATAATGGCATGCCCACTAACATGGTTCGAATATTCAATTATCATTTCTATCGGATCCCTTACATTCTTTACCTTGGCATCACAGTACTCACTCCCCTTGTTTTGTCCTAGATTTGATTCCAAACGCTGAATCTCCTCACTTGCATTTTTAAATTTCTCTCTCAATTCCTCAACTTGTCCCTGTAATACTCTATCTCCATTTTCGGCCTGATTTCTAGTTCCAGTTCCAAATTCTGCAATCCCTTCTTTATATTGTTTTTGATAATGGTAAGTTTTTCCTCATGATCCTGAGTTTGCCTTTTAACACTTTCTATCTCCTTAACAATCTCTTTATTCTGCTTATTAACTTCTTTGTTTATTTCCCTTGGTAAATTCTCTTGAATGGATGTTCCCAACTGTACAAATCTGCTCCCAATTTCCTGTCCTATTTCCGCTCTAAATATGGCCTTTTCTCTAGATATCTTCTCCTGTACATTCCTCTTAAAATTCTCACTTTCTCCTCTGACCTGTTCTACTTTCTCTTCTAAACCTTGGGTAATGTGTAGCATCTCTTCCCTGAATATCTTCACTTCTTCTTTGATTTCTTCCCTCATTTTAATTAACTCTCCCCTAAGTTCTCCTTTAATATTATTTTCCATTTTGTTCATATCCCCCCTAATATTGTTAATATTACTATCCATTTTGTGCATGTCCCCCCTAATATTATTCTCCATTTTGTTCAAATTCTTGTCCAACATTTGTTGCATATTCTCCCTACTATTATGATCCATCTGTTGTAGCATCCGCATTATTTGTCTCATATCCATCTGTGTCATCCCTGACTCTCCAACATCTCCTTCCCTACGTCTCTCCTCCTGCACTCTACTTTCATCCTCACTTTCATCATGTCTATCTCTCACTATCTCATTCAACTCCCTCTCAAACTATCTGTTAGACTTCCCTCTCTATCATCTTGTCCTGCTTCTTGTCTGCCTTGCTCTAAATATTGTACTACAAAATCTCCTGATCCTCCTCTGCTTTCTTCATCTACCTGTATACCCTGTTCCTGTTCTAACACCTGTTCTCCTTCACTTTCTTTCAGTCCAACTTCTTTTCCATTTCTTAAAGTCATTCTGTCTGCCATCTAATCCTAATCTCTATTTATTCTCAAATTTAACTTTAACTGCCCCAGAATCTCTGCAACACTAATCAAACCAATTTGTTTTAACTCTAATCTGTGTAATATTAATAAATCTGCTTAAAAACACCCTTATTTCTGTTTTCCCAGAGTCCTCACGTTGTTAGCGCCAATTGAAAAGGTTATGTTTTATTAATTTTATTTTTATTGATAATAATAAATGTTGTATTTTTTAAAGTATGTGGTTCGTTGTTTAATTTAATATACCTCGGCTAGCTCAATTATGTGTTCTTAGCTATATGTCACTGTGTGACGTCGACTATGTAGTCTCCTGGTAGAGTTCAAACAGAAATTAAACCAAAATTTACTTTAGACTTTTGATAAATTAACCCAAATGAAGCACGTTATTTATTAATATTGAACAAATTTATTTTGAACAATAAAATTCGTTTGCAACTTGGGTTGCCTTTAAAAATTTACAAAATAGGAATCGTGTAAACCTTAATATGGTTTAGTGTCGTGACAATAAAAATCGATTACAAAATGTGGAGACTTTCTACAAGTACCTGAAATCTAAATAAATATTGCAACTTTATAAAGTGTTTAAATGAACTATAAAGAAAAAGAAACTGAACACTTTATTCCACTGACTTTCAACTTGCATTCAAATATAATCAAAATTACAAATGATCCCCTAAATTATTATCCAACCTCACTTTAAAACTAGTTCTGATTTCTTTAAAGAAAACTAACTTCTCGCAAAATGATCGGTGAAACTGGAATATCAATCCTCTCTTCGGAATTTAAGGTACGTACTACTCTAGTTTTAATTTAATGATCATTAATATTTTTCAATTTATAAGGCCTATCGCAATTCTGTTAGTTCATGAATTTTAATTTTCTCAATCTCAATGAAATTTCTGTACTCCAATAATAATTTATAACTCAAATTGTTTCTCTTACTCTCTGGAACAAATTCTGGATATCTCTGCTCTTCCAAACACTGGAAACTGTGGAAAAACTAAATTTTAATTAGACGAGTTGAAAACACTCCCGGCCTATTCCACAGTTTCGGGGCAAGAGGTCTAAAATTAGCGTCGGCATCTCCAAAATAATTTTTTCCGTTGCTAACAGCAACCAACGTTCTTTTTTTCATTTTTTCGTCTTCTATTTAAAATTTATTTAAACCATAAAACTGTCCTGTTCTGACACATTTGTCAAGCCACATTAATTTCTCATAATCACTTTAATCACATCTAATTTGGGAATATAAAAAAAATGTTCAGATATAAAACTTATTCTATTAATACAATTTATTCTTTTCGTATCCACATCATTGTAATTTCTTATTTAACAACACCCCTATTAATTTAGCTCCCACAGACTTGCTTGACACTTTAAATAAATTTCGTTATTATTTTTAAATTTTGTTAAATTTTTTTAAGAATTCTCTTCTTTTTTTTAAGGTTTAGACGATTCACCTATACACTAAGCAACTATACTATTCAGAAATTATTAACACAATACCAGGTAAGTCAAAATTAATTTATTTAAAAATTTACTAATCTTTTTCTCTCTTTTATTTCAGAGTCGACCCCACATTGTGATGGCTTCATGAAATTCATGAACAACAAACTCATATAAAAATCCATTTAAATTGTATCCTTTTTAACATATTGAAATCATTTCAATATATATCATTAGAAACCTAATAGAAAGAAGCATAGATACGGGGAAAAACTAGTATTAGCATTCATAGACCTAAGAGCACCATTTGACACGATCGAAAGACATATTATAGGGAAATGCTTGAGAAAAATAAATGTACCTAATGCATTGATAAAAATTATAGAAAAAACTTACAAAGAGGTAAAAGGAAGGCTACAAATAACAGGGGAAAGATCGGAAGCATTTAATGGGAAGAGAGGTATTAAACAAGGAGATACTCTCAGCACTTTGCTATTCATAATAGTAATGAACGAATTGAAAAGAAACACTAGTGTCAGAACCAATCAACTACAGACAATAATAGGTTACCACAGATTACAACCGGTAACAATGGAGTCTTTAATGTATGCAGACAACATAGTACTAATAGCAGATGCCGAGAATAAAATGCAGAAACTAATGGCTATATGGGTAGAACAAATAGAAGAACTAAAAATGGAGATAAACGAGGAAAAAAGTAAGATAATGATATTCAGCGGCAAAGGAGATAAGGAAATAATCAAATAAAGATAAAATGTAAAAACTCAGAATTAGAAATAGTAACAACTTACGAATACCTGGGAAGTATAATATTTAATGACGGAAAAATAGACTGGGAAATAACAAATAGAGCAAAGAAATCAAACAAGTTATACTATGCGTTAGCCCCAATAATGGGAAAAAGAGAACTTACACGAGAAACAAGAATAAAAATATATAACACAATAGTGATACCGACTGTGGTCTATGCAGTGAAAACTGGACATTCTGGAAAACGTAGAGCAGGTAAACGCAATGGAGATAGACATCTAAAAAGGATAGTTGGAAAGACAAAATGGATAGATGAAGCAACGAGACTATTAGGAGAATGGCCAACCAGGAACCGATAATAAACAAAATAGCAAAGAGACCAATGAACTGCTATGGGCATCTGATGAGGATGCAATCCAATAGAATAACAAGAAAAGTTTATGAAGCAAAAAACATCGGAAAAAGAAAAAGAGGCAGACCAAGAAAAAAATGGATACAGCAAGTAGTAGAGGCGGGAAAACTTAAACAAAAATCACTCGAGGAATTAAAAATAATGGCAGGAGACAGAAGAGAATGGAAGAGGTGGTAATGGAATGAATTAAAATAGCTAGCCCAAATTCGATACCCTGATAGGGTAAAAGGAAGGGAAGAAAGAAAGAAAAAAAGTGTTTGGGAAGAAATGTAAGGAGTGTTCATTAAAAGTATTACAGTTTTTAGCAGTACCTCTGGGACCTCATACGAAGTGAACAAGATTCCTTGCAGCTGTCCTTCTTGATTTATGGGGAACTTTGGTCGACGACTTATGACCATTATTACGCTTAAAACTTTTTTGTAGCATCTTGCCCTGTCAGTTCATTAGAATAAGGAGATACAATCAAATCTTCGACAACTTCATAATGAGCTTCGATAACTTCAAAATAATGAGCTAACAGCTTACCTCTATGAAATTTATTCGAAGACGATGGAAATAGCCAAAAAATGTACACCTACTAATAAAACTATGGTAGATACCGGAGCTTCGTAAAATTGACGACGAAGGTGTAAAAACTATATTGTAGAAATTTTAAATGGTACAACTGCAAACGACACTATCTAGCTAACGACTAAATTAGAAGGTAAAGATAGTGCAAACACTCCTGACTATAGAGCTACGCGAAGGCGGATTGTAAGTGAAATTATATAGTGCACAGTACAATGCGTTTCGCATGGAAGTGGGGACTAAACCAAATTTCGTCTACTGCACTGAGCTGTGACCGTAAGTAGCCGAAAATATTTAAAGACGTACGCGGATCGTAAAATTTACGAATATCCGGTAATCTAGGGTTAAAGCTATTAGTATAAAGGCCTAAAAAAAGTATAAAAGTCTAAACAAAAGTATAAAAGTCTAGGGAATTCAATATCCCGCCATTGCTTCATTGATGTCAGCTTACACTAATGATTTGCCAACAGCTTTTATTTTTTTACACTTCCATCTTAATAAGCTTCATATCTTTTGTAAGTTAAACCAAGTCCTTTTTTTTCTATTTATGTTTGCTTATTTAGGTAACTAATTTGCAGCCAAACTGATAAAAAAAAACAAAATTTTTTTTTCAACGAGAACTTCAGCAAATTTCATACATCACATTCGATGTAAAATCTTTTTCAACAGGAACCTTATGGTTCCCTTAAAAATGGTCATTAGTACTTTACATTTTCAACCTTCTTTCAATTAGATTTATAAATAAATTAACTTTTCTATTCTGTCCTACTAAACGAGTATTTTTGTCATCTAGTTCATTTTTCGTACACAGACTGATTTCCATAGATAGAAAGCCATGTTATTTTTTGTTTTTCTCTTCGGAGTAGTAGATCCCTATCTGTCAAAAATAGTTGCTCTTTTTAATTGCTCTGGTTTCTCTAACAATAAAGTTAACTTTCCATGCTTTTTTCAATTAAAATATCTTTTTTTTTCAAATTGTTCACTAAGCTCTAATTAAAACAAGTTACTTTTTCTCCTGGCTTCATGTTTCGATATAGTGTACATCAGCGATATAATAGAAGTATTGCATTATATTATACTGATCTTGTTAACATATTGTGACATTTTTTGACTTTTTAATGTTTATATAAATTTTAAAAAAACTCTGAATGTGTTTTTTACTGTAACTTTTATTGTATTTATTAAAAGTATTAGGTAACACACCTAAACATATGCATTTGACATTGTTTGACATCTATATATGACTTTACAATCATTAGAACTGAAGGAGTGCAGAAATATTGCGCGAAACGTTTTGAAATATTGAAATAGTTTTTTCATTTTTTATTTCTCATTGACCGATATCCTCATTAACAGTGAGATTGTAATCTCACTCACACTATGTATATACGGCTAAATTACGGAATATTATCATTACTTCGAGAACCGCCGAGTTTTGAAGGAAAACCCGAAACAGTTCGATCTTTGTTATAAAACAGCATCTTATAACGTACATGGAGTAGGGATGATAGAAATTGGTATAATGCAACACCTCATTTGAAGGAGAATTTAATTCTCTATTTAACGACATTACATTTTTAAGTAAAATATTTTTTAATTTAAATTCAACTAAATTACAAATATTGATTTAATTCATAATGTACTTTAAAGTAACCAAATTATGCATAACAACTATTTTAATTTAAATGTTCGAAATGCCATCCATCGGTTCCTGCCATGACTTTCTGAAGTAAATACTTAAAAAAGCAAAAATAAGTAAAAATAATAATGGACACAAAAAGTTTTCTCATAAACACTGAAACTTTTTGTCAAATGGAAATTTCAAGAAAGTGGCATAGTTACTGTAATATTTATTGACGTAAATGTTTTGATTTTGTGAATTGTCATCAGTTGTCAATTGTAATTTTTACTTTTGAATACTAAATTATGTCTCACCTAAATGAAACACAACGCATAGAAATATTAATTCTTAGCGAATGCGGAAATAAAAAAGACCACAAAACGAGGTATGCAATTTATTCAACGCAAAATATCATATCCAGACAGACCCATCAGCCAATCAACAATAAGTAAAATAGTCCGAAAATTTGGAGAACCTGTGCATGTTAAACATATTCCAAACGCTGGGCGTCCTAAAATTGAAGGCAATGTGAAACTTGATATTTTATTAAATGTACATGACAATCCTCACAGTAGTTCAACACAAATGGGTGAATATGCTGGAGTTTCCCAACGATCGGTATTACGTATTTCAAAAAAATAAAAATATCATCCCTACAAAATTCAACTACCTCAGGAATTACACGACGACGATCCCGATCACCGGCTTCAAGTTTCAGAAATTATGCAGGATTTATTTATCCGCAATCTACATTTCATCAATCAAGTGACACACGCAATATCCTCAGAAAGTAAATGTATGGACAGAACACCTCTAGTCTTTTTCCTGTGGAGTTACATAAAATCAAAAGTTTATGTCAATAGACCCCAAAACGTACAGGACTTGAAAGATATAATTAGGCATGAAATGAGTCTAATTACTCCAGAATGAACATTCCGAACATTTAATTTAAAATAATTATTATGCATAATGTGGTTACTTTAAAGTACATTATTAATTAAATCATTAGTTATAATTTAGTTGAATTTAAATTAAAAACAATTGTTTTTGTATCCTTAAAAAATATTTTAGTTAAAAATATATTGTCGTTAAATAGAGAAATAAATTCTCGTTTAAATGAGGTGTCGCATTATACCGATTTCTATTAAAAAAAATTTACGATTACGTCACTACACCCACACCGGTGACGTCATCCCTATTCCAAGTACGTTATAAGATGGGTATTTTATAACAGAAATCGACCTGTTTCGGGATTTTCCTCAAAATTCGACGGTTCTCGAAATAATGATAATATTCCATATTTTGGCCGTTCACTGTATACATATATATATATATATATATATATATAATATATATATATATATATATATTATATATATATATATATATATATATATAATATATATATTTATAATAATATATATATATATATAATTTATATTATATATATTATATATATATATATTATATATATATATATATATATATATAAGAAAATAGAAAAGGAATTTTTTTTAATTAAAAATCCTTTGTAATAGGTATATATTTACGGCCCAAACGGGCTAAGTTAAAAGGACAAAACGTTTTCGGAAACCATGTTCCATCATCAGTGTCCTAGAAAATAGTTAACCACTTAATTAAAAAGAACATAGGTTAAAATTTTGACTAAGGTTAATGAAAAATGTGGTTAATACTTACTAGGAGTACATGAATGTAGCCACCAAGAGTAAATATATGGGTAAAAACCCGTTAACAGATGTTTTAATTACATTTAGTTTTAAAAATATGTTATAATTGTTTAAGATTATAGAGTTACCGATGGATTAGGTAACATGGCGACATATGACTCCACGTTGAAGTTGCTAGTCCTGAGACGGTATGTCTTCGAGGACTGTATGAGTGCAACTGATTGGCAATGACATTTGATGACAATATTGTTAAGTTATGACGGAAATTATCACAGAGCAGTCAATGTAGCTGTATGTTTCTACTTAAGACAAAAGCCAACGTTATTTAAAATTGTGAAAATTAAGTGAACTAATATAACAGTATCAACCATCAATGTTGTAGTTTTAAATTTATGTAAATAAGATGATATAAGGGAGAAAAAATTGTATGGTTGTAGTTAGGCAACCAACTATGCATGTATGTAGCAAAGTAATATAGAAATATTTTATTATATGGCCCTTTATGTTTCTTAAACATTTGGTACCCAGAAAATGTAAACTAGACACATGTGGAAGGTTGAATTTTAGAAAATTTTTGATGTTAATGGTTGGATCTAAATGTATTTATTTAGAATTGGAAGTGTTCTTGTATGAATAAAATAAAACTGTTTTAGTAAATGTTCACGTGTTATTTAACTTTTAACTCAAATATAAAGGCCCTGTATGTCAAAAGCAACATTTGGTACCTGGCAAATGTGAAAATTGTTTGAGTTATAAGTTCATGAACATAAATGTCTGACAAGGTGGTAACAGACTGAAATGTGTGGAAGTTTTATTGTATTAGCTATTATATGTAATGAACGATAGGTTTTTTTATGGTTGGGACATGATTATGTAGTATGTTGATAGTATGATAATCTGCTTATAACTTAAGAAAAGGTCCTATCTGTCCATAAGGCAACACTAGATACAAAAGAAATAAAAGGATAAGTTATAAGTTAGGATTGTTGTAGGTATAAGTTGTCTTAAATTGTGATGATGGTATGGTTGGCTTTGTTGAAATTAAGTGAAGCGAAAAAAGTTTATGTAGTGTCATCTTTGCAGATGAATAAAATCAATCATCCATTATGAATAAAATCAAATTAACACAACTTATTCATCAGTTGTGTAAACAAAAAACACCTTTGTTTAGACCCTTAATTGTTCCCCCGTGGTGACACTAGGAGGCAGTAACAAAGATACATCGAGATACAGAGAGAAACAAAAACAGTTTTAACAGAAAACAACGGGTTCTACAAGCGCATTTTTCACTTACGCGTCACGCACTTTTGGGGATCGTAGCCTCCGGGTGCTCTGTAGAGGGCTTCGAAAACATCAACGATAGCTCCTCTACTTAAGTCGATTTTCAGGGTATGGACTCGTAAATGTTTTTTCTGATATCTTGCCTTGAAAAAGGCAAGATATTTCTTACCTGGACAAAGGTTAAGTCGAAATAAAAATACCAGGTTGCAGTAGAATAAAATCTCAGCCACATAGTATGGAAAAAGCTAAACAACAGCCCCGAGAGCACTAAGCTCTCGGAGAGCTAATAAGGGACTGACCTGGTTAACCTGAATATATATATATATATATATATATATACTATATTATATATATACATATATTGTAAAAACTACGACCGTCAATTTATATTAATAAAGTATTCAACTAGTGAATTCAGAGGTTTATTCGGTCAGTCAGGTTGGCAAAATAAAAAACAGAAGTCAACTACTTCATAAGTTTATAGAAGACGTTTCGCTTTATACTTCTAAAGCTTCATCAGTTCTCTAAAATACAAAGATGACATAGAGTTTATAAGAAATACAGATCTAATAATTATTACTTACAACTCAATATGTAGTATTAAAGATGTTATCGTATATGTACTTAAGTTTACTCATAAATTTAGAACTAACTTAAAAAAAATTAAACAGAAACATGCAAAAAATAACATTCGCAGAAACGAAGATTTACAAAAACTTTAAACGTACATTTGGCTTCATTTAGAGATGGTTCTCCAATGAAGACAAACAAAACACTGATTTAATTGCAATCTACGCAAAACGACGTGGCGCGATACCGTAAATTCCAAGGTTTGAGATAATTATGAACTTCTACGGGGTCATTGAAAGAATAGTTGACGGGTGGATTTGTAACGAAAAATTTGATATGATTTTTTTTTTGGAATTTATGTTTTAATGAAACTTAGAGCTCTGGGATGATTATGTTATTGTTTTGAATGGAAAATACGGCTATTTTTAAATAAAGATTTATTCTACTTCTAAAGGCTATTCAGACTTTATATGAATGTTTGTTAATATAAATATAATTTTTAAGCTTTTATTGACCTATAATATCATTCTTGTCATATAAAAATAGAAAAATATATCGTAAAGCATACCTATATATATATATATATATATATAATATATATATATATATATTATATATATATATATTAGTACATAGTAAAACTCGTCAGATCGAATCCACGTGAAAAGCAACTGCATTATGAAATAAATGGCTCTTGATTTGTTTCTGCGAACTTATAAGTATTTGTTAAACGCCTGTAAAATATTGCATCATAACCTCCTAGATAGACTACAACAATCTTAATTTTGTACAATCGTATTGACGGAAATACCTGTTTGTTTTACTTGAAGCTCAACTACCCCATAGTCATTTGGCATTCATCATTGATTCAGTACCCTGCAGCGAGTTAACAATGTCTGTTTCTTTTACATTAACCTCCTCCTTGGATAAAAAAGGAGGAAAAGGTGTTTTTCACTTTTTGTTTTAGATGCTTTTGTCTTTCCAAAGGTAGTGTTAGCTTTTTTCAGCTAGTTGTTTATCCTTTTCCAAACGTTCTTTAGTAGGTGTTGAAGTCAGCAATTGTAATTTCAATTGCTTCAATACGCTACTTGTAATTTTTATTCTAACTAGAGAAATTATATATTAACTTGAAGTGGACTGTTAATTATGAAGAATATTAACCGGCTATCACCAGCACTTGGCTGTTCATCAGAATTTCCCAAGGGATTGACTGCATGCACCATGTTTACTATTTGACGTTATAACCCTACATTGAAGTAGCCAGGGGTCACAAAAGCCACGCGACTACTTAAAGGTTAAATTTATTTATTTAAAAATGTGTAAGTCGATCAACAAAACTGTCGTAATAGAAAAGTTTGGAAAACCAAATCGATTTTGTGCATCAATCATTTCATAGGCCTAGAAAAATTTTTACTTACGGAAAACTTATTTGTGCGGAGCAAGAACAGAATCAAGTATTTTGTTTACATTGTGTATCTACATTTTTGACAAATACTTCGACATATGCAATAAAGGAACGATTTCATTTAGAACTTGGAATTTCCCCACATTTAAACATTTCTTAATGTTATCACTATTTCACGTTTTCAATCACAAAATTTTGACATCGTTAACATAGAAGGAAAAAAATTGATAACAATTTGAAAATAAATAAACTTTCGAAAAAAATAATACCTAATCCGTCATTTAAGTTTCCTTTAACTGAATTTAATAAATAACATTAGAAATTTCAGCGAAGTTGGGTAGCAAGTCTCGGTTGACATACTTTAAAAAAGAAGATGAAGCCTACTGCAAAGTATACTCTATATTTTATGGTGAAGCTTTTGGAGTTGGGAAAGATAATCCTGAAAGCTGTGGAGCATTAATTACGATTTCTTTTAAACGATGGAAATGCGCAATCAAAAATTTGGATAATCAAAATGATCTTTAATACCATCGAAACAGCTTATAAGAGCAGATAATTTCATTCAAGTTATGACAAAGAAAGTAGAATATATACCTAGTCAATTTTAGCTTTAAAGCTAGAAAAACTTTAAGACCTATAATAGAAACAATTATATTTTGCAGTGAAAATCAACTTCCTTTAAGAGGCGTACTTGTAGAGATAATCATTCGATAACTCCACTTGAAAAATATTTTAGAGTATCAACGTTCATTTCATATTCAAACAATCAATTTCTAATTTAGCAGAAAGAGTCTTCAATAATAAAGACATATTGACTGTATTGCTTAAAGGCCTTGGACAATAAGTCTTATATCAGCGCAAAAAGGTATATGTAGTCTAATAAACTATATTACAATACCACAAAAATGTCAACGACAAAAAAATTAAAGCTATTGGATATACCAATAGTCTGACATCAACGCAAATAACTCAAGATACAATAATACAGGTAACGTGCCTGTACGTCCTACAGGACATCTCGAGAAAAGAAAAGGTAAAACCACAAATAAAACTAAGTTCCAGTACTAAGAAACATACTTCTCCTACATCTAACCACACGAAGACAGAAAATTAACAGAAAGAAGAAACATAACAATATTTTCGCTCTATATGCTCAACAAATTGACCTTAGCCATGAGAGAAACGAAGTCATATCATTATTTCCTTATACTTGAAAAACAAAGAACAATACGGACTGTAAAATATAGAAACATTTTCTTCTTCAGCAAATAAATATCCTTTTCAAAATATGAAAAGTTAGACTTATTAAAACAAAAGACAACCGAAAACACACGGACTGATCTTGGACTGTAAAATCAGAAACATTTTCTCAATAATTTTCATCGCAGCACCCGTGCTATGAAATTTTTACAAAAATATTTGACCTATATTTTCGTACGAAATTGTAATTATCAGATCAGCTGATAATTATACGTAAGACTCAATAATTGTATAAACACAGAGAGAAAAAGAGTAACTTATACGAAGGTCATAAGCTTGCCTACGAAATTTAAACGTTTAACAAATTTCATTTCTCAGACATGAAATGTTTACTTTAGACGAACTAATATCGTTCACAATTCAAAAATGCCGACAAATAAGGAATGACATCATTCCAAATACGTATTATTTAATTCACAAGGAAAAATAGACGAGAATTAAATTTCAACAAAATTTTTACAAAGACTGAACGGTAAAGAAAGAATTGGAGTTACATTGATTAAATAAGTTAGCCCGTATACTTAAAAGGTTCCAATCTAAAAATTTATATATATACGACATATCTTAAGATAACAAACTCAGACAATGACATCATAATACACAGCAACTTAAAAATGAAATACGAGATAAATGCAAACGCAACAATATTTATTTTAAACCAACAGACGAGATTCGTTCTGTAAATAAAACCTTTTTACATTCCGAATATCGGCAGATAAAAAACTTGGATAATTTAATTTATAATGAAATACGCAGAACGGGGTTGTGCACTAGACAAAATAAAATAAACATACATACTACGTCAGAAAATTTAACACGAATTTAAGACACGCCCCACGTTGGGCGCCATTTGTGTAACGTCGATTTTTGATAACATCGAGTTCCTACATTTAATTCAAGGTCAGGTTAGCTCATGTCGGAAAGAAAGGCGTGTTAAAGGTCAACTTCACAAAAAACTACGTAGTATGTCAAAATTTCAAACAAAATTAGATAACTGAAATTATAATTTATCGTTGGACGCCAACCCCTTGTTTATTCTCGCAGGGGACGAGAAAAGATAAAAAAAAAATTAAGATATATAAAAAAATTTACAGCGAAATTACACTTTATTTCTCAGTAATAAAAAGAAACATTACTATAAAGAAAGCAACTTTCTATCTTTTTAAATCAAGAATTGGTTGATAGAAACAAAAGAATTTATATTATTATTCCCAAATTTCGAAATTCGTTTACATTTAAAAAAAATTATAGTAGTTATTTATTAACTAGGCAACATAGAAAAGTTAAATCTATTTATTAACTAAGCATAATAGAAAGGTTAAGTCTTTAAACAAAATTTTAAATAGTTCACTATATTCTTGTCTCTGTGAATCCATAAATAATTCTTGCGTTCCTGATAGGGCTTAATAAAAAAAAAAGGTACAACCTTATTTATCCAATTCCTGGGAACCAGGAAAAAAGGGACATACTCTGCTTCTCCTCATCCGTTGGTTATTTCGTCAAATATTTACTAATAAGAATCCATTTATATAATAGGTAATTATTGGAAACCATATATAGGGAAGTATTGGACCATAGAAAACTGTCTCAGTTAACTTAACATAATCAATGGACTTTAACCTCCAGAAAACGAGTCTCTAATATAGAGACTCACTTCGAAAACGCGTCCTATCGGGTGGACGTTTGTAACAGGAAAGGAAGCGACGCTACTTCAACGGTTTTGAATTGGGGGCGTGATTGACAAGTTCTCATCTATCGGATATGTTCCGAATATCGTTCTCATCTATCGGATATGTTGGGAATTACCGTAGGAACCTTGAGTCGAATACAAGCGCCTGGCAGATAGGTGGGGTTAGTAGTTTTATTTAAAAAAAATAATCAAATTTATAATGAATTTTCTAAAACTTTTGAACGGTTACAAAAGAAGAGGTAAAGCAATTCTATGAGAGGTGGATAAATTCCCTTCTAAAAGATGGCAAAACTCCTCGACTTGACAATGCATATGCTAAACTCATAAATATATTTAACACCGACGGTACTCAATGACTAAAAAAAAATGTTCATGGTTGAAGTCAACAATTATTACTCTACCAAAGAAAACAAAATCCGTATCCTGCAATCAGTTTAATGATCCACATTTTAAAGTCATTTCTAAATATCATATATCAAAGGATATATAGACTATGCGAAAAAAAATCAGCCATAGTTTGATTTTGGGAACACAGTGGGTACTAGCGAGGCTCTCTTTAGCAGACAAGTGCTATTTCAATGATGTAGAGATGATACTTGCGATATTTATGCATGCTTAATTTATTACCATAAAGTGATACAGTAAAACACACAACCTGATTATTAACAAATAATGGAATAAACACATGTGATTTAAGAATTATTGAACAATCTTTACTGGAATCAAACCTCGTCTATCCGTACAGAGGTAGGGGAATCCTTCGTCTTCTTTTCTTCTTCTTTTTATATACACATGACTCTGTCTGTTTTCAATGTGCCTCATCAAGTGTCATTCCATCATTTTCGTGGTCTTCCTAGTGATCATCTTCCTATTGGGGAACCGTTTCTTGCCCTCTTTACTACTCTATTTGTTGTAATTCGGCTTATATGATCGTTCCATTCACCTCTTCTATTTATTACCCAGTTGTGGATGTTCTCCACCTTGCATCTATGTCGTATATCCATACTTCTAGCTCTGTTCTATAGTGTCTTATCATCAATTTTTCTACGTGTTTTTATCTCTGCTGTTTCTAAGATCCTTTTTGACCTATCTGTGTCAGGTCCTGTTTCGGCCACGTATGTCATTATTGGTCTAATGACTCTTACATAAATACATAAAGGTAAATTCTATCTTTCGTTTCTTTTCCGATATTTTTATTTCTCCTCTTGTTTCATTTAGGCAGCCTGCGGCTCTGTTTGCTATATTCACTTGATCTTCCACTTCGGTTTCGATCTTTCCGTAGCTAGATAATGTGATGCCTAGATATTTAAACTCCATCACTTGTTCTATTATCTGACCTTCCAGCTCCAATTTACATCTTAGTAAATTTGCTGTTGTAACCATGAATTTTGCCTTTGTTGGGGAAATTAACATGTTAAATTTTCTGGCGGTTATATTAAATTGGTTATACTAAATCATATTTACATTGAGAGAGTAGTATTGCGTCGTCTGTATAGCAGATTATTTTAAGTATTGTTTTTCTCCCATTTGGTATCCTTTTTTTGTTCTTACTTTTTTTATTATTTCATCCATAACCAGGTTGAACAATAGAGGACTCAGGGAATCTCCCTGTCTTATCCCATTGTCAGCTTCAATAGGGTCGGTTAGTTCTTTTTCTACTTTTACTATTATTGTGTTGTTTTGGTAGATATTTTCGATCGTTTTGATTATTTATAGAGGTATCTCTCTTGTATACAGTATAACGTCTAACGTCTCTACTGGATAACGTCTTTTAATTTGACCCGGTCAAATGCCTTTGTAAGGTCGACAAAACATAAATATGCTGGTTTGTTGTATTTGAATGATTTCTCTTGCACTTGCCTCATTATAAATATAGCATCGGTGTATGATCTTCCCGACCTAAAACCTTGTTGTTCTGCTAGTGTTATAATTTCATTCAATTTATTTGTTATCACTTTGGTTGTTAATTTTAGTGTTGTGTTTAATAAATTAATTCCTCTGTAAATTTCCGGGTACGATTTGTCTCCCTTTTTGAAGAGAGGTATTAGAATGCTTGATCTCCATTCTTAAGGAATTCTGTTTTGTTCTATTATTTTTTAATTAGTTTTAATAGTTGTTTGGTCAGATCTGGTCCTCTGTACTTTAGGAGTTCGTTCGGTATTCTGTCCTCTCCTGGTGATTATCTATTTTTTAATTTCCTTAATGCTTCCTTTACCTCTTCCTCCTCAATATTTATTTCTTCGTTTGTCGTCACCTCTGGTGTTGGTGGTTCATCATCGTCACCTTTAGCAAACAGGGATCGAAAGTAGTCTACCCATGTTTTCTTCTGAATGTGTTTCGTTTTTATTAGTTCGTTCATCTCTTTTCTTTCTTTGTCCTCTGATCATTTTCCATATTTCTTTTTGTGTTCCGTGGAAATCGTGTTCCATCTGTTTTGAGAAACTCTGCCAGTGTTCCTTTTTTATTTGTCTAACTAAAGTATTCGTTTCGTTTCTGATTCGTTTATAGTGGTTGTATACCTGTTGTGTTGTTGTGTTCTGTATTGTAAAAAGGCTTTCTTCTTTTCTTCACATTTTGTCTTCACTTCCTCTCTAAACCATGGTGTTTTCTTTTTTGGTATGTTAGTGTTCGTTACTTTCCTCTCTCCAAGTGATTCTGTTGCTGCGGTAATTATATTATTTTTGAGTATCCGATGATATTAAAATATACATAAGAGAATATGTCAATAACATCAGATACGCGGATGACACGGTGATATCTGAACGGTAACCATACACAGTGATATTCACACTGAAAGAATCAGTGTGAATGGTCAACCAATAGAAAGAGTAAAAACATACACTTACCTTGGTATGAACGTCACTGAAAATTTAGACCATTCTCTAGAAATCAAATGTAGGAAAGAGAAAGCTAGATCTACATTTTAAAAAAGGGCTAAGCTATTCAAATGGCATGATTTATCAGTACCCATAAAAATCAGGTTACTACGATGATATATCTTTCCTATACGTAGTTGAAATTATACCTGCAAGAAAATTGGAGTTTCGGAATGTGGCTTTTATCGTTGAATACGTTGACCACGTTACCAACCATCATGAGCAACAGCGAATGATATGGGTGAATGCAATTAATTCTACAAGGAAAAGTAGAACAAAAACGAGAACGAAGAAGGTTAAGGATTTCCTGGTTGATAAAACCTAGTACGTGGTTCAATACAACAACCACAAATCTATTCAGAGCAGCCGAAAATACAGATTGCCATGATGGTCGCCAACATCCGAAATGGATAGGCACTACAAAAAGAAGAAGAAGGATTTAATTGCTAAACTTTTTGTAGAAAGAGAGTAAACTTAAACGAGTGGACACCCGCCAAAGTAAAATCCTGGCTACGTGACTTTAGCTACTTCTCTTTGTTCACTTGGAGCTACATGTTTTGAAAGAATATTTGGAATCGCTTGAACTCCCATCTCGTCCATATTAAAAATCTGACTCTAAATAATATAACAGCGTTTAAATTAGCAAAATATTGATATATGTAGTTGATCCTTGTTAAACCCATTGTTCTGGCACCACTTGTTTTTCGGGGAACAATCAGAGATAGTATATTTCTTTTTAAAAAATTACGAATAAAATCTCTACCTATTGGCTCTATCTCAGAGGAAAACTTATGGAGAATATTGTTTTCCTCAGCATATTTGTATAAAATAAATCTTAGAGATTTTAAAGTGAGGCTGAAATATTTGTTGTCAAGGCCAATACAATGGCGTACTGTTTCTGCTTCATGATAAATGATGAGATTTAGGATGTTGGTAGAAATCTCCCGAGTTAGTACTACCGAGAGACTCCTTTTTTGAATCGGTCTCTCAGAGTCGATTCGTGAAAACCAATTTCTTTGGCAACCTGTCTAATGGATATATTATATACCTCTTGCAAGTAACGCGCGAGCCTCAACTAGTTTGTCTTCCGTCAACGTGACATACTAAGTTTTTCTTTGATAGTTTCTAAAATACAAACATTAAAACGATTAGATACAGTATATGCAGCAGACTTTAAATTGTATATACGAAAGCACAAGTAACACATAGAGAACTACATATTTAAATAAATTACTTCTACAACAGTAATTATAAAACATAGCAGCCAACACTGAAATAATGTGAAGACAAATCTAAATGGTCATATCAACGACTGACAATCCGCTCTTTTACTCTTGTAAATGTACGACAAAGCGTGTTCAACAGGGGCGGATGGGCAAGTAAAATCTCTACCGGGAGAATAAACGACGGCAGGCCCAAAATTTAAATACATATATATATTAATATATATATATATATATATATATATATGATATATATATATATATATATTATATATATATATATTATATATATATATCGGAAAATGGAGTACGACCGTCAATCCAATATATATAAGGAGCACTCAGACGAGTGGTGGGTTCTTATATCGGTCTCTAGGTGGAGAAATAAAAGACAAAGTTGATAGGCTACTTTATCTATTTTGAAGACGTTTCGCTTTCGAGTTTTGAAAGCATCATCAGTTCATCTAAAAAAGTACAATATGAGAACCACACAATCATGGAAACGATGTTAATTGTTACCTTAAAAAGACATGTAGCAGTCAATGTTATTAACAATAATGTGAATGAAACTAAGTAAATGGACATAATACGCTGATTTTGTATAAACAATTAAGTAACTAACAACATATATGAACTTATAAAATTAGCACAGCAAATGACCATGTGGTCTAAAGTAAATTAAATGTTATTTAATGTTAATTAGTGAGCAAGAACCAAGAAAATCATAGATAACTTCCAACTATTTTATGATTATTAAGCTTTGATTTTAACTTTAGGTAGCATTATAAGTGATATTAATAAAAATTATAAAAGTAGTGTAAATGAAGTTACCGATCAAAGCCCTACAAGTGTCGCCGGAAATATGGCGTTAGATGAACCGGAACGAACTAAACCGCGAAAAGACAGCCAACCTTGAGGTCAAAATACTTTTGACAGATCAGCAAGGTGGAGGTACCAACCCAAATAATTGGGCGGTCAATTTAAAAGTTTAAATGAGTTTGGATGACTACCCGGTTGTAAAAGACAAAAGTAAGTAACTAACAACATATCTGAACTTATAAAATTAGCACAGCAAATGACCATGTGGTCTAAAGTAAATTAAATGTTATTTAATGTTAATTAGTGAGCAAGAACCAAGAAAATCATAGATAACTTCCAACTATTTTATGATTATTAAGCTTTGATTTTAACTTTAGTTAGCATTATAAGTAATATTAATAAAAATTATAAAAGTAGTGTAAATGAAGTTACCGATCAAAGCCCTACAAGTGTCGCCGGAAATATGGCGTTAGATGAACCGGAACGAACTAAACCGCGAAAAGACAGCCAACCTTGAGGTCAAAATACTTTTGACAGATCAGCAAGGTGGAGGTACCAACCCAAATAATTGGGCGGTCAATTTAAAAGTTTAAATGAGTTTGGATGACTACCCGGTTGTAAAAGACAAAACAGTGAAAGAAACTGGTATTGTAATAGCAACTCCTCTCACTAATCAGCCCAGATTTACAAACAGGAGATTTTCATTCAACCTCATATGTATGTAATAACGTTAATCATTATGGCTAGTTAATCAGCCACAGGTGGTTAACGACCCATTAATTTCCAACAGCCCAAGGTTCATGTACTTGGAACTGTGATTTGCAAAGGATTCTATGAATCAATTACAATATTTGTATTATTTTATTTAAGTATAAAATTGTTCACACTAATCAAAGTAATCAGTGTATGAAAATGCAATGTAAGTTGCATATGTAATAGTAAGTTAAGTAAAGATATTAAATTATTTTATTTAGTTATTTTATGTATTTTATTTCTATTTTATGTATATAAATTATTTCATGAAAAATGGAAAAAGGTTCAAGTAGTACACCTAATTTGACATTTAATATAGTGAAAAGATCAAGAAGCCTAATTCTGCAAAATTAAAGCATGATATATTTGGCTCAAGTTACTTATGTCAGTTCTCTTATTCAAAGCATTAGGGTGTTTTAGTATTGAACACATTTCCAAAAACTGTCTTTTAGCTAGATTGCGTTCAGTGGCAAGGATCTTAACTTCATTGAAATCCACTTCATGTTTGGTATTTATCGCGTGTTGTGCCAGGGCACAAGTGTGTTTTGATAAATTAATGTCACTACGATGTGAAGTGAGACGACCTTTTGATGATCTGCCAGTTTGACCAATGTAACATAAATCGCAATTAGCGCATGGAATTTTATAAATTGTGTTAACTTGTTCCAAAGTGGACAAGGG
Source organism: Diabrotica balteata (assembly GCA_918026665.1). NCBI lineage: Eukaryota > Metazoa > Arthropoda > Insecta > Coleoptera > Chrysomelidae > Diabrotica > Diabrotica balteata. The sequence goes on along the minus strand of OU898281.1, from coordinate 84,034,141 downwards.
TGTTTTAGTTTTAGAGAACAAATTTCTAACAGTTTTAGCATTCCTAACAGCAATTTTAACCGGTATATGATAGTAGTGAACAGTATTATGCAGAACAATGCTATTTATTGAATTATTTGAGATGTTTCTAAGTTGGTCACCATCGGGTATGTCATAAATTGAGGATCCATAGCTATGTGAATAAAGGTATTTATTAATGATAGAGGAAGGATATGAATTCTCTATTAGAATATTTCTCAATAACTTAAAGGACTCCCTTCGATTAATTGGATGTGTCAATTTATTTAATCTGTAGCTCAAAGCTTTTATAATGTTTAGTTTATATTTCATGGGATGACAGGAATGGTAGTTAAGGAACCTATTAGAGGCCATTGGTTTTCTATACCAACTTGTGGTTAGGGTGTTGTCTCCCATTCTAACGACACGCATGTCTAGGAAGGGTATACTATTGGTGGTAGTGTCCTCAAGTTCAACAGTGAACTGTAAATGAGGATCAAACTCATTAAAGAAGGATAAGGTACTGACAAGGTTCAGGGTAAATGTACTAATGTTCAGTACTAATTTATTAATGTGTTTATTTAAAAAAAATACGAACTTTTAGTACAGAATAACACCTTGTACTGTTTATCCGCGACTTTCCGGACACGGTGTATAGTGTTGAAACAGCCTGTATAGTAAAAATTATTTTAAATAATTATTTCCTACCTTAAACTTCCACTCTAATAAATCGGCTTAAGTAATATAACGTTATTGGTTAATTTAGAAGTAGGTAAATGTTTATTATTATCCTTCTACGCCACTATTCAACTAATCCCGAAGTAAAAGCGCACGTCACATAATAATTCGTGTCTTTCGGAACCGGAACTAAGTAATAAGGCGTTAGTTAATCCAAAAGATTTCTGGCGACGCGACGGACGTAGAATTTGCAAACTCGCACAACCGCTGTCTCAAATAACGACAGTCGTCGACAGTAATAAACAAATTGTAAAACGAAAAATAATCCTTAGGGTCTCAAGGTCAAGGGGCTTCCTTTACTAAGAAAACAATAACTTGACTGATACAAACTGTAAGCCGGGAGTGCATATTGTCATAATACAATACATAATAAAGAACAGCGCTGGACCAGTCTTTAAATAAAGTATACATCCTGTTTACTTTTGTTGAACATAATTTTTGGTTCTTTTCTTACTTTTATAGTCTAGTTTAGGTATTTGCTAGGTCTAGGTGCAACCGTATCAGTATTTTTACATCGATTTATTAAAATCAAGATTCATGCAGTTGAAAAATTTAAGGGTTTAGGTCCGCGCGTGGCAGCCCACAAACGACGGCCCACCGGGAAAATTCCCGGTATCCCCGGTGGGCCCATTCCGCCCCTGCGTGTCAACAATATTTACCTTAATAAACACAACTATTAGATCAAAACTATGAAAAATCTACTAATCTCATTTTCTCAGATAATCAACCTCTTGGCTACAGGAGATTTTATAATACTCTATAATACTAACCGATCATCCACATAGCGGCCGGCTCTAATAAATTGCCCGGCAAATTCAAAAAGCTAATGCGTGGTTTTATCCCGTGCGGATCTTTACTCCCACCCATCCTATTTTAGACTGTTTAAAGATACATTTAGAAATATATATTTCATAAACAATGGAAACAGTTAAGATTTTGCAAAATATAAGAAATAGTTGATAATATTTAGGGAGGATTATTCGCGATAATCGTCATGATAAGAATAGGGTAACTTAATATAAAGATGTATGCGCCAATGTATTTTACAGACTCTTTCACAATACCGTGTATTTATATTTTTTTATTGCTAGCATATTACCTACATTTTTATCAAAAAATCCCTCATAAAAAATACTTCTGTCATATAAGAAAAGTGACTACGTGCAAAATCTTAAAATAGTGAGTCATTACATCTAACAATAATAAATTAGGTGCTTAGAAATTGAACAAGGTAAATATTTATCGACCACGTGATATATTTAACGACGGACGATTTCCAAATTGTAATAAAACTGAAGATTGTTAGACTACAGGACCGTAATTAGTTTGTTTGTCGCTTTAAACTAACCATGATTAATTTAAAGCTTTCTGTAATTATTAATGATATGCCAATATCAATGGGAGACAGAGCGGCAACTTAATGGAATATTTCTATTAAATAAAAAGAAACTCACGTGCCGGAGAATCCAGGTTGCCATGTAGTCTAGTAACTCGGGCAGAAAATTGGGTCCCACCTCCCAATTCAGTCGGACTGTATGGATTTCGCTGAAAATTTGGATTTGAGCTTGTCTTAGCCTCATTTGCAAAAGTTACATTATGGACGAAGTGTGCTTTTTGTTAAGGGGTTACTATCTCTTACTTACCTTTTTCTAAGGTTACTTAACTATCTCTAAGTGACAAAAACAGGAAAACACGTTTTATTTAAGCGTTTAAGAGTTTTATTCATTAAAATCTAATTGAATTAAGTAAAATAAATATATTCAAACTTTAATACAAATGTTCATCCCTTGAATCAATCGCTTATGGCGTAAATATAACGTTGTAAATGTTGTAAAATCCGTTGTTTATAAGTATATAATAATAATTATAATAATAAAATCAATATCGAAGGATCAAAATAACATCCAAGATCCAGCCAAGTACCGCCCAATTACTTGTCTTCCAACTTTGTGCAAATTAGTCACATCCTGTGTAGCCCGGCGTATCAACCAACACTGTACTCTGAACAATATCGTAGAGCCTCAACAGAAAGGATGCGCTAAGTGCTCCATGGGCTGCAAAGAACAAATTATTATCGACTCAGTCAGTTCTAACAAGGCAGACACCAAAAAAAGAAACATTTTTACTGCCATCATTCACCACAAGAAGGCTTTTAATTCAGTGCTGCATAAGTGGCTTATAGATATACTGAAAATATAAAGTCGATGATATTCTCGTGACCTTTTTGAAGCATATAATGGCAGAGTGGAAGACTAAAATTCGCCTACAAATACCTGGTGAAACCAATATCGAAACTGAAGATATCATAATTAACCGAGGCCTTTTCCAGGGGGAGTCGTTGAGTCCACTTTGGTTCTGCCTAGCGATGAATCCACTATGTCAGCTACTGAACTCAACTGACATAGGTTTTAGCATCAAAAATAAAACTACTGTTGTGGCAAAGTTTAATCATCTATTGTATAAGGATGATTTAAAACTATTGGCTTCCACTCGAAGCCACCTGGATCAGATACTGAAAACAGTGGAAAATGTCTCTACTGATATTAGTATGCACTTCAGCCTTGAGAAGTCCGTGTCTTAAATATAATCAATGGAAAGTTTCAGCCCAGTGGATTCGATATGCAAAACGGTCAGAACATCGAGGCCATGGGTGAAAATGATTTGTATAAATACCTCGGAATAAGCAAGCCCGGAAGATTGACCATAAACAAATGAAAACTGGGATAACTACTGAGTTTATACGAAGGGTAAAACAACTGCTTCATCCACACTTTAATAGTAAAAATTTGATTAAGGCACTAAACCCATATGCATGTTCCCGCGCTTAGCTACTCATTCGGTAATGTTAAGTGGACAAAAACGGATATAGAAACCCTTCAGCGAAAAGTACGAACACACCTCACAAAGGCACAAAAACACCATCCTAGAAGTGCAGTAAGTAGAAAGAACGATATTACTGCGGTATTTAGGAGAACGAAGACTTATGGATATAAGTGACCAACTAGAAAAATACATTACTAATTTAAGAACTTATTTTCAGGTGCAGGCTGAGAGATCTACTCTATATCGCGCGATTTGTGCAGTAGATGATGCAACACCGATCAAACTGAGGGAACAGGAAATGCGCATAAACCATCTTACTAAGGACGAAAAATGCGCAACTGGATGGATAAACCTCTGCACGGGCGACATCCCAATGAGGTCAGTCAAGACCATGTCGACAATATAGCGTCGAACTATTGGCTGACATCAGGAAAGATCTAAAACAAAAGGTTCATTACTCACCATTCAGGATCAGGTTAAACGTTTAAAATAGGTTTGTATACATTAAAATTCTAAATTTATGTATTTAAATCAATAAAAATTGTTCCTGGCCTATGAACCATTATTTCTTTGGTTGCAAGTTTTTTGACCCTTAGAAAGTACTTCGTATGCTAATAATGATACAAAGTACTTACTATTACAGGAGCAATTAATTACAGGGACCCGATCCGTCAACTGCGCATGTACGAAACGACTGCGTTCGAAATATTTCGAACCTTTAAATGAAAATGTTAAGCGGTATCTTGCCTTGTCGAATAAAAATAGTTTTGAATAGTTCCCTATTTACGTAATTAGTAAATGTATCGGTGAACTGTTTTGAATGTGGTAAAATTTGCTCAAATCATTCATTGAGAAAATGTGCATTTCAATAAGTGTCTGGAAGATTTTCAGTAGCTTTTTTTCTCAAACCGAAAGGACTCCTACATTAATGAAGTTTATTTTACAGAAATTATTCAAGTTGTTGGAAAAATACAAACACTCTGTTTTATGTCCGACATTACTTCAGTTTTTTATGGAAAAGTATTGAAGAATTAAGTTATTTTAAACACGTTTTAGAACGAGACAACTTTTGAAAACATCCACCTGAAGACAACGATTTTGTCAACCCATACAAGATTAACCGTAATATGTCATTTAAATTTAATTCATTAATTTGTTTACTTTCAACAACAATAAATAAATTTAAGTTTATAATAATACTTATATAATAATTTATTATAATCCTTATCTTCACTCCTAAACGAGTATTGCGTTAAATATTTTAAACTATCTGGTGCATAGTTAACAATCTCCATAAGCTACCATAACAAAATAAACAATCTTGGACGGTTAATATCAAAGTCGTCAATATCTTAAGTCGTCAAAAAATTAAGGTTTGGAGCACTCAAAACAGGGTGTGTTTATACCAAGACATACATTTTAATCGGTGATACCTCCATTGTTTTTTACGGTACAGAAATTTATAAAAAACGAGAATATTTATTGAAAAAATAACTACATTTCTATACTATATTATTTTTTACGTATATATTATAGTTTTTAAATTATTTTGAAAAGAAAACAATTTTTCTAGAAAATTTCAAAATTGACCATACAAATTAATATAACTTCTTTTAAAAATAATGCATTTTAAACCAGTAAAACTCCTGCATCTAATGAAGAACCCTAAAATAAAATGCATTGTAGAAGAGCAACGATTAATTTAAATTCTGGTTGATATTAGGTTAATTATTATACTCCCCTTTTTTTCCTTAAAATATTCGAAGAGTCCATCCTTAACGAGCTGTAACTTTCTTAGTGTACATGCTAATGACTTTTTTGAGTACTCATTTGAAAGGTTTTTTATCAACCATTTTCTGATAATTTAACGTTAAATGTATTGATTCAAATATTCGCAAAAAAAATTTCCCTTTTGACGACCATATTGTAGCGCCAGGGGAATAAAGCTCTTAAATTAATTAGTAACTCATAACATAATTTGAATTTAGATGTTTACTTTCATTGAAGTTGGTCAGTTGGTTTACATTTGTATTTAATTTTATAAGTTTTAATCCTGAACACTGACGAGTTATAATGTTATATAAACTAGTTAAACTGACTCTGTTTAGTAAGACTGACTAGAAAAAGCATACTGCTTTTTAAAAAAGGAAATGAAGTAAGAACTAATTGGTGACTGGGATTATGTTTTCCGACGCATTGCGACCTACCACAATGCCAATGCATTAGAATCGTAGATATTAAAGTGCAAAGAGTAATAGATGTGTTTTTCTTGGTGAATAATGGTGAATTAAAACCCCGTTAAGTACCAATAAGAGAGACGAACCTCATAATATCTCACATTTTATTGTATCTAGAATATCTTGTAAAAATTAATCTCATTCTTCTTTTATAAGCTTAATTTTTGTTTTACAAAGATTTTCGATCAAAGGCATAATTTTTTTATTTATATTCAACCATAAATAGCTCAAAAAGTATTGACTTTATGAAAAAACTCTGTAAAACAAGAGTTGCTTACAATCTAATCCTCTATCGATTCCCGTGATTATTTTAAGCAAAAGAATTTGCATTCCCTAGAAAGGATGGTAACTACCTTTGAAGCAGAAGCACACATCGAGGTTATATAAATTTTGTTATTTTAGAACTTTCACATCAACTCACCAAATTTAAAGTGAATAGAGTCCGAAAAATTGGGGGGTGAATGGCCCGAGTGACTGGAGTAATTGCCTAAGAAAATTTTGGCAAATTTCCAATCCGTGGAAATGTTTGAATTAGATCTCTTTATTTGGCAAAAACTATTGTATTACAAAGTAGAGAATATTTACCTAATATCTTCAAAATTATTACATGCATCGGTATTCTACAATTGAGTTGACATTAAAAAAATTGAACGCTCATATTTAAACTATTTTTGATACACATTTTTTTTTTTTGATACACTACGTTTAAAAAAAACGCATCTACAAAATGTTAACTGTAATCAATAGTCAAATTCTCGTATTCAATCAAAAACAGTGAAATTTGTAAGTAATAACAAAATAACCAAAAATATTTTTGTTAAATAGCGACCCATCAAAAAAAATTGTAATTAAATAAGTTGTGGATTTTATATTTAAATTTCGATGTCATTGTCAATATAAACGTTATTTTTAGGCAGATTGTATTTATATTTGTATTAAAAAATGGTTAGATATAGCCTAATTAGTAAGTAAGGTTTTTTTTTGAGGATATAATAAAATCATCCAAAGACCGTGATGACCCAGCGTGTATTCAAATCAGGGTGAAATATGTCATCCTCGCATATTTTTCCCTTAACAAAAGTCCTGTCCGTTGATGTCTTTACTATATTTAATCGGTATTTTTAGCTACCTGGAGAGCTGTTCTAAACTTTGGCCATTAATGGTACCATACCTGTCTAATTCGTTGCACAGAATGCATTTTGATGGAGATTTACTATTTCACGATTTGTGGCCAGCTTCTCCGCAGTTAAAGCAGAATCCACTTCTCTCCGGCCCTTTCCAGTTGTCTCCGCGGCTGTTTTAGAGTGGATGAGAGTGGTCGCCAGCGTATCATCCATGAAAATTGTGATCAGATAGGGCAGCCTTAACTTGCTTAAGGGCATCCTGGTTCTTGTCACTACTCGTCAGTTTTGTTCGTACTCCTAAGAATCAGTAGCTCCTGTTGCCTGCACGGTGATCTTTACAATAGATAGAAATTCTTTGTACTTTGTGTCCCAAAGGACACAAAGGGCCGTAAAGGTTATGCATGGCTGTGTTGACCTGTAGAAAGATACATACCATCCCTATCTCATCCCTAATCTGCATCAGCCTATCTCACAGCGTCTGGAAATAAGATGTGATGTTTACCTTTATGACCGTTTTAACCAAGGCCGCTGTGGATTTAAAGCTGTAAGTAGTTATGTACTAGGGGACGTCAAAGTTCTCGTGTAGTTTCCCTAGTTCAATATATTTGTCTATAACACGTCTCTTTTTTTTTCCAGCCCGTAACTGGATTTTTCACTATATTCGCAGATATTTGAAAAAGGCTCTGGGGCTGTTTTTAATCTTTGTGTCGTCGACATGTGTAAAAGTGGTCTATCTAGCCCAAGACTTTTAGCATTGACTTAATTCCTAATCCATGCCAGGGATCCATCTGGGTTTACATTTCACAAGTGAGGGGTTTACTCATAGTAGCGACTCTGCGGGATATATGTCTGCTTGGGTTATTTTACTCTTTATCTCTCGGTGGCATCGTATTGCAAGTTGTCTAACCATCTCCTCACTGACACCCTTATGGGGTTCAGGATTCTCTTTCTTTATACTTGAGTCTGGGTCAGGGAAGCTAAGTATTCCCTTAGCCCCCAGGTTTATGGGGACGTCAAGTCTGTCAAGGAGAGTTCCTCCTTTCTCTGTTGCCTTTATTCACAAGTCCTATTTGGCCGGTCAGGCCTTTAATTCGGTACCGCATGAATGGCTTATAATGTATATATATATATTATATATATATATATATATATATATCTATAAAGTCGATGATAATCTAGTGACCTTTTTGAAGCTTGTAATGACAGAGTAAAAGACTAAAATTCACATAATTGATGGATTCGACCGTTACTTGATGGAAATTCATTTTATGTAACAATAAAACACTGAAAACTTTGTTTTCAAACTTCCACAAAATTTATTTTAAATCTTATCACTACAGCTGTTTCGGCTGATTACCTTTCTCAAGTGATATATTTTTGGCTTGGGTGTACAAATTTATAGTCTCTACTGAAATAGGTTGAGGAGGGGAGAACTGTTTGTCTCAAGTTGGTCATTCAGAATTATATCTGTGTTTTTTAATTTGTTAATTTCCATAGATTCTAACAAAGATAGCTTAAGGCCTTTATTTTGAATGTGAAGAATTTTAAATTTGTCATTAAAAGAATGATTATGATCTAGAAGGTGAAGTGCGTATGTCGTGCGTATGAAGTGCATATTGAATTTACAATAAAAACAGAACAAAATCAATCCATAAGTTTTTTAGATTTAAAAATTAGCAGACTACAAACAAACATGACTTCTCCATATTTCATAAACCTACCCATACTGATACGACTATACACAATTCATCATCCCATCCAACACAACATAAACTGGCAGCTTATCATAGTATGTTACATAGATTAATAGAAATTCCGATGTCAAAATACAAGTTTGAGACAGAATTAAATATAATTAAGCAAATAGCAGTAAACAACGGATACAATGAACAAACAATTAATAAAATGTTAAATCAAAAACTACACAAGAAAGCCCTGAAACTGGTATTTCCACCACCAGAGAAAAAACCCAGTACCTTCTGCTCGATTACATATACAGGCAAAATAACAACAAAAATTGCCCAACACATAAAAAAGAAAGGAATAACACCAGCTTTCCGAAAAAATAACAACCTAGGCAAATATATTAAAAATAACAAGAGCCATAATAAAAAAGACTTAAATAGTGGTGTGTACAAACTTCAATGTGGCGACTGCCCAAAAACTTACATCGGTCAAACTGGTAGAAACTTTGATAAACGAATAGCAGAACATAAAAGGGCTTTCAAGAATAGAAAAACAGATTCGACATACGCACTTCACCTTCTAGATCATAATCATTCTTTTAATGACAAATTTAAAATTTTTCACATTCAAAATAAAGGTCTTAAGCTATCTTTGTTAGAATCTATGGAAATCAACAAATTAAAAAACACAGATATAATTCTGAATGACCAACTTGAGACAAACAGTTCTCCCCTCCTCAACCTATTTCATTAGAGACTATAAATTTGTAAACCCAAGCCAAAAATATATCACTTGAGGAGGCAATCAGCCGAAACAGCTGTAGTGATAAGATTTAAAATAAATTTTGTGGAAGTTTGAAAACAAAGTTTTCAGTGTTTTATTGTTACTAAAATTCACCTTCAAATACCTGGTGAAAGCAATATCCAAACTGAAGATATCCCAATTAAACGGGACCTTTTTCAGGTAGACTCGTTCGAGTCCACTTCGGTTCTGTCTAGCGATGAACCCACTATCTCAGGTACTGAACTCCGCTGACGCAGGATTTGGCATCAAAAATAACAATACTGTTGTGGCGAAGCTTAATCATCTGTTGTGTATAGATGATCTAAAAACTGTAGAAACTTTCTCAAATGATATCATTATGCATTTGGGACTAGACAAGTGTCGTATAGGTTCAGCCCGGATATGATATGCAAGATGGCCAAAACATCGAGAAAATTGGTGAAAATGATATTTACAAATATTTTGGAGTTTGCAAGCGCAAAAAATTTACCATAAACAAATGAAAACCTAACTAACTTCCGAGTTCGTACGAATAGTAAGACAACTAAATCGGTCATATCTTAATAGTAAAAATTTGGTTAAGGCATTAAATACGTATGCCTGTTCCGCAATGAGCTATTCATTTGGTATTATAAAAGTGGTCAAAAACTGATAGAGAGAGTCTTCAGCGGAAAGTAAAAACACTTCTCATAACGGCGCAAAAACACCTTCCACGCAGTGATGTAGAGAGAACAACATTGCCGCGATATCCTAGGTGAAAAGGACTTATGGACATAGGTGAGCAACTGGATAAACATGTTGCTAATTTAAGAACTTATTTTTAGGTGCAGGCTGAGACATCTGCTCTACATCGAGCAATTGGCACAGTAGGTGATACAACGCCGCTGAAACTGAGGGAACAAGAAATGTGCATAAACCACCTGACTAATGTAAGAAAAAATACGCACCTGCATGAGAAAAACTCTACATAAATGACAGATGCCACTAAGCCCAAGAAACAATCCAACATCATACAGGGGACTACCAGGCGTTTGTCGATACTGATTATAAAGAACGTCATGACTCAGTAGAGAATATTATTCACCAAGAACTAGCTGACAAACTGAGACTTCTTCAAACCGACCATCTACCTTATTATCAATGCGTCCCTGACAGAATGCTTGAAAATGACAACTACAAGCTATACTGGGACCGCACTGTACTCACAGACAAACCAGTGGCACATAAGAGACCGGATCTCATCTTAGTTAATAAACTTACTGGGCAAACAACACTTATTGATGTGGAGATACCTAATACTAATCATTTTCGTGTTAGATTGGCAAGTACATAGATCTAGAAATACAAATCAGGAGACAATGGAAAATGGAAAGTATCTAGACAGCACCTATTATTATATCTACTACTCATGTTATTCCGAAAAACCTCCTAGAGAAAATAAAAACGCTGGGTCTAAGTAAACATATCTACAAGACCTTACAAAAATCTGTGCTTCTCTCGACTTTCAAATGCGTACGAAAATTTTTGGGTGATACTCCAACGTACCAAGTCACCTAAAGCCTGATAACACGAAAAACGTCCCACCAGAGCTCACTCCTTTTGATGAGTGAATTTTCACCTTAGAGGGAGTGTGAGCCATATGGCTAAATTTGGGATAATAATAATGTTTCCCTGTGAGTTTTTTTGGCAGTTTTTTTTATCAGGTACGGTCCCCTGCGAATGGGGGATGCTCTCTGGATATTCGTAACACCAATACCCAGAGATTAGCAAGAAAAACTGCCGTGGAATAAAAACTAACACCTTGCAGGAGGTATAAAACACACACCCATAAAAACAGAGTTTAATAATTTATGTTTAGAGTCGCTGCCTGGGGATTACCAGGACACGTCTAAAGCCGGCGCTAGACGTCGGTGGCAAGGATGTTGAGGAGGAGAGTTCCTGTCATACAATCAGCTACAGCCCAACAACAACAACCAGAACGAGCCAAACAACAAGAACTCCGCTCGCTGACGGTGTTGCCTAGAACATCAACCGGTGCTCACTCGCGGAACGACCGAGGCAGCGCATAAAATGGACTGTGTCCATGAATGAAAATATTTTGCGCTTTTATTATAAACTGACAATCCTTGGTTAAGAAATGATATTCGTTAAACGTATATTACATCATTTATTCTCTTTTTAATTTCATACGGATCTCTTTTCCAATACTCTTTTTATACTTGGATTTTCGTATGAACCTTTCCATTGTATTTCCGCATCCATTTAGGCAGTGGACAGGTCTCGACGACGTTGTGGATTAAAAAACTGGATATCAGGATCTATTGTCGGGCCAGTTCATTTATGAATTATCGATGTAAAAAATACAGTGATAGAATTGTTATCGGTTGTATTTTATCACTTAAAATATTGACCACTTAATCAAAAAATGACACAGACATCCTAGAGTACCTAATTGAAACATATTTTATCATCTTCTCTGGGCTAAGAATACATGATAATATGAAATAAAGTATGAAATATTCCATTCTGCTTTCTAGAGTGCAATATAGCGTGCACCCACGTTCTGCGACGTTTTTCTACACATTCGTTTACACTAATAACAGAATGAGAAATAGTCTTTCTTCGTTCGAATTCATGTTGAAAGTGAATAAATACTCAATAGGAGCGGTCGTGTTCCAGTTGCACATGACTTCAACCGGACAGCTGGGAGCAGTGAGTTGTAGTCGAGTCCATCCGCATCACGACCGCTCTCGTGCAGTTTGGTTTCGACTGGTCTCTAAGCAGTCTAAGGAGGCCCTTAGGTCATGGAGATCGTAGAGATATGACTGAAATATACTTAATGAAAAAGATCTCTATCAAGAAACAGGAGCTAAATTGACAGTAAGCAAAATATTGTATAATTTTGATGAGATTCGAATGTTGAAGATATAAACAAGACCGGCCTAACGTGACCGATTATCCTAAACGGAATGTATTATTTGATATTAAATAAAATCCTATCTATTCGATTACAAGTTTACCTGAGACAAATGTCTGTCATGGTGCTATTCGTAAAATTAAAAAACCAAAGACAAGTTTGATAGGTGCATAAAATTTTGTGAAAATATGCAATTTTTTAATCAGGATGACAGATTTTTATCTTACGTCTCTTAGAATATCTTAAGAAGCAATGTTTCTATAAATGGTACCGTGACTAAGGTACGTGACTTACTAACAAAATGGTTATTATTAGCAACATATTACGACAACAAAGCTTAAAGGCAAATAAAGCGGAAGGATCTCCTAATGAGACAATATGGAAGAACAAACACCTAAGACAAGACACAAAAACAAGAATGTATGAAGAAGCAATTAGACCTATATTAACATACACGGCGGAGACAAGACCTGAGACATCTAAAACGAGACGACTTCTAGAAACAACAGAGATGAAAATACTCCGACGAATATCAAGGAAACGTCTGTTGGATAGGGAGAGAAGCGAAAACATAAGAATAGCATGCAATATAGAAGTAGAATGGTAAAAGATAGGATAGTACGTAGAGCACGAGATAAGTCACCAAATGAACGAAGAAGTATTAGCAGACCAAGAAAGAGATGGTGCGATAATTTAAACAATTTAGGAGACTAATATTGAAGAAAAAACAGGCTTAAAGCCTACTTACAATAAGGAAGAAGAAGAAGAACTTTTTATAATTTCATATTTGACGGGTACATTAAAAACATTAATCATACTAGTTAATAAACGCTACGGTTTCATCAGGATGAAATAAGTTCATATTATTCTCTAATAGTTAGATATTTGCTTAATGAAACTGTTCCCAATCCCATAGAATGGCCTGCTAGGTCCCATATTTAACTGCATAAACTTTTTTTGTCAGGGATTACTTAAAAAGTAAAAAGCACGTTAATTAAACTACCAATTGGTGAAACCTTAAATACTCAACCCGATAAATCATCAGCAGACGTCTTGGATATTATTAAATAATCCGGATAATTTGAGCATTCGTTATAAATATCTAGAGGTTGGTCCAAGACTCAATTGGCTAATCAAATCTCTTTAGCAGCCAAATACCGAAAAGGGATGATAACTAGAATAAAAGCATTTCGTTTCTATAATTTTCGAGAGAAGGATATGGGCGAAACTGGTAATTGTTTGCTTGCTTCTAGCACTTCGCATACATTAATCAACGATTAAGCTTATTTATGAAAAATATAATTAATTATAGAAAACGTTTAAAAAAAATCGATGACTCCATGTTACCTAATTCAACTCTGTCTACACTAACCACAAACTTCAACATGGTGAATACTGCATAGTGCATATTAGCCTAGCATAGCCATATCATATACTGATTGCAATCGGTAATATACATAAATAGGTCTTATAATAAAGTAACCACAATACAATCGCTCCAAAAATATATAGATAGCTATTCAAAGTTTATATTATTTACTTTAAAAGATTAAAGGTGTTATCGTCAATTTATCGATTTACCTATTTACAGATCAAATTTAGAAGCATTTTGTGTGTGTTGAGAAAATTAACGCAGACTCAATAGTGGCCACATTTTTATGTTGTATGGTTTTTACTTTTGAAGTGTTTCTCGTTGTTCCATTTTAGCTGTGTCGTGTATTTGAAACTCTTTAAAGGTATGTAATTGAAAAAATTTTTTATTAATACCTATTACAAACATTTTATTTTGACATGGGAAAACTATAAAAAACATTATAGTTAATGGAAATGGGTAATATGACTAGAAGAATATGCAGGCATATGATTACATCATAAGGTGTGGATTTATGAGTAGTGCTTTTTGCTTTTTGAAAGATTTTTTTAGATTTTGTACATTATATTACACCTCAGTATTATTTTTGGTAGCAAATATAATTTTCGTTCTTATTATACGAGTTATTTTTGAAAACATATAATAATTAATATTGATTTTTAAGAATGTCGTTCTTATATTATAAGGATTCTACTTTTTCACGATCACAAACCCAGAAGTTAATGCAAATCAATTTACTTTTCGGTTTATATTTACTTAAAAACAATTACTTTTGTAGTTTTCTCAAAACTGTAGTGTTATCTCTCTAACTTTACGGCTTCGGTATTTCTTTAACCACAGGAATGGTGTTGTAGCTCATGTTTTTGAATCTGGAACAACTTTTCCAGATTGGCACTTTTACCCTTTCTCTACTGCATTCACTTTTAAGAGACATTCTCTAATAATATCTTAATGTGTTGTAGTGCTTTAATGTACTAAGTGTGGAGTGTAGGTACCTTCGTATGAAATAATAGTCTTGAATGTATCATTGTCATTAATGAATATACCGTTAATTATAAACTATAAGAGTATTGCTTAAAAATTTGAAATTTTTTTGAAATTATTGACAGATCTGTTCAATACCATACACAAAACTGAAAAAATACCCACATACTGGCTCTAGTTTACTTTCGGCACTTTAAATAAAAAAGCTAAGCTTCTAAATCTGATATCTTCACGTATTAAAAATATTCTTGGAGTCATGCAAAACCGCTTAATATAAGAAATTCAAACGGTGTATCTCGCTCAATTTAGTTACACAGAGAACCCGGTATATATGCCCACTTTATAGACTGTCGACTTCGTAGACTTTCTAGAACGTAGAAATATATGCCCACTACATAGACTGTCACAAAGCTTTGACTGCGTTGTAACACCAGAAACTAATAGAAATCCTCCAAAGTAACTGGTGTAGAGGATAACTCATAAATTATTACGGAACTGTACTAGCATCAACTAGCTCAAGTAAGGATGGAGAGTAACATACCAGACGAGATAGCAAAAAGAAAGGGGGTGCGACAAGAATACATATGACTCCGACGCTTCTTTAATCAGTCTTCTGAAAACATCTCCACAGAAGCTCTTAAATATACTAACGCTAGAATCAAAATCAACGGCAAAACAATCAATAATATAATATATGTTGACGATACAGTCGTTATTGCTAACAACCTGCCTGGACTTTAACAACTTGTACACTACATTGTAAAATATACCGACCGGTACGGTCTATATATGAATAGAGAATTTCTTTGTCATGCATCAAGAACTTCTTTATTGGGCATTATCTAGACCTAAGAGTTATAATCCTATGTGTTTCCAATCACATTCTACGGCTGTGAGAGTTATACCCCCGATTCCTCGCAAGAAAAACGCATCGAAGCTTTCAAAATGTACCTTTATAGGAAAATACTATGCATTTCCTGAACCGAAAGAGTAACAAGCACAAAAGTTTTAAATATAATTCAGGAAAACAAAGAACATATGCCAACTATCAAAGAGCGTAAGCCAATGTATATCTGAGACTAAAGAAGCTAGATATAAATTACTTCGGAATAGATTAGTTGTTAATATTCTATAAAAAGTTTTGTTTACTTAAAGTCTCGAAGTACCTTTCTTCTGGGCATTGGGCGTATAGGGTCGTCAACTTTAAATAAATCTAGCCAGAAATCAGCTTCTTGTTCTGTAGGCGATATCTAATAATGCTGTCTTAGATATTATGTAAGCTGTATCTTCACTATCTCCTAATAGCTTTCACATAATTTAAAATACTTTTTTGTGTTATTTTAGCTACTGGTAGCATATCTTAACATTTAACTAATTACATTGATACTTTTGTTGATTTAGATAAAATATCCCACGTTATTCGCATTCCACCTTTCAATAATTTATTTTTCTAATTATTATTTAGAGATTTGTTTGATTGGATATGTTTTTTAATATTTAAACTTGAATATATATATATATTATATATATATATATATATATATATAGTATATATAT
Source organism: Diabrotica balteata (assembly GCA_918026665.1). Lineage (NCBI taxonomy): Eukaryota > Metazoa > Arthropoda > Insecta > Coleoptera > Chrysomelidae > Diabrotica > Diabrotica balteata. Next base: position 84,017,923 of record OU898281.1, on the reverse strand, counting down.
ATATATATATATATATATTATATATATATATATATATATATATTGTATTATTTTTAGACAATGTCTGCAGAATTAACTGGACACCTTCCGAAACCGCAAATGCGGGGACTTCTTCATAGCACTATAAAAGAAATTTGATTTTAACAGGAATAACTGTTGTTTTATCAGGATGTTATATGAGATTTATATACGGAGATGGAAACAAAAGGGCATATGCGAACTTCTATTTGTAAGTATATTTTATTTTTTCGACATATAAACATTTTTGACTTATGTGAGCTTTAACTTATAATATGTATATGATTACGTTTATCCTGATTCTACATAAATCGAATTGTATATTGTTCTGACTTGTTTTTTTTTTATTAATTAATTTAATGCAAATGGTTGTCATTTTCCGATAGCACTACATAAACCATTATGACATTATCGTGTTTCTTATTCCTAATTTGCTCGTTTATGTAGGGACTATATATAAACAGACACAGACAAAATCTTACAAATCATTAATTTGAAAAACAAAGCAAAGAACAGACCAGAATGGACAAAAAAACTAGAATGGAATAAGTGAACAAATCTACACAAATAATAATTACATGACAAAAAGAAACAAAAAATAAATAAATAAATGGATAGGAGAGATAATGAAAAAAGGTCAATATATGGTATCAAATTTATAGTCAATGAAATATAGAAGTGGACAAAACGTATGAGAATTAAAAAAATTCTTATAGAATCAAAAAGTTAACACTAGATCTAAAATCAATAACAATGGTGACAACACGAAAAAAAAGATAGACTATAGAAAAATCAAACAAAAGTAATATGAAAATCGGACATACATGATCATGGAATATAAGATCATCTTTCGAAGATGACAAACTAAAACACTTAAATAATAATATTCTAAAAAAAAAACATAAAAGAAACAGAAATAAACAAATCAAGACATACAGATTGAACCAAATTAAAACGGAACATACAATTTAATACATGTCTGTTTCAACTGCATTTGAAATAGTGGACCAATATAAAACTTGGACAAAAATAAATCCATACCTGGGTATAGACATTGTATAAAATATCGTTCAACTATCTGTCTCGCAACAAAGTTGTTTGCGTAAGACGGGTTTGTCTAAGGAGGCGATAATAGTTCTGGAAATGAAGCTCGAAAAAAGTTAAAACCTCGCAATTTTTTCGTCCTGCATGTATCCAGTTGAAATTTTAGCAGAAGGTAGGTAATAGCCCGAGGATCAAAATCTATATCGAACCGAAGTGCGCTGAAGGGTTTTAGGGGTGAAAACTACCCCTAATTGTCAAAAATTATAAAATAACATATTAAACCGGAATATGGGTAAGATTTGGTTTGAATTAGTTAAATAATGATTATTTTATACTTTTGAATAGGGTTCCATCATATTTCAACCCTTAAAAAGCAACCCTTGTTAGAGATTAATGTAAAAAATTACTAATTCTAAAAAATGATTTCGCCTTGGATCGATTTGGATAAAAATTTGGATTTAAGCTCAATTCACCCGCTGCTTTATAGTTTATGTCATGTCGACGAACCCTGATTGTTCTTAGGGGTGAGAAGTACCTCTAATTGTCAAAAATTATAAAATAACATATTAAACCTGAATATGGGTAAAATTTGGTTTGAATTAATTAAATAATGATAGTTTCGTGCTTTTGAATAAAGTTCCATCATATTTCAACCCTTAAAAAGCGACCCTTATTAGAGATTAATATAAAAAAATTAGTAGTGCGAAGAAAATGATTTCACCTTGGAACGATTTGCATAAAAATTTGGAATTAAGCTCAACTCACCCTCTGCTTTATAGTTTATGTCATGCCGATGAACCCTGATTGTTCTTAGGGGTGAAAACTACCCTTAATTTAAAAAAATTGTAAAATAATATTACAAATCTTAAGATGAGTGAAATTTGGTTTGGATTAGTTAAATAGTGATTTTTTTATACTTTAAAATACAAATTCATACATTTTCAACCCTTAAAAATCAATTGTTATGAGTGCTATAGGTGAAAACAATTTTTTGCCAAAATTTTGCAACTTTTCAACTTTTGAAAATCACACTTTACAACATTGCAGTTTTTATAAACTAATTTATAAGATATACATTGAAAAAAGTAGAATTAAATACAAAAAAAATTATTAACATAAAAAGGCACCATATATTCTTATACATTTACATAAATAGTTGAAAATATTTACATTTATAGGTAAAACAATTATAATATTAATTTTATTCGTCATCAATTACATCTTCATCGTGATCTATGTCATCCTCATCTTCTTCAATTATTGGTGGACTGTTATTGCACCCTTCACCTGAGCACCCAGAACAAGTAGAGTTACAGTATAAACCAAGTTTTCTGCACCCATATGAAACGCCGCATCTTTTTTTGCATTGGCAAAAAATAATTTTCAAAAATTTATCGGGTGCAGGTTGTTTGTTCATGCGTACGGGTAATAACAAACCATCTTTGGAATACCATCCCCAATCTGTTGCTCTGATATTTTCATTGCCAAGCCATAGACATATGAGCAGATGTTTTATTCTGTTGTATGGGATTTCAAAATAAGAACGCTTAAAATTTCGAATGTATAACGCCCCACTAGCTAATATACCGGTTTTGTAGATTATTATGCTCCGAAATGTACTGTACTATACTAATGGAATTTTTCCGGAAAAAAATTAACTGGTTTTTTTAACGTATTTCCTTTAATTTTTAACGATAGAGTGTTTCTTCAAAAACGATTGTAGAGGTTCTTAAATAGCTACAAGGATCTGTAAATTAAATCTTTTTGGAACCCTTGGTTTTTAAATGGGGTGAGTTTAAAGGGCTCGAAAAAGATGGTGCTTGATTGTAAATCGATGCTTTAAACGGCTATATCTCGCCAAATATTCATTATACAACAAATCTAAATAAAGGATAATTTTAGTCATTAAAAAAGCTACAATTTGGTAATTTTTATTTTTTTCATAAATTCAGTATTTTCGGGCATATTTAAAAAAAGAAGGGTAAAAAATATGAAATTGTAAATCGTTTCTCGCTTTAAGCTGTACTTTTTCTAAAACTAAGCATTTTAAATGGGTCAAACTTCTTGGACGTATTAACAATACATCTACAAAGGGAATTGCAGAAGGGTGAAGATCGATTTTTTATTATGGGGGTGGTTAAGGTGTTGTTTTCCTCGATTTTTTCGTAAAAAATGAGGTATTGACCTTATTTTTTTATGATAGGTCTATTTATGCTCTTTAAAAAAGGTTTTGTGAGTTTTCTTCCAAAAATGCATCATTTTCCCGATATTTGACTTTGAATCTTTCAAATTTGGCATTTGAAGAAAACCGCTGAACATTGATATTGTATTTGTAATTGTATTTGTCTTTTTAAAAGCTACAAATTTGTTCTCTACAATTTTTTTGATAAAATGCACCATTTTCGAGTTATTCGCGAAAAATCGATTAAAAACGTGGATTTTTTCGTCTAAACGTTGTTACTTTCAATCGCGAATAACTTGAAAAATATCATTTTATAAAAAAAATGTATAGCACATTTTTTGTTTAGAATTACTTTTCTAATCGAAACCTGTAGTTAAAACGTAAAAAAAAAATTCACCCCGGAGATGGGGTGGCAACCACCCCCTAGGCTTTGGCGCACTTTGGTTCGATATAGATTTTGATCCTTAGGCTATTACCTACCTTCTGTTAAATTTCAAGTCAATCCACGCCGCACGAAAAAATTGCGAGGTGAAATGCTACATTTCCTGGACTATAACTGGTTTGACAGCATAATAAAATCGTAATTGTGTAGCTTTCAATTTTTATGAGTTCAGAATCCAGCAGCCCGCTGAAGTATGGGATTTTTTATAATTTAATTATTTGACAATCTTTTGTTGGCCAACCAGCTACAGCAGAATTGAGCCGAAATACATTATATTCCTATGTTCCGAATTTATTTCGTTCAATCTGTATACACAAACATTAACTAGGAGACCCGATATGCGACAAGATATCCAAAAGAGAATTACAAGCAATTGAGATTATTGTATAGTCGATAAACACTTCCCAAGCCAAACCGTGAGATATCGTAGTGAAGGCTATAAGGCACTAGGGTGACAGCATCGCAAACGGTTCCTTTGGAGCAACCGGTCGCGCACCATCGCCTTTAGACTTTACTCTCGCAAACGGTGCTCTGCGAGAGGTAGGCTATCTTTCCCTAGCTACTCATGAGACCAATATGGACAAACGAAGTAAAAAAGAAAAAACTCAGGACCAAATAGTTCTCGAGGCCGAAAGTCCAGGAAAATTAAATACAGAAATCCTAGAGACACAAACTGGGTAGAATATATAGAATACCTCAGTAGAAATCTCGGGAAAAGTACGAACTTGTTTAAACGAAACTTGTAAGCGATCTCAACGATTTGCTCAAAAAAAATACTTCAAATTGAATAACCGATGTGTCTTCCAATAATCCTGAATTCTGTTTGATTTAATTGTCCCCATGTGGTACAAACCTGCTATGAATTTAAGTAATTCTTTATTTGTTAAAATTTTCCACGAATAAATTCTAGCTTTGGCAACTCTGGTTCGGCACCTATGGGGAGATTAATTAGCATTTTATTGTTTTCCGTAAATTGAAAGTGTTTTATGTTTTTTAGGTCATTTTTACCATTCAGCAATGTAATCCTCAGTTTGGATTTTTTCCGCGTCATCAATATTTTCATTTATTGGAAAAATATCCACTACAATAAAAAACAAATGAAACACCGCTTATCACCAAACCATTTTAACACTTACCATCATCATTTCCTGGTCGCTCTCTGAAGACTCATCATCTTCGTCAGGATCGTAAGTTAAATATTCGTCATTATGTGAATCGTACAAATATTGCATCATTTCTTCTACTGTCAAACATTTGGGATTTTTCACGGTTATTTAAAACCTTTTTAGGCCAGATAAACTTGGTTGATTATCGTCCATGTCACTCTTCTTCTAACTTTAGAAATACCGCAAAAAATTTGTTCGAATTAGAAACTGATGGTATTATAACGTAACACCCTTTGAAAATAAATAGTGGTCATGGTGATGTCGTGTATTGACCTCCTCTAAAGCTCTCTGTCTCTGGTCATTTCTTTAACTCATGCCTAGGTCTTTGGCATATGCTTTTAATTTGATCGATTCATCTTGTTGGAGATCCTCCTCTTGATCTTTGACCTTCTACCTTTTCTTGAATAATAAGTCTTATAATATTTTATGTGTCTGCTCTCATAACATGTCCAAAGTATTTTAATTGTTGGAGATGCACTTTACTGGATAGCCGTTTGCTGACTTTTAGCTCATTTAAAACTGAAATATTTGTCCTGTGGTCGGTCGACGGAATTCGTAACATTCTTCTCCAACAGAACATTTTAGTGGTGTCTATGTGTCTATCTTTCTTTTTCCACTTATCCTATGGTCCAAGAATTACATCCGTATGTCAGTATTGGACATATTAAGCAGTTGATCAACTTCATTTTTAGAGTTCGTGAAATTTGAGAGTCCTTCCATATTTTGGCCATCTTGAGTACGGCGACGTTTGTTAGATTACATCTACGTTTTATTTCTTCCTGTAGTGGCCCTGTGTTTGTGATCAATAATCCCTGATATAAATATGAGCTCACAACCTCAAACCGGTTAATCGTGGTTACGTGTGAATGATTGTTAATGATTCATCTACTATCGTGATCTTTGTCTTTGATATATTTAACCATGATACTATGACTAACAAGATAGGATCTTCCCATAGCACAAAATCGGTCGTGTTCGCGCATGCCGTCATTGGAGAGTAGAATTTGAATTCTTGTTAAAGGTAAATGGGATTTAGTGGCATTCTGTGATGAAATTACTAGACGAAAATAAGTTAAGAGCTTTAATAATTACAATAATCGTACACATAAGGATATCTCCAAACTGTTTATTAAATATTATTTATTGATACATACAAAAACTGACATTTCGAACGTGCAACTCTCCAATGACGTCACGATTTATGCGCAATATCTTATCTTCTTAGTCATAGTATCATGTATTTAACTGCAGAACAAATTTTTGAATACTGGATTTACTGCGTTTTGAATGCTGAATAAATAAATTCAAATGGCCAAAAGGTTCAAAAAGTTTTGCAGTGTATGATTTTTCTTAGGTATGTATATTAAGTGGTTCTTATATTGGTAATTTTATCAATTTTTCACTTAAAAATCAATATTCTGCTGACAAAAGAATATAATTAATTTGAGGAATAGTTAACATATATATTATGTGTATTAAATGGAAAAAACATTTCAATTCACACAAAAAAATAATAGAAAAATAATTGATTTAAGGAAGATTTAACACTTATTGTATGTTTTAAATGGAGAAAACATTTCAATTCGCACAAAAAATTTAAAAAAAAAAGTAGAAAAGGTGACAAGAAAAAATACTAATATGTAGGTACTTATATCTTACTTACATCATCCAAATAAACCAGGCATGTTTTCCATGTCAGAGCTCTTAAAACTGCCTCCATCAATCTTTCAAATGTGGCCTGAGCATTACATAAACCAAAGGGCATAACTGTGAACTTCCAAAGCCCCGATCCTATCGAGAATGCGGTTTTTTCACGATCAGCTGGCTCCATGACTACTTGCCAATATCCACTTTTCAGATGGAGTGTGTGTGTATGTCTTTAATCGTAAATTAATACGGCTCTGAATCACCCCCTAACAGTATTTAGGGAAGTGAAGCTACTAGGCTATACGCACCTCAATCTCAGTCTTGTATAAATCGGCGCGCTAAACACTTCAGTATATTTTGTGTAAACTTGAGGACTGAGAAGATTCTGGCCCCTGAGTTCCCCCAGTGCACTGTGGAAGAAGCAGAAGTTCTACATCAACATCACAGGTACCGTTATTTGATTGCATACACACACCATATTTATATTAATTGATAAATTTACAGATAACTTATTTTCATATTAAAAATAATACCAGCACCTATCTAAATAATTATGAACGAGTGTCTCTCTAAATAGAATATACATTTGTTTACAACTATGCTTGTTTTCCATTATCCTTCGTATCAATGTCAAAAACATCTTGAAATTCTATCAGCATAGACGTCACTTTTTTTGTTCGTTCATCATCAAGATCTTGGCACGTTTTAATCATCGTCTCAACAAGCTCCTTTGGATATTTAGATTTCGACGGTTTCTCGTTAGTATTCATGGAATAAATCGAAGCTACGAGAACACACTGTCCAATGAAAGTTCTTTTACTTAACTTAATAGCAGTTCCCTTTAAATTCATAACTCTTACAGGAACGACATCTCGAATTCTCTCCAAAGCTGTTGCCGTTAGGAACTCGTCATTGTTCACATCTTCGACCATCCTAAATCTCTCACTTGGCAGTAACCATCAGCAAAATTTTCTCACTGTTACCGGGTATCGTTACATCACAAGTAGTTATTAAGCTGATAACATCTTCTTCTTCTTCTAAAAACGATCTACATTTATTATTGATACGGCCTTCGATGTACAAGCTCTGAATTTCACCGGAGGACGTAACATTTACAGTTACTATGGGGGAGGTGTTTCTCGAGGTCGGCAGTTGTCCTTTGGTGTCGACCCGCTCTAGTTTTCCGACTGTTGTATATCAATTTCTTGCAATTACAACGAATGTGACCTACGTCACCACAATTCCAACATCTGGGCTCGAGTCTCTTCGGCATCGTGTTACGAACTACTTTTCGTACGATTTCTTCCAGACGTTCATTGTTTGGTTCGTCGCCTTCTTCCAGAACTTTCGGTCTTGATAGTCCTAAAGGTTTCTGTAATTCATTGTCTTTTAACCCATTGACGAAGATATCTACAGCAATTTCTTCCAACATGTTGTCTGGTGCCTCTGGATAAGCTAAGCGCACTATACGACCAACATCTGCTTCAAACTTTTGCAAATTTTCACTTGCTCGTTGAATTCTACTTCTTAGTTACGCCTTGTAGACTTGTTGTAGATGGGCAGCTCCGTAACGTTTGTCTAGTCGAGTGAACAAGGTTTGGTAACATTTTTCTTCACCCTTAGGAATCGATCTTAAGATATCTGCACCATCACCTCGTAAAGCAGCAGTTAAGGAAACAGCTTTTTTTTTGTTCTGTCCAATGATTGGCTGTTGCAATAGATTCAAATTGTCTAAGATATATAGACCAAGACGACTTTCCATCAAATGGTGGCAATTTGAATCTCATATGATGTGTCGTTTCGTCTCTAGGTGATTCTTGTTTCACTACCGGATAGTGAAAGGTGATACTTCTTTAATCATTTGAGAAGTCTCGTCGAATCTTCTAGACAAATTTTCGAATTTCTCGTCATTTTGTCTAGCTACTTTTTTAATAATTTGTGAAGTCTCCTCGAATCTTCTAGATACATTTTCGAATGTTTCATCAAATCTTTTGGAAACGTTCTCTAATTTATCATTATTTTTTTAGAAGTTTCTTCTATCTTCATTAAAACTGCTTCTTCTGCTGATTGAAAATGGAATGTCTCTGGGTCATATCCATTCTTGTTAAAAACATTCTTTAGTCGTTCTTGGAGGATCTTCTTGGACCCGCTGCAGTCTTCATCGTGTTCTTCAAGTTGCTTACGCAACTGTTTTACTGAAAGTTGTACTAGCAGGATCTTTGGTCAGGCACACACGTACTTTTTTAAATGTTCTTTCGTACAAAGATCACTAACGTTCCCGACGAAAGTCGGGATGTTCCCGACGAACAATACTTTTCAAAATTCAAAAGTCTTTTCTTTTTTTGAAGTCACTGCTGAATTTATTTTTCAATAAATCTATTGTCCTCACACTGTGACTGTGACACCAACTTTACCGTTTTTAAATAAAACGAGTGGTTCGAATTTATTTAAATATATTTATTTATAACTTTACAATTCGGTACTATCTTATCAACTAAACTTACTCCTAACATCGTTACATATATATTCCAAAGTTACTATGTTCTAGAACATTCCCACCTATAATTCGCCTACGTGACGGATTGTTCTCTCTCGCACTCGATACGTCTGGAAACTTGGACTCGCTTTAGAGATGCAACCGCTACATGGGACACGCTGAATGCATGTTTGTAACAATATTATAAATTTTAAACTTACCTCTTTTAGAGCTTTAATAGTATAAACGTCCTGCCATTATTTCTTGTTCAAAATAATCCATCTCATATGAAAACTTATCAGCTTTCTATAGACTATTTATTTGTTTTGGCATAGCACAATCACAATACACAACAATAAATAGTTTTTAAAGCTATTCATCTAAATTTAATATGTATTTATAAATTCTTCTTTTTGTGCCACTCCTATCGGAGATTGGAAATCATCAAGGCTATTCTGACCTTGTTTACGGCTGACCTAAAGAGTTCATTAGTGGTGCAGCCAAACCACTCTCTCAAATTCCGCAACCATGACATTCTTCTACGGCCTGGATTCCGTTTTCCTTCTATTTTTCCCTGCATTATATTTTGAAGTAATGCGTATTTTATTAACATATATTATATTATGTATGATCAAATTATGTAAGAAAACAAAACATAAACAAAAGTCTTACTCTAAAAAAGTGGCAACACTTTATATACTTTTACCACACGCTGACCTGTCAATAAAATTTGAAGTATTACCGTATCAGTTGCGTACAATTGTCTAATCTATTTAATTAAAATTATTATTTTGTGGAATATTAGATTTAAAGAGTTATTTCATAAAATTTATATTATTAATAATAACAAATGTTTTTGGTTATTTAATCAACATAATTCTAAAATTTGCAATATAATGATGATTAAATTTTTCTGATTATTACACCATGTTGACGCCTATGAAAGATCGAGCAGTTCCGTATGGGTTTCGTATTATTAGCTGTGTTAGGAAAATTTGAACTCTAAAAGGTTGATGTTCTGGAAATTTTAAATACAAGTGACGTCACTTTGTATAAATCGTGACGTGCAAGTGTTTTACTTTGAAAAATGGTATATATTCTTTGTAAGCGTCTATATTCTTGACCGTATTATCAAAAAATATAGACATCTTTTCAGTACAAAAGAGCCTTATTCGTGTACCCCGCTCCATTCCGTATTGAAATACCGTTGTTATTATAAGAAAAACACCATAATTTATATATAACATATTTCTAATATTATATTATTTATCTATGGAGCAGTTCCGTATGGGCACAGAATAATAAACAATCAGACAGAATGCCCACTCTCAGATACCACCTTTGAAGTTTGTCAGCACGCGAACGCCATGTTTTAGACGGAAAGATTGATTGAACCCTGAGTCTAGACCATGATACTATAACAAAACAAGATAAGTCAACGCGCATGTTCTTGTGGCGTAAGCCTGAGACAAGTTGTCAAAATGCCAAATTGACAAAATTAATGACAGCAAGTTAAACTTTAAAATTAAATTTAAATTTTTCATTTGATGCAATTCTAGTTATATAAATAAAAAGAATTAATATTAATATACTTCATTCGCTTAGCTCGGTCATATTTTGACAGATTCATTGTCGGAAACCTACAGCACAACAATTCCTACTTTTCAGTATTATTAGCTTAAGGATACTCTACTATTGAAGACTTCTTTCTTTGAAAAAAGAAGAATTATTTTAAATAGTGGAAGTGCATACTAAACCCATCAAATTTTGGGTAGTATTTATTTAAAAAATATATTTTAATTGTTATAATTTAACATAACTATTCATTATATGGTGCAGATAAATAAATATTGATTGACGGTAATTCGCAAAGCTCTATTTTATTTACTATTTAGATTGTTTATTATTAATATTCGTTACGAGTACGTATGCTTGGTTGTATAGTAATTTACAGCCACTTCTAGACTGTCATAAAGTAACTAACTTCGTAAAAAAATCATTACTAAATTCACTAGACAGTTCGGACTGGGAATAGCGAACCGACTATAACAGCAGAGAATTAATATATCAATGTTATAACAGCAGAGTAAATGTTTCTATGGATAATAATAAATGTTTCTATAGATAATAATATATACTAATGCCCATTTTAATAGAACTTGATAAGTAATACTTTATTTTTGATAGGTCTTTAAAAAAGTTACTTTGGATGTATGTAGTGAACTGGAACATATTTTTCATAGTTATTCTAATATAATTCTAATAATATTCTATATAATTCTAAATCAAAATATTAAAGATAATTACAATACTACAAAAGAAAAATCACAAAGATTGTAAAATAAATGTCTAAATAATATTCATAAAGTCTCAAGTTTGACCCGCTTTTCCTTTATGGTCAAATTCTTTACATTTTGCCAGCCTTTTATATTTAATTTATGTTTTGTAGCAATATTTATTGTGTTTGTAATACACACAATCAAATCGTAGATTCATATGTGTCTTTAATTAATTTCACAAATTACTTATTAATACGTTTTTACAGAAAGTAACTAGTTATGACTTATTGTGCAAGATATAGCATCGAGGTATACTTACCGTTAACAGTTTAAGTTTTGAAGTTGTTTATTACAGTAATGGAACAACGTTGCCATATGTTGCATAGTTAAAATATGATACAAACAAGTCCCCTAGGCTTGTCTCACCATGACGACATGCGCAAAGTCGATCAAAATTAGAACGGCAAGTGAGCATATCTTGTTTGTTATAGTATCATGAGTTTAGACCATTGAGCAAATAGACTCTGGGTTAAACTAAAGACGTATATAATGTATTTATTATACGTCATTGGGTTAAACACATTTTTAACATTTATATTTGTTTCAGAAACTACGACGCTGAAAAAGAATTCACTAGAATGAGGAAAAAGGGATTATTTGACTCATGTGATCCCGATGATAATGAATAAATCTTAAAGATACATTATACACAATTTTGTATGTTTGTATATTAGTCATTGTTGAAATATAAGTAAAAGTGATTTAATATAATTTTTATTTAAAAAATCTCAGTTTTTATATGAATCCTGTAATATCATTTACCAACATCTAGAAAAGAATATGGATTTGACACATTCTTAAGTCTAAAATAAAAACCAGATAAATAATATACTTTTATACATTGTTTAAAACAATGTTTATTGTGTTTTGTTTTTGAAAAATTTCGTTGATCTTATTATCAATTATTATGATCAATTATTTTAAAATTGGATTTTGTTGATACCTTAATAATAATAATTCTAATAATGCTTTTGAAATGAGTCAAATACAGTAAAAAAATACAAGAGGTTCCAACCTTTAGAATTCGTACATTTTGACATGTTGACACGTACATCTGACATTTGGGCCATTTGGTTTTGGTTCTAACTTCATTTCATTAGGTCACAAGTGCAAAGTAGCAAAGTATTTAACATTGAAATCTCGAATTTTGTTTCAACGATTGAAAATTAGAGTGAGTATTCTTTTAGTTTTTAATCTATTTAATAGCTATAGAGTGTAGTTCTAATATTAAACTGTGTTTCCTTATATTATTTATGGTTGATTTGATTGTTCACACTTAACCTATACCTAGTATCACTGAGTTATATAACATTTTTTAAGAAAATGGCTGGTGGTGAAGTAAGTAAAACAACAAAACCCCAACTAAGAGGTCTTCTAGCTGGACAAATTAAATGGAATATTATTATTGCTACCACTACAGCCGTTGCAGCTGCCATAGCCCAGAAAGTATTTGTCAATGATCAAAGAAAGAAGGATTATGCTGAATTTTACAGGTAATAGATAGGCTACATTTACAACTGAAATTTTCGTTTTTATAATTTTAAAAAGTAGCACACTGACTATTAGAAGTAGCTAAAGTCACAATTCAATTATTTCATGTTAATACCATTATCAGGTACTCTGGTTTCATCTGGATCAAAAATTTTGCTAAACTTAGTTTATGTTTGTTGAGTTGGCCCAATTAGTCCAGACAAAAAGGTATTCCTATGACTTTGAACCAGCTGGGTATCTGGGTAGTTTTTTGAGTTTTATTGGCATCAATAACCAAAAGCTCTATTTTTCTTGCAGTGAATTCTGTGGACTTTTTAGATTATTAACAATTTAAGGCAATATGTGCCAAAGGCACATTTGTAATGTGAGAAAAGATTAAATACAAATTAAAAAATAAACATCAAAATTCATCAAAAACTGAGACAAAGGTTTTGCAATGGTGGAAATAGTTTTTCTAACTCATTAAATTATTTTTATAGAATAACTCTCTCTTGCTTATGCTACCCATAGAATCACTATAAGCTCATTTTTTTCTGACTTATGTTATTGTAAAAAGGTTGTTTGGGATAAAAAAAATTGAATTACTTTTAAACTAATACATGAATTACCCTGAAATTTGTAACACTCTCAGACCCAGCTTTCTACACAATATCACAGTTGTAGGTTTATTTTTATAATAGATTTATTAAAAGCTATGAACTCTTAGGTTTTTTACAATTTTCTAAGTAACAAATTGGTCGTTAAATGTGTTTTATGAAATAATTACCTCCAAATTTGTTCAAAATGCTTTAGGTACTTTTCATTGGTAGACAAGATTTCATAAAATTGAACATTTTTTGTCTTTATTTGTTAATAATATAAAAAGTCAACCAAATCCATTGCATGAAACATAAAAGTTTTGGTTATTGAGATCCATAAAACTCAAAAAACTTTCTAGTATCTGGCCAGGTCAAAGTCCCCAATAGGGTACTTTTTTTTAGCTTATTTCTCTGGACTACAAAAGCAAGCAACTTACAGTCCGTCCCAAACCCTTCTTTCAGTGTGTCATAGTTGTTTGAATTCTCTCTAACGCATTAAGCTAGAAGTGACAGAAAAAAAACGTGAGTCCCTGATTATTATACACAGAACTTAGAAAATTAGGTATCAGTCATGGGTATTCGCATATTAAAGCGAATTCTACTTACGAACGTATAATTGGTTGGAGTTTAGAATACGCTAAATAGATATCCAATCAATTATGCATATAAATATAATTTGACACAGACGATCTTGATAATGACAGTGACAGTACTTTCACAATGTCAACTGATAAAATGATAATTGCGGTTCCAGGTTAGTATTTTCAGACATTTTACCTACAGTGAAAATTAAATTTTGTATTTATTGTTATAAAAATATTTTAAATATTCCGAGATATACCGAGAATGAACAAAGACTAATATTAGAATTATTAAATTAGTTTCAATTAGAAAAAGAGGCTGAGTTATCTTTATTATCAGTTTCTGTCTTTTGCGAATCAGATTGTGAATTCCGGAATGATATTGAGAAGATATCTTAAACTAATACCGTTATGGATATTTATATGTATTAAAACGGTTCTTTTTAGAACCACGACATTTTCTTGAAATGTAAGATATAATTGATACCAGCCACATATCTAGTGTAATCATTGATTTTAAAGAATCAGATTCTGAATGGGATTATGGATTGTTTGAAATATAATATTCATTTTTGTTATTCATAAAAAGAAGGTAAACTTACATTCGGTATCTTGTTTTTTAACTAAACTCCATTAACACGATTTCATCTGGATACCGGAACTGGTAGATTAATTCAAAAATCAACTGCTTCACTAAATAAACTATTTATATTGTTTTTTTATCTAAACTTTATAACCTTCTTTCATTTGCACACCAAATCTGGTAGAATAACTCAAAAATCAACTGCTTCACTATTTAAACTATTTCAACTATTTAATGACAAATCTTCACAAAATTAAACTATTGGCTGCCACAGAAACTTATCAGAAAATTACTTATCCAAATATGACTGATTTAAATCGATGTTATTTTATCACAGGAATGTTTACTTTGATGCTTTGCAATTCCATATCCATAATTCCAAAAATCCATAAACGAATCTAAGCTAATTAAGCACTTTCCTTCTAATGTATAAAATAGAACAGAATTATGACAAACTGCTATGCATTTAAAACAAAATAACCTTTTCACATTTAGCCGATTACGATCCTGCAACTGTCAGATTTAACTAAAATGTCATGCAATAATTCTCGACATTCTTTAAATCCTATATGACGTCAAATTTAGTGACGCACTGAAAAAAGGGTTTGGGACAGACTGTAGTTACTCTTTGCAGTGTTACCAAAGTTTAGATAAAATTCAAACTAAGTAAAAATACTAACATAATATTTAAATTAAGTGAAATCAAATGTTATACTCCATTCCAGGAATATACGACTGTTTTAAATTCGCTTTAAGGTGTCGACTTAAATGGTCCAATGTGCTGAATTGTACAATGGTAAATTCTCCCCATTTTTAAAATACTGTTATGACAGATATACACCTTAGATTTAAATATGAAGTTATGATCTAAATATAGAATTGATAGTTTATAGAATAGTTGTAATTTAGATTTTGAAGTATACTCGTATAATTACTCTCATTGACTTTAGTATTGTACACAAGTTGGTTTTTGAATTAAGTGATTTAAATGAAGTGTAACAATACTTAAGTGATTAAATAGTTTAATTTATTTAGTCGAATATTCAATTAGTATTAAAAAAACAAAAAAACTTACTCTTACTCTTATTCTCCTAATCATCATTACAAACAAATACACTACACTAAACTCTCTCTTAACGGACACGTCTCTTCACTGGACACCTCTATACGGACAGTTTTTAAAACTAAAATCAGTCGGCGATTTATGAAACTGTATGTAAATTTTCGTTACTTTTTAATATCTGTAATGACTCGGTACTTTAACTATCAATAGCCGCCATGTTATACCCGTTACTTTCGGAACTTTTAATAGTATATCCACTCAAAGCAAACAAAAAACTAACAAAGTGGAATACTAGATTCTTTTTCTGGTTTCTGAACCATCGTTCTGCCAATTTCTTTTTATTTATATTAAAAATAATATATTTCTTTTTATTACCGTTGTAGTACCTAAAGTAATAAAGATACCCGGCGCGCCTCTTTGGTGTTTACATTTCACTGAAATCCAACTCAAATGGCTGATGAATACATTTTAACTTCATAGAGGTCATTCTATTTATTTGTAGGAGCATTTACGTAAATTTTTTTATTTTCGGATTAATTTTCACAATAAATTTTGCGTCTATCTGAACATCTACTAACTGAAATAATTTTAGTTTATATGTCATAGTAACAGAAGATCCTTTTTTATGGAATAATAATTAGACCAATTTACTTTCATACTTCTACTTGTACAGTAAAATATTCGTTGTAGCAATAATTCCAAACAGTCGTATATTCGTGGAATAACCTATACTCTCATATCCATATACCCATTAATAGATTAGATTTATATATTTTAGCTCCTAATTGATTTTCTCAATGTTTTACAATTCTTTGTCAATTAAAAGGGTTCTGAAACGGTTTTTGTACCATGTTTTAGTTTGTTGTAGCATGTTTAAGTTAAATATTGTGTTCATATGGGATTAAGCCACATTTAATTGTAGTAAGTCACAAAGACTTCCAATAAATCATAGATAAGCAGACATGTAAGGGACAATAAACACAGAGTACAATGAAAAGATGCATGAATAATAATGAAAGAACTAGCCATGAAAAAGAGAAAAATCAAAGAAGCAGATCTTATCCTATTTATTGAAGAAAAATGTGTAGCATACCCATCAATAGAATGCAGTAGGCTCTGATTGCCTGCTGCATTCTAGTAGTACTAAAAGAAGAGCTCAGCAACAGGAAGATACCAAAATTAACAGATTATTAGAAGGTCTGAGATAAATTGTTGAATAACAACAGAAATTATAAAAAGCATTGGTAAAAATGGAGATCAAATATTACTATAAATAATGAATAAAATATAGAAAAACAAAAATATACATACTGGAAAATTGGAAAATGTCACTAATAGTACCCATATAAATAAAAGGATATAGGAGATATTAAGAGCAATGACAGAACACACATTAGATGAAGCACAAAGTGGATTTAGAAGTGGTACAAGTATACAGAATCATATATTTACTTTAAAACAGTTAACATATGTCATTCCTTGACATAGAATAACGCCTTTGATAAAGTGTTAGGATAGAAACTATGAAAAATATTAAGAGAAAAGCGAATGGACAACAAGTTACTAAGAATGATACAAAAAATATACAATGAGAACAGACGAGGCTTAAGATAAGGAAGTACTTAGCCCACCACTATTTATAATATTAATGGACGATATTATTAAGATCTTATTGTGAAGTAGCCAACTTGTTCATGATACTTTCCCAAACCATTCTCCTATTCATAAGGTGATGGTACAAAAACTGTAAAGCGATTTAAAGAATCTGGAGAAGTAAAAGATAGATATTGATCAGGTAGCTCGAAAAGAGTTATGAATGACAAGAAAACCTTAGGTATAATGCAAAGCTTTGTTGAAGATCCACATACATCTTCATGTAGGGTTGCACAAGTACATGATGTAGGTCGTTCTTCAATCTTACGTGTATTACATAAAAATAAATTTAAATTTACTGAGGTAACGATGGATAAAATTGAAAATGATGAAAATTTCGTTAACAGAATATGTTTTTAACGATGAAGCAACCTTTACACTGTGTGGAAGTGTAAATTGACACAATTTAAGGTACTGGAGTGACGTAAATCCAGACTGGATGTGTGAAAACCATACTCAGACTACAAAAACTAAATGTATGGTCAGGTATAGTGGGTACTTAATTGGGCCATTTTTTATCGAAGGAAATTGAATATCAGATAGTTACGAAATGTTACTTAGAAATGAAATTGTACCCCTACACTGAGAAACTTGTTTGGGGTAAATTTTAATCAGATATGGTTTCAGCAAGATGGAGCTCCAGCTCATTTTGGTGTAAATGTTCGGCGTTATCTAGATGAGATATTTTCCGGACAATGGATTGGTAGACGAGGTAGAATCGAATGGGCTTTATGTTCACCTGATTTCAATCTTAAAGATTATTTTTATTTGAGATACTTGAAAAATTCAGTTTACAAAACTAAACCAGCAAGTCTTGCAGAGCTAAGAGAAAGAATTATCGATAAATCTCGAATAATTTCTAGACGATCATGGAGAAATGTGGTAGACGCATTCTACCATCAATTACGGTACTGTCAACTCACAAATGGAGCACATTTTGAACACTTGATAAAGTAACAATTATGTTAAAAAATGTATACAGACAATTAGGCGTTGCCAGACTTATGTTTTATGTATTTAAGACCTTCCAGACTGCATACAATCTTGTTATACCTATATGATTGAGCTCATATTAAATAGGAGATTCCAATAATGACTGAATATACAGAGTGATGAATTTGAAAACCAAAGTTACTAATAATATAAGAGAAACGCCTAATCTAGCAACATTTCAAATATCAAATATGGAATCTACATCTCCCAAAATAGGTATCTCAAATATTGTAAAATTATGACCAAATTATGATTTTTGGGCCACTCTGTGTATATATATATATATATATATATATATTATAATATATATATATATATATATATATATATATATTATAGATTGAACGAAATAAATTCGGAACATACGAAATATTATGTATTTCGGCTCAATTCTGCTGTAGGTGGTTGGCCAACAAAAGGTTGTCAAATAATTATATTATAAAAATCTAATACTTCAACGGGCTGCTGGATTCTGAACTAATTCAAGAACTCATTCATAGGTGGTCAAACCACCTATCGCTTCCTAAAGCCGGCCACTCACGGTACAGCGGTGTCATTCGACATAATCGGACAGAGGGTTGTTCAATTTGTTGGTATATCTGGTGCGCCCACACACCATACTTGCGCCGCAGTATTTGTTCGGTTCTCGACCATGTCAAATCAAACATTCATTTTAGCATCTCTTACTTTGTGTATAACTAAGCGTAAAAAGAAACCTAAAATATAATGTAGATTCTGGTGCAAAGAATCCAAGATTTTGGTGCAAAATAAATCTCGTCTGTCCCTGCACTCGATTTACTGGACTGCACTGCTAATTTTAATTCTCTTTTATAGGATGTTCTAAAATTGTTAATTTTTTTTTCTTACATACTCTTCATTCGCATCTTTGTTTACTTCTTGAACTTTAAAACTAGAATGTCCATTGCCTGTTTTCGGGCGTTTCTATCGTGATACGTTTTACCTTTTATTCGCTATAAGCATTCTTGTTTTTTATATAATTTAAAAAACTCTTAAAAAATTCTCGCTAAATCAAGCCATTTCGATTTTCTATAATATGATCAAAGCAAGTGTGTAGTTAAAAACGCAGTTGAACAACGCCTGCTGTATCGTGAGTGGACTGCCTTTAGGCAAGCCCCTCTTTCGTTTATCGGAGATGGAGATTTTGAGCGGTGTTGCCAATATCATTTCACTAGATGTTTCTAAAATAACTACAAACTTCTGAAATAACTACAAACCATTAAGTTTATTTTTGTTATTAGTCTGTTGTAGTAGATTGGTAAATACAATGAAAAATATAGGCAAATATCCGATTTATTTAAAGAAACGAAGAAGATATAACTCTCAAAAAGATCCGTAAATCGGATTAT
Organism: Diabrotica balteata; assembly: GCA_918026665.1. NCBI lineage: Eukaryota > Metazoa > Arthropoda > Insecta > Coleoptera > Chrysomelidae > Diabrotica > Diabrotica balteata. Next base: position 83,998,300 of record OU898281.1, on the reverse strand, counting down.
TACACGGCGATTGGCAACATTGACTTTGAGCTGCGCTCTAGACCAGGGTTGTCCAACTGGCGGCCTGCTGGCCGCATCCGGCCCGCGAGGCTATTTGTTGTGGCCCACGTAAGATTTTCGAAAAAGCATGTATTTTCTTTAAATGCTGCCACTGTGAAAAAAGATTTTTTAATTTATTTTATATTTTATGGTTTAGCAGTGTTTTTACATCACAAGTACTGTACCGTGTGCCGCTTCGCGGACGTGTAACGAACACAATCGTCCTCCACCACTATGAGAAGTGCAATGATTATCTATTACGTTGCTAATGAACAGTGAACTTGATTAATTCTTTGTCTTTATTCCTCTTATACAATAATGAGTGTAAAACACAGTAAAACGGAAAATTGATAGTGAGAACAGAATTTTAGGCTTTATATTCGTGGAATAACCTATACTCTCATATCCATATACCCATTAATAGATTAGATTTATATATTTTAGCTCCTAATTGATTTTCTCAATGTTTTACAATTCTTTGTCAATTAAAAGGGTTCTGAAACGGTTTTGTACCATGTTTTAGTTTGTTGTAGCATGTTTAAGTTAAATATTGTGTTCATATGGGATTAAGCCACAGTTAATTGTAGTAAGTCACAAAGACTTCCAATAAATCATAGATAAGCAGACATGTAAGGGACAATAAACACAGAGTACAATGAAAGATACATGAATAATAATGAAAGAACCAGCCATGAAAAAGAGAAAAATCAAAGAAGCAGATCTTATCCTATTTATTGAAGAAAAATGTGTAGCATACCCATCAATAGAATGCAGTAGGCTCTGATTGCCTAGCTCTAGACCAGGGTTGTCCAACTGGCGGCCTGCTGGCCGCATCCGGCCCGCGAGGCTATTTGTTGTGGCCCACGTAAGATTTTCGAAAAACATGTATTTTCTTTAAATGCTGCCACTGTGAAAAAAGATTTTTTAATTTATTTTATATTTTATGGTTTAGCAGTGTTTTTTACATCACAAGTACTGTACCGTGTGCCGCTTCGCGGACGTGTAACGAACACAATCGTCCTCCACCACTATGAGAAGTGCAATGATTATCTATTACGTTGCTAATGAACAGTGAACTTGATTAATTCTTTGTCTTTATTCCTCTTATACAATAATGAGTGTAAAACCAGTAAAACGGAAAATTGATAGTGAGAACAGAATTTTTTTACAAATTTACAGAATTTACTCAAAATATTAAGTTTTCGTCCTGCATTTCACAAATTGAACAAGTTATTGATGAATTCAATACAAGATTTGAAGAAATTGAAAGTCTCAAAAGCAGTGTATTACTTTATAATAACCCTCTTGGAGCAACCATTGACGATTAACCACCCAACTTACAGCTTGAGTTATGTGATTTTCAAGCAGACATGTTCCTAATCACCAGACAAGAAAAGGGATCTGAGTTTTTCAAATTGCTGTCAAAGGAGAAATTCCCAAACCTTCGAGATTTTGGACTGAAAATGACGTCAATGTTCGGAAGCACATATACATGTGAAAGTACCTTTTCCTTCATGAAATACATAAAAAATAAAAACAGAAGCAACCTTACCGATTCTTCCTTATGTCATTATATGAGGGTGTCTGCAACTGAACTGGAGGTGGACATTTCTTCATTGGTGGATAAAGCCGATCGACCACAGTCCTCACACTAATTGGATACATCTTTTTCGTAGCTTTTGTAATGTTTGTCTTGATTATTGAAAAGTGTTATCGATAAATTTTCCGTTTATCAAAAAAATGTAGTTGTGTAGAAATAATACTCTTTTTTGTTTTATTTATTTTTATACCTCACTTTATTTTGTTATTACCTGTAACAAAATTATTATATGGCCCGCGACAACATCAAAGAATTTAGTTTTGGCCCTCGAGGCATTGCAAGTTGGACACCCCTGCTCTAGACAATGGTGGGTTCTAAAAGGAGACGGATAGTTGAACGATATTTGATACAATGTCTAACATTGGGTATGGATTTATTTTTGTCCAAGTTTTATATCGGTCCACTATTTCAAATGCAGTTCAAAACAGACATATATTAAATTGTATGATCCGTTTTAAATTCGTTCAATCTGTATATATATATATTATATATATATAATATATTATATAATATATATAGATATATAATTAAGATAGTACAGTTGTTTAAACAATTCCCTAGGTTCTCCAATTCAACGGATTTCAATGATTCGAATTTTGTTTGAAATCTTGAATTCACTTTTATATATTAAAAGAATTAAGTATTTGAATTTTTTTTTATTAAATTTTGAAGATTCTATGTAGCTTTTTAATACCTAAACAAGATTATTGAAACAATTTTATTTTTGCCCCTTTTTTTTAATGGTTTTTGCTAATTTTTGCAGTAATAATTATTATTTTTTCTATTTGCAATTATGTAATTCTATCTTGTAGCAAATTTAATTGCAAAACTTTTTGTCTTCGCCAAATTGTTCTAAAATACAGAGCTGCTGAGATATAGCGACGAAAATGAAAAAACGGATTTTTCTAATTTTTTTCACAAATTGTTTAATTAAATACTTATTAAATACTTATTAATAATTATTAAATTATCATTTCTAATAAAATTTCGAAGCGATAAAAGCAAAAAATAGGATCATATATCCTCAAATGAGGGTGTTTTAGAACAGATACGGACTGTAGTAGGACAATTTTAGAACAGCATTATTGATTATTATCTTATTATTATAATAAGGAATTAATGAAATGCGATGTAGTATCTATATTACAGTAATAGCCCTATAAAAACTGAAGTGAACTGTTTAATTTTTTTTTTAATCTTATCTTTTTTATTTTTACGTTTCCGTATCGTTTTATTGTGAAAATCATATTTCTATGACTACTTTTTTCTCTGGGTCGTTTCAGTTAAGGAAATTTTTACTGTTATTATAGTGCAAATTAGACATGAGTTTTATATTTATCATTTTGTGTTTCAGGACATATGATATTGAGAAATCCTTCAACCAAATCAGAAACAAAGGTTTATTTGACTCCTGTGAACCAGATAACTAAGGAGTCATAAATTATTAGAACTTATTAGATTTTTAAGTTATAAGTATGTAATTTTTGTCAATATAATTTAAACAACAATCAATTTTTTTGTTAATGTGTTTTTTATAAATTTTCCATCAGTTTATTTAAATGGAAATAGCCACAATTAAAGTTTAAAGTACTTTTATTGACGTTGAATTCATTCAATGGTTTCAGTATACACATTAGTAAATTAAACAATTTTTTTGTTACTTAGTGAAAAATTCTTTTAATAATTTAATTTTATTCGACTCATTTATAATGACAATTCAGACATACATTATACATTTTAAAGTAGACGACTTTAAAATGATATTGCCAATATTGTTGAGCTGCGCTCCTGGGACGACTTTACTTATAAGATAGTCCATTCGATTACATGAAATTAACTTTAACTTGAGAATATCCGTCAGAAAAAATCATAGCATGTAATTCGTCTTTAAAAAGACAAACACATGCCATGATGACAGTAAAATTCTCCTGTTAGTGATTCCGTAGTAAATTATGAGGGAAAACCAGGAAAAAAACCTCAATACTATCCATGGTAAGTATTTGGTCGTGCATTTAGTTTACCTTCAATAAACACCAAATTCTGATTTTATATGTTTGGTATTTAAAAAACATAAATTATGTATCCTCTATATGTTACTGACTTACTACTACTGGTATTTTCTTTTAATAACTTCCTCTTTCAATATGGGTAACCAGATCCTACTACATTCTGCCGAGGAATTTGTGACACAATTGGTCTCATTTAGCATAATTAGAGCCGCTTTTTTGATTTTTCTTTTTTTGCCATCCGTTTCTTTTAGGACTACATTTGAATCATTCCATTGAACCCTATGTTCATTATCTCATGTGTGTTTACATATTGGAGATCTATCAAATTCTCTATTTTTAATATAAGATTGATGATTCACATATTCTTACATTTAATGGCATTGATGTTTCTCCTAAATAAAACTGATCGCATTCACAAGGTATTTTATAAATGCAATTCTTTGTCCTTTCTTGTTCATTGTTAGGTTTGGTTTTGGACAAAATAGATCTCAACGTGTTTGTTGTTTTGAATGTTGTTGAAATGTTCTTTAAAATTTATTTAATTTACTAATGTTTGTATTTTCAGATATACTTTAACCTTTAATTGTGGCTCATTCCCATTTAAATAGTACTTAGTATTAATCGATTTTGGTAAAATCACTTTACGTTTTAAGTATGTTCAGTTATTTTACTTGAGTTTAATTTATAACAAATAAATTTTACTGTTAACAGAGTAATAGTGGGACTTGGCAGTAAAGGAGAGTTGCACAACAATGTGAGAGGTGGAGGGTAGTTCCATACCGTGCAATTTTTATGACATAATTTGTGGATTTGACAATCTCAACTTAGAAAACGAAAACAATAGTAATCAGCAAAGAACCAATTAGATGTAAAATAGAAGATTAGCCACAACAAAAAGATTAATGGAAACGACAGAGATAGAACTGAGAAGAATTACAGGAAATACGCTGGGAGATCGAAAGAAGAATGAAGACATTAGAAAAAAATGTAACGTGCAGTGTATAAACAAATGAACATTAAACAGAAAAAAGAATGGAATAACCACATAAACAGAATGGGAAGACCTGTATGGTCAAAATAGCAAGACAATAATCGTCAATCGGTAGAAAAAGTATCGGACGACTGCGCAAAGGATAGTGTGACAACCTTCCATAGAAGTATCAATCCGCTAATAAAGAGGAAGAATTGATTGGACTTAATACTTAATTAAAATATTTTAGCATTTTCTTCTCTATCATTTTAACGAAATAATAATTAAACTTCTATTCTCTTTGTATACTCCAGTCCTTAGAGACGCAAAAGCCACTGAACCTCGAAAAATCATACGAACAAGCTGAATTTGGCCGAGCATATTAATTTTGGGACTCCAAAAAAATACAAAAAAGTTTACCACTAAAATCTCCACGTATGGGGGGTAAAAACGCAAAAAAAACAATTTATTAAGAATCTGTACACCATAGAAAAAAATGTTTCAAATAAAAATTGTAGCTGAGATAATTTTAAACAAAAAATGTTTACTAGCATTTTTTGTGTATAATCCACCTCGCTTTTAGAAACAAGGCTTGAAGCGACCGTCGATTTTGTATGTAAGTTACGCGCGAGAAATCAATGTTCAATAAAATTTGTATCAGCTCGACGGTAAAAATTCGATTTATTTTTATTCAAGTGTCTATCGACAAAAATCAAGATGCGTCTTAAAGGTAAGGAGTTCAGCTTTCGTATGCAGTTTTTGTATTTTGTTATTTCCCAAATAAACTGAAATTTTATAAAGGGTTAAATAAATAAACGTGGCGGGATTTTGCAATTTCTTTATTATTCTCACGAGATCAATACAATCTATCCCCTTCATTGACTATTCCCCATGAAGTTTCGATTACTAGAGCCTAACCTTTAAAACCTATAGCATTAAATTTGAGTTTTGACAACAAATGTGAGGCATTTGAAATATGCTTAAAAAACGCTGGATTTAAACTTTCACACAACAAACGATCTAAAACATTTAGGAACTTTTTTTGCAATTGCACTAATACGTTTTTTTTTTTCAAAAGAAAAAAACGTCTGCAATAAACTGCACCCAAAACCGTCTTAAATGCATTTCCCCGGACGTGTGATTGTTTGCAAATTAAATTCTGATGTAAATGTAGATTAAATTCTGCGTTTTTTATTTATATTTCAAATACCTCATTTGTTACCACAACTCAAAATTGAAATTTTATGTCATATGTTTTAAAGACTGATCTCTAAAAATGGAAATTTTACTGCAACTGGTCAATGAAAGTGATCAATTTTATTGATCTCGCGAGAATCATAAAAAATGGCAAAAATCGAGTCACGTTAAATTATGTAACACCTTTATAAAAACCGAGTTTATTGCTGCTGCACTCTTTGCCTTTAAAACGCATCTTGACTTTTGTCGATAGGACATTTGGATCAAAAGATGCCGAATTTTTTACCGTCAAGCCGATACAAATTTTATTGAACATTGATTTCGCGCAAGTAACTGACGTGCAAAATCGACGGTGACTTCAAAGAGAACGGTTTATTTTTGTTTAAAATTATCTCAGCTAATATTTTTTATTTGAAACATTTTTCTCTTGGTAAAATCGATTTTTTTTGTGTTTTTACCCCTCTGCGAGGGAGGTTTTAGTGTCCTCGGACGCGACTAGTACGCGCTCGAGACGCTTCGCCCCCGCACCTCATTTTTCCTATGGTCGCTGGCCTGGAAATCCCTATTTATCGCTACTTCAACGTATATAAAAATAGGCGATTTTCAGGTCAACCAAGTCAGTCCCTCACGGGCTCTTTCTTGTTTTAAGCTTTTCCCATACTCCAAGCTGTGGCTGGAGATTTTATTCTACTACAATTTGGTGTTTTATTTCAACTATAATTAGTCATGTAAGAAATATCTTGCCTTTTTCAAGGCAAGTCATCGAAGACGACAAACGTGATGATTATTTCGACAACTTCATCATGTAAGATTTTTGTCATGTAAGAAATCTCTCGTCTTTATCAAGACGAGCCATCAGGAGACGAAACATTTTGAAGTCCATACCCTGAAAATGGACAGTAGAGGAGCTGACGATGTTTCCGAAGCCCTCTACAGAGCACCCGGAGGCTACAGAAGGTGATTAGACCCTGTTATTTATCTACCGAGGTGACATTAGGAGGAAGCTCGGGGGTAAAAGCTGTAAACTTTTTCAGGGTCCAAAAATTAATATTCTGAGCAAAATTCAATTTGTTTGTATGATGTTTAGGGGTCAACTTTTTGACGACTGGACTATGTAACTCATAACATTATATAATTTATAATAATATATATAATAATTAATTCACATCTTATAAATGGTTGTTTTACTTTCAAACGATAAAGACCTGTGAGTTCCGTTCACAAATGCACGTCAGATACCATCAGCGATGTATTAGCAGTAAGGAAATCCCATACCGCAACCGGTGGCGTATCCAGCAAACACACAAATGTCTGACGAATAACAAATACAAATCCTTTATATTTTTCCCAACCGGTAACCAACGTTACCGTTATATTATCCTAACCCACAATTACAAGTACAATATTTACCAACCATAACAATTTCAAATGGAGGACGAATCGAAAACTGTAGAAAATAAAAACAAAGGAAAGAAACCGTGGCAGTAAGAGGTACACTGAGATGCAAAACTTTCAATGACAATAACTTTTTTATTAAACACTACTTTAAACTTATATTGTACCCCTATATTTGGTATATAAACAAGAACTGAAAAATCATGTCGTTTTTTGATAGAAACTCACATTAACAGTTTAAAAATATTAAAAATTACTAAATGTCTCACTGTTCCTTTCAATGTGGGAACACTGAGACGAATTTTACGTTAAGACTGTCAAAGTTTAATGCAAACTTAAAAAAGCGAACTTTGGCGCTTATTTTGCATTAAAAGAGGCGGCTAAATCTTTTTAATGCATGTGAGACATCTGGGACAACTGGAAAAAATAACCTGTTTTCACATTTAGCGCTTTTTCTTAAAAACGATATTCCAATATCATTTTCTTTTATTTGCGACAAGACTCTGCCTACAAGTATGTCTTTTGCTTAGAGTTAAATTCAACAAGCACATAATGCCCATTATTGGGACAGCGATCAAGATCTTCGAAGCTAATAATTGGTTTTGGGATCTTCACCAATAAAATCCTCGCCTCCGCTGGAATCTTGTAATTCCATTGAACTTGCTCATCAGAATCACTATCTGATACGCGCCTTGTTACTTTTTCTGTTTTGGTGTTTTTTTTCTTTAGATTCAATCAGTTCCTTTTTTCCGGGTATCCGTAGCTATCATCGTCTTTCCTTTGAGTTTTTTGCTGCCCTCCTCAGATTTTCTTGTCGGAGCTTTAGGATAACCTTTAAAAACTGTTGGGCTAACAAAGGTTCTCCTGGTATCAATATTACTTGGACTTTGATTTTCTACATCTAGATTCATTTATACCAATGGCTGTAATCTGTTTTTTCTGGTACTACCAGTGCGCTTAATAAAATGCTTAACAACTTACACCAAACATTCTGTATTCATCCAACCTGTTTTTGAAACTAGTCCTAAAGTTCCAGGGGTCGACCCGTTTATCATAAAATCTTTAAAGTGTACTCTCGGGAATACCAGAGCAGGGGAATAGCTGCTCCAGATGCTTTAACAATACACAATGTTGTTACGAGCGTTCCACGTTCGCTACTTGTAGCCTTACTAACCTGTCGTACACCTCTTTCTGCAAACACTTTTGAACGGTAATGGTTCCTGTCTCATCTAAATTATAGATGCGATAAGTGAAACAATTTTTTATGTACGCCAGTTTGCTGAAAACCACTATATTAATGTAGGCTGCGGCTTCACATGACCGTTTTCGGGTTTCCTCTCTTGATAGACCATAAAACATTTTAGAACATTTAATTATATATTCGCACAAATCGTTCGATTGTAAAAATTGGTTTTACCTTGTAATTAGGAGATAAAGGACTTTCTCGTCTTGTTGATAGTGGAAAGATAGTCCTTTTATTCGTGCTGCCACGTATAGAGGTGACACTTTACACTAATTCAATAACCTGTCTTATCAGATCTTCAGAGAATCTTCCTATTTTCCGATTGGTTTTATTTTTTCTTGGCATTTTCTTTCTGTAACAGAAATTATTTTACAAGTGATCTGGCTTATACAATCGTTTGTTTTAATTTAATTATCTTGTATAATGGTGTACTTTTTAGTTAAAATAACTAACCTTGTCTAAAAAACTTAAATTTCCATGAAAACACCGGCCACGTATGTATGGTATATTTACTACGACGCACTTATTTCGAATGACCAGCTATAACTAAAACATTTCTTGTTGAATATGAACGGTTTCTTATTTGCTGTACTTCAAGGTGGTAATAGGCATGTTCGTTTAGTTCTACTGGATAATACCGAACGTAGTAAGCTCTATCGAGTTTGTATCAGTGTTCCGATCATCTCACTGTATAGCTACCCCTCCCCTACTGATAATCGAGTAGTAAAACAAACCGTTTCGATAGCTTACAAAAAGATACAGAAGAAGTTACTGATACTAATAGGGATAAGAAAAAAAATGAAAAGCCTAATAAACCACTTCCAATTTTCATGTAGTGGTATCAAGTACATATCACCACTTATTATTAAATGAGATAGTGAAACATGATATGAAATAGTTCGACCAGGTTAATTACAAAGTTGATAACACAAGTTTTATGGATAAGTAAACCGAATTTCACACCTACCCTACCAATTATAGGTAATACGAACGAAACTTTGAAATATGCCTTTAAAAACATTCATTATTCAGTCAAAACAAGTGAATTAAAATTTGCCAAGTTGAAAATATATGGAACCTAACTAAAACCGAAGCTCCATTGCCTATGTTTAACATTAACATAAGACCAGATAATTGTTCCTACACTTTACATTACATGCACTTTGGTACTTGTATCTCACCTATGTCATTTACTTTTGTATGCGATACAAGCACCTGAGAGCATATTATATGCATCAATGACTCTATTGCCATCTAGGAAGAAGTAGACGTCAATAGTTTTGAACACTCCTGTTGATTTTCTGTAATAAGAAGGTAGTAAACAATGCTAGACTAGATTTGTACATATTATATCCGAGTAGTTATTATGTAACGCATATAAATGCAGGTTTATTTATCAATATAAACATAACACACAATGTTCAAATAAAACTATTATTATCTGTATCAATATGTAAAATAATTAACAATGAAATTTATTAAAACATGGTAAGCAAAATCCTGGAGTGTTTGGACAATCTTGACAGAATGACGTTACTCTGCGAACTTTTTGGTCGGTTTCTCTACTACATAGGGTTATCCGAAGTATTTTGTAGCAACTGGTGCACACTTTTTTCTACTAGGCCCTTCAGGTTTTACACAAGTATGGATTCTTTTTCTGGGGACTTTCCTCGATTGTTTGTTCATTATATGGTGCTACCACAGAATACATAACAATCAGATGCCGTCTTTAAAGTGTGTCAGCAGGCAATCGCCAGATTTTAAACGGAAAACACAGACTCGGATTGAGAAATTTGTGACAAACTACGACAGAACCGTAATTTATATTTTAAGAGATTAATAATTTAGTCAATTTAAAATAATTTAATCTATTCTTCAACTAAAAGTACGACATAAAACATTGCATATTATGTCCATGGTTGCCGTAAATAAATTAAACCGGCTTAATTTTTCTTTTCCTGGCTTAACATATTATACTTGGATTGTACTGAATTAAAATATAGCATAAAAAAAGAACGAAAGAAAGTTATAGACAATACTAGAAATAGATACATGCATACAGTGTACGGATAAATTATCGAATATTATCATTATTTCGAGAACCGTCGAGCTTCGAGAGAAATCCCGAAACAAGTAGATTTTTGTTATAAAATACCCATCTTATAACGTACATGGAGTAGGGATGACATCACCGGTGTAGATGTAGTAATGTAATCGTTAATTTTTTTTAAATAGAAATCGGTATAATGCGGCACCTCATTTGAAGAAGAATTTAATTAGGTAAAGAAATAATAATAAGACTTACTCACAATCAATTTAATTTAACAATCTGACGACCGGTTTCGCTTTCTATAATTTGCAAAGCATCTTCAGGTCGAGATACAAAGTTAAACTAATGCTGCAATAAAATAAACCCAATTAGGTGGTGTCTCATAATAGATAAAATAAAACAAATAAATAAATTAGTTCATACAAATTATAGTAATTATGCCAATATTACATGTCTGTGGTTTTCAAAATGAATAATTTGAATATATAAAAGGTAGTAACAGACAAGGTAAGGTCCACAATTGGTATAAAGTAGCAATCTTTTGTTGTAATAAATTAATAAATGAGCAAATAAATAAAACAAACAAACATTACTTACATGCCGGTACTCTATTAATTAATGGATGGTAGGTCATGGTTGCAAAAATCATGTATTGTTGATTGGAGAACTTTAATGAGCTATTGCAGTTGTTTTGACAATAAACGGGAAGTTCTTGAGGAGAACAGATTTGATCCAATGAATTAGAGATAGGTATATTGTTGTTGTTTGTCAGATGAAAGTGATGTTCTTTACTATTGTATTAATTAAATTATTTACACTTATAACAGAGATAATATTTTGGAATGTGTGTTATTTATTGAGTATTTATGTAATGAAGGAGACAGTTCTATGACAATGAATAAGAGTAGCTGTACCGATTGTGTGGTTGTGCAATTTTTTGACTTGCAATTATCAAGTCTATTGGCAAAATTATTAAAGTATTGTAAGGTCAATTATGTAAAAAGGTATATAAAAGTATATAAAATTATTATAACTTAAGAATGATTAGGGACAAATTAAACACACATTAACAGGAAACAGAAACACTAAAAGACGGACAAACATTGAATTTAAAACTAAAACTTGGGGATGGAAGAAACTGTTAGCACTACATCTCACTTGTTGGAAGAAATGAGTTTTTTCATATTTAATCTATTAGATTTAAGAGGTAAATTTGACATATGTAGGTTGAAGTGTGACAGTTCTTCTTCTCTTACTGAATACTGTAAGTTTACTAAACTTACAGTATTCAGTAAGAGAAGAAGAACTGTCACACTTCAACCTACATATGTCAAATTTACCTCTTAAATCTAATAGATTAAATATGAAAAAAACTCATTTCTTCCAACAAGTGAGATGTAGTGCTAACAGTTTCTTCCATCCCCAAGTTTTAGTTTTAAATTCAATGTTTGTCCCGTCATTTAGTGTTTCTGTTTCCTGTTAATGTGTGTTTAATTTGTCCCTAATCATTCTTAAGTTATAATAATTTTATATACTTTTATATACCTTTTTACATAATTGACCTTACAATACTTTAATAATTTTGCCAATAGACTTGATAATTGCAAGTCAAAAAATTGCACAACCACACAATCGTACAGCTACTCTATTCATTGTCATAGAACTGTCTCCTTCATTACATAAATACTCAATAAATAACACACATTCCAAAATATAATCTCTGTTATAAGTGTAAATAATTTAATTAATTACAATAGTAAAGAACATCACTTTCATCTGACAAACAACAACAATATACCTATCTCTAATTCATTGGATCAAATCTGTTCTCCTCAAGAACTTCCCGTTTATTGTCAAAACAACTGCAATAGCTCATTAAAGTTCTCCAATCAACAATACATGATTTTTGCAACCATGACCTACCATCCATTAATTAATAGAGTACCGGCATGTAAGTAATGTTTTGTTTGTTTTATTTATTTGCTCATTTATTAATTTATTACAACAAAAGATTGCTACTTTATACCAATTGTGGACCTTACCTTGTCTGTTACTACCTTTTATATATTCAAATTATTCATTTTGAAAACCACAGACATGTAATATTGGCATAATTACTATAATTTGTATGAACTAATTTATTTATTTGTTTATTTTATCTTTATGAGACACCACCCTAATTGGGTTTATTTTATTGCAGCATTAGTTTAACTTTGTATCTCGACCTGAAGATGCTTTGCAAATTATAGAAAGCGAAACCGGTCGTCAGATTGTTAAATTAAATTGATTGTGAGTAAGTCTTATTATTATTTCTTTACCTATTTGATATGGACTCCACACAAGCAACACATTCATGATTTGAAGAATTTAATTCTCTATTTAACAACATTACATTTTTAACTAAAATATTTTTTTCAGGGTCCAAAACATTTTTTTTAAATTTAAATTCAAGAAAATTACAACTGTTTTAATTCATAATGTACTTTAAAATAACCAAATTATGCATAACAATTATTTTAAATTAGATGTTCGAAATGCCATCCATCGGTTCCTGCCATGACTTTCTGAAGTAAATACTTGAAAAAACAAAAATAAGTAATGAAGACAAAAAGTTATCTCATAAACACTGAAACTTGAAAATAGTCCGAAAATTTGGAGAAACTGGGCACGTTAAACATATTCCAAACGCTGGGCGTCCTAAAATTCAAGACAATGTAAAACTTGATATTTTATTAAATGTACATGACAATCCTCACAGTAGTTCAATACAAATGGGTGAATATGCTGGAGTTTCGCAACGATCGGTATTACATATTAAAAAAAAAAGAAAAATACCATCCCTACAAAATTCAACTACATCAGGAATTAAACGACGACGATCCCGATCGCTAGCTTCAATTTTCTGAAATTATGCAGGATTTATGTATCCGTAATCCACATTTCATCAATCAAATCCTTTTTCCTGATGAAGCCACATTTTTTATACATGGTACAGTGAATCGTCAAAATTGCAGATATTGAAGCCAAGAAAATCCACATTGGATGACTGAGTCACATACGCAATTCCTCAGAAAGTAAATGTATGGGCAGGGATCATTAATGACAGAATCATTGGCCCTTTTTCTTGAAGAAAATCTAACAGAAGAACATTATTTAACTTTTTTGAGAAATCAACTTATATCTGTGTTTGCTAGCATGTATCCAAATGTTAATAATCCAAATTTATATAGTGAAAATATCTGGTTTTCAACAAGATGGAGCCCCTTCGCATTACGTACGTGAAGTATATCAATTTTTAAATCATTGCTTTCCCAGGAGGTAGATCGGAAGACGAGGTTTTATAGAGTGGCTAGCAAGGTCGCCAGATCTAACACCTCTAGACTTTTCCTGTGGGGTTACATAAATTCAAAAGTTTATGTCAATAGACCCCAAAACTTACAGCACTTGAAAGATAGAATTAGGCATGAAATGAGTCTAATTACTCCAGAAGTAATTCCTCCATTCACAGAAGAGCCTTCCTTCACTAAAAAATGAGAAATTGTTGCCAACATGAGATCATTTTCTCTAAAGTACAAGTTAACAAATAACTCTGATAGTATGATTGGAATTAATTTTCTTCAAAATAAAGCTTTAAATAAAAAATTTGCCAGCCCGCAGGCATTTACCTCTCCATGTTGAGTATCTAATATGTATCGGACCGGTTGTCAATAATAAACACAGTATAGGAAATACCACCGACTTTAATGATCACTCCAAAACGTAATGCAAATAACAATATACATTAAATAGGTCATCGTCGCGTCTGTATTCCTGAGTTTTTTTTTCTCAGCTGATTGTGACGTAACCGCACTGCAGGGTTGCCAATACATCACACTCCTCCCTCCTGGATGAATCTACTCATCATAGTCCTCCAAATACCTTGGAGGTTTTCTTATTCAGGTGGTTTTTAACTTACGTTTAACTCACAAATTCGTTTGGATGCAGAAACAACGGTTGCGGAGTTACGAGTAATTTTTTTCCATCGAGGTTGATGGTGTAACTTCGTCTGTTGTTTCTTGGTCACACACACGGGTTCTGATTTGGTCAGAATGACGACGTAAAATTTTACCATCGGGGGTTTGAACTTTGTAGCTTAACGGTCCAGTAGTTTCAATTATTTTGGAAGGAAGCCACTTTTGACCACCTGGAGCAAATGACCTTGCAAATACAGTGTCGTTTTCTTGAAAACATCTTGGTACTGTTTTGTAAGAATCGTTCATCTCTTGCTTAGATAACATCTCTTTTCTAAAGTCGGGCTGTAAACGATCAAATAATGAGCCCAATTTTCGCTCCATTAATTTTTCTGATGGGCATCTCCCTGTTGTGCAATGGGGTGTAATGTGCTGAGTAAGGAGATATCTGTGCAATGCTAACTGTATTTTAGTTTCTTCATTACTATCTGTCATTTTTTAGTGCATTTTTTACATTTTGTACCATGCGTTCCGCTTGCCCATTACTACTTGGATGGTATGGTGCAACCAATGCTTGTCCAATAAGGTTTTCCTTTAAAAAATCTTGGAACTCAGCTGACGTAAAACAAGTTCCGTTATCAGATACGACGACATCTGGGATGCCGTGAGTGGCAAATAAACCACGTAATACATCTATAGTCACAACACTAGAGGTATTTGGAACGATTTTAACCTCCAGTCACTTCGAGTACGAGTCTATGATAATCAGAAACATTTTGCCTTTAAATGGACCGGCAAAATCGAGGTGTATTCTTGTCCATGGAGCTCTGGTCCACTCCCACGGATGGATTGAAGCCTTTTTTTAGCATGTTTCTAGACTCCTGGCACTCGCTGCATGTATTTACTAGGTGTTCGATTTGTTTCTCGAGATTTGGCCACCAAACATATGAGCGTGCCAGTGACTTCATTTTTACGATTCCGGGGTGTGCTGAGTGTAGAAAATTCAGTATTGTTTTCCTCCCTCCAAGTGGAACTATTACCCTTGTACCCCATAACAGGCAGTCTTGATAACAGCTAATTTCGTTTTTACGTAGTAGATAAGGAGTATATTCGTCTGAAAATTTAATTTTCTCATTAGGCCAACCTGTCCAAGCCCACTGCAAAACTTTAGATAACACTGGGTCTTTCTTAGTCTCATTGGCAATGTCTTTGGCACAGATTAGTTTTTCTGGGATGTTTTCAAGCATCAAAACTTCATCTGAGCTTGGTGGTTCTGGCGCATGTACCTTTTTCGGATTAAAAATACCCAACAATGGTTTATGGTCCGTTCTTATGCCTATTTTCCTGCCATATACATATTCATGGAATTTTTAATGCCCGATATTATGGCCAGTGCTTCCTTGTCGATTTGGGAGAAATTTCGTTCAGTAGATGATAGAGTACGACTATGGTACGCCACTGGATATTCACGTCCCTCCTTATCACGTTGCTGATTCACAACCTACCCCGTAAGAGCTGGCATCACACGTCAAAAATAAATCTTTTTGTTCATTGTAATGCCCCAACACAGGTTCTTTTGCTAAAATTTCTTTTAATAAATCGACAGCTTTTTGTTCTATAATACGCCACTGCCAAGGAACGTCTTTTCGGAGCAGTGCATGTAACGGATTCGCAATTGTTGCTTTGTCCTATAGAAAAACATGATAAAAATTTAAAAGTCCAAGAAAAGCTTCCAACTCGGTCTTATTGATTGGCGCAGGCGCATTAGTTAGGGCCGCGATTTTGTCTTTAGTGGGGCGTAAACCGTCTTCACTAATTTGAAAATCAAGAAACTCTATAGTTTTTGTTCGAAAAACGCACTTTTCTTTGCGCCAACGCAGTCCGTCGTCCTGGAAACGCGATAATACCGCACGCACTTTTGAATCCAAGTCTATTTCTGAGCTGCCAACTATTAAAATGTCATCGTAATAAGGTCTATGTGTCTATGAATTTTTGAAACGTTCGTGGAGCCACTGATATACCGAACTGTAAACGATTGCATTTAAAAGCCCCTTTATGCGTAATTATTGTTTGTGCGTCAGCAGCTTCGCGGTTGACACTTAACTGCAGATAAGCTTGCGCCATGTCCAGTCTTGCAAAAACTTTACCGCCCGCAAGTGTGGATAAGATACCCTGTACCGATGGCACTGAATAAGGTTCCGTATTTAACGCTAAATTCAATGTGGATTTGTAGTCACCACAAATACTAACCTCTCCGTTTTCTTTGCAACAGTCACATTGGGGTGCACCATTTGGGTGCGTAATCGGCTCTAAAACCCCTTTCGCAATAAGCCTCTCCAGTTCAACTTCGATTTTATCTTTTAGCGCGAATGGAACTTTACGAGCTTTACACATAATCGGCTTTACATTTTTGTCCAACGAAAAACTTACTGGGGGACCCCGGTAAGACCCAAAATCTGTATTAACAACATCTGGGTATTCTTCTGTATAATTTGATCATTGATAAAATTTGACTTACCCCAGCTATGGTTAAACCTAAACTATCAAACCAGTTTCTGCCGAGTCGACTGGCACGATTTCCTTCCGTGACTATGAGAGGAAGTGTCGCTGATCTTGGACCTATCTTTACCTCCACTCGACACTTACCCTGCGTGGGTAACAAAGTGTTTTGATAGTCCCTTAAAATAACACTGGATTTATCTATTTTAGGTCGATTTTCACTAAAGATTTCATGGTAGGTTGATTTGCTTATCACTGAATAACTCGCGCCCAAGTCAACCTCCATTTTCTCTTTTTGGTCATTGAGTAGCACATCTACTAAATATTTACCGGTAATGCTATCAGACGTCACGTTACAATGCTCGGTATTGGACGTAGATTCCACGGTAGTATGATGTACTTTGCGTTTGTGATTTTGGTTCTTCTTTTTTGCAAAATAAGCTATTTCTATGTGTCCAACTTTCCTGCAATATGCACAGGTTGATTTAATGTGTTCACAAGTTTCGAGAGAATGTTCTTTTTCGCACCGAAAACATTTCTTCCTTTCGCGATTAGCTAATTGTTGTTTGAACTGGCCCGGTTGATTTTTACGAAAACTTACCGCGTTTACATCTGCGCTTGACTCACTTTCTCGTAGCACTGCCAAACTTTCCACGGCCACCTCGTGTGCAAGGCACAGGTCTTGCACGTCCTTAAGTTTTAACTTATCTACGGCTAGCAACTTTTGCTGTAGCGATTCATCTGTAATACCACAAACGAGTCGGTCACGTAGCATTATGTCAAGGCTAGTTCCGAAACCACAGGGTTCTGCCAATTTTGTTTCACCAGTCTGTTGATTCCGACGATAGAACTTAAACCTGCACACAATTTCAGACGTTTTTTGGAGAAAAATGCTTTTTTAACTCAACTATGATTTGGTCATAAGTTTTATCAGACACTTTGGACGGCGCGACCAAAGATCTAATAATCTCATATGTATTTGGACCGCACAAACTTAAAAATCATGTAGCTTTTTTCTATCAGGGTCTGTAATGTCATTTGCCAAGAAGAAAAAATCCATACGCTCGACGTATGATTCCCAACCTTTGGAGTCACCCACGTTAAACTGTTCGATGTTTCCGAATGCCGCCATCTTGCACACAATTTGCTTTATTTATCACCGGCCACCGGGACGAAATAATGCACTTAAACTGGCACACACACGGATCCCATCCTCGTCGCCAAATAATATGTATCGGACCGGTTGTAAATAATAAACACAGTATAGGAAATACTACTGACTTTAATTATCACTCCAAAACGTAATGTAAATAACAATATACATTAAATAGGTCATCGTCGCGTCTGTATTCCTGAGTTTTTTTCTCAGCTGATTGTGACGTAACCGCACTGCAGGGTTGCCAATACATCACAGTATCAAAAAATAAAAAAGATATTAAAAATCTTAAAACCATATTGCCTTCAAATAGATTACAATTTTGGCAAAACCTCGAGGAAGATAATTTCTTTCTATATTTATTTTTTATCTTTTGTATTAAATTTTGTTTGTTAGGGTTTATCCGGTCTAAATAGTGGTTGTTTTATTAAATTTGTAGTTTTAATAAATTATTCAAAAACTTATTTTGTTGTTTAATTATATTAATATTACTTACGATTTTTTTTTTCAGTATCTGCCATAGTAAGCATAAAATTAGGATAAACTACTGCTTCTTTTTTTAAACATAGTTTATTTACAGATTTATTGATATAAAATAAAATCGTTTTTAACCGCATTATTGTAACAATGTTCACCCTTTTTAAAAGTAAACATTTACTCATTACTAAATTATATTACATCATAAGACTACAGATGCTGTGGTTTTCCTTAGGAGGGTAGTATAAGCTTCTGGATTTGAGTATATTCTGTCTATAAAATTGAATCAAGATGCTTTTGATTTTTTTTTTGGAAAAATGAGACAAGAGCACGGGAATCGTATCAACCCAACTATCATTCAATTTCAAAAGGGTCTTAAGAAATTGTTTAAAAATAAATTCTGGTACTGGAAAACTATGAAGTTGTTGCAGATATCATATTATTAAAAATTCCAGAGTTTTCTAAACGAAGTGAAGTATTTGAGTCCACATCAGCACATACTTCGAATGAATTTACTGTAGTGGATACTGATTGTAGGTCAAATGATATATTGCAACAACATAATAAAATATATTTGCGGTTATTTAATTAATTATTTTAACTCTTTAAGGTCATACTGATACCTGTGTCAATTATTAAAAAAAACTATAAAGATTTAGATGATGAATCTCTCATATCTTCTGTAGAAGTTTCCGTTCCGTTTAAAACATAGCTGATTCCGTCTGCGCGAACGAGATGCTCGTATTATATATACTTACCTTGACAAGCAGAGTGGGCATTCGGCATTTTGATTGTTTTATTATTCTGTGGTGCTTCTGAGATTAATTAGTTATCAGTAATACTTAATATTGTAGTTGGCAGTTTATTAAATACATTTTAAAAATTAACAGTGATACCAAAAAGAAGCTTAAATACAACTTTTCTGAAAAATAAAAAACAAATAGAACGCATAATAGTGGTATAATGTGCATATTTAAAATTAACTGTACCATTTTTAGGTTCTTCGTAATACAGAGTGATAAGAACTCATTTGATCAGTGGCGCACGCAGGCTGGTTTTTGGAGGTTAAACGCCCCCCCCCCCTCCAGGGCATATAAAGTAAAAAATATATAAAGTCTAGTATCTTATTTCTTCTCCGAACTCCTAGTCGGAGGTTGGATATCATCATTACTATATTTACTCTATCTACCGCTGCTCTGAAGAATTCTATTGAACTGCATCTAAACCAGTCCCTTAAATTTTTCTACCATGACACTCTCCTTCTTCCCCTTATCTTTCCCTGTATTATCAATCTTAGCATTTCATATCGTTGTCCCCTGTAAATATTGTAACTTTCCTTTTTAAAATTGTATCATTATTTCGTATTATTTGCCTATTTCTCACAATACTTTCGTGTTCGTTTTCTTCTGTGCCCATGCTATTCTAATTCTATGCATCCTTCTGTACAACCCATTTCAAATGACTGTAGCTTATTTATGTGTTCTTGCTTCAGTGTCCAGCTTTCAAGTCCATATCGTAGTATCGAAAACACGTAAAATTTTATAGCTCTTACTCTTAGTTCTAATCTAAGGTCTTTATTAAAAATAATAGTTTTCAATTTTACAAACGCATTTTTTTGCTATTTCTATCCTACCTTTTTTGTTGTTTAGTCATTATTTTTTGAAATCCAAGTTCCCTGGTATTTATATTTTTCAACCCTTTCGGCACATGTCCCAAATGTAGGTTTGTTTAGTACATTTTTTTTTTCGTTGTTATTATCATGTATTTAGTCTTTTTGTATTCATTTTTAGTCCGTATTTCAAAATAACTTATATGCTGCTATATATTCTACATATTTGTCTACAGTTGTTTAATTTATCTGTGGTGAAAATCTTCTAAAGACCAAATCAGGTGAGTCGTACCTAGCGTGGGTTGGATTCAGAGTAGGTGGAGTACATTCGAACGCAATTCCCCTTTTAGAGGTTCTTGTCCCAGATGCATCCACGGTACCTTTCGCTTTTTCAGAAACCTTTTTTTTAATCTTAAAAAGCCTTTAAAAAAATACTACTGATAAAAGTGATTTGCATTTCAAACAGGTCTACGACTCAATTAATAGACAAAACAAAACATAATGACGGTATTAGATTTTTATTTCGATGCAGGGCGGCGCCAAGCCGCTTATACGTATTTCAACCTCTTCGGGTCTCATCAGAGCGGCATATGCTGCTGCTCTGAATCGAAACAAAATCTGTCCCGTCGTAGGACAATAATTATCGAAATAATTATTTACAGACGTAATAACGCCATCAAATAACAACAAGAGAAATCATAAGATTTCTTACCTTGCGAAACTGAATTCAAATATTTACATAACTTTACATACACAGCTCATTTTGTACTCTGACAGTTGCTGTTGACGAGTCCATTGTTGCTTTTACAAACTTTACTTTACGAGAAACTGAGTTCACTTCGACTTTTGACCATGATGAACGGCTTGTGGAATGCATATTTTAGATTCCCTTGCCGACCAATTCATCAATCTCTTTGCAAGTAGTAAAAAGTACAGTGGTAAAGATTTGAATATAGTTTCGCAAGGTAAGAAATCTTATGATTTCTCTTGTTGTTAATAGACAAAAATTATATCAAATATTGCATAGCTTTAACATCCCCAGAAATACATCCGACTAGTAAAAGCAACAATGAATTCGTCAACAGCAACTCTCAGAGTACAAAATGAGCTTAATGAGAAATTTTTAATAGTCGTAAGACAGACATTATTCAACCTGACTCTAGAATATGTGATAAAGCGAAATATAGGAAGAAGTAATCTCCTAACAAATAAATCAATACAGATTGCTGCCTATGTCGTTGATATTAGCATCATGTCTCGCAGAACAGAAGAGGCAGCAGAAATATATTCACAATTAAAATCAGGAGCAGAAGAGACCGAACTAAAAACAAATCTTCAAAAGACAAAAAAACTAACACAGGTGCCAAAACTACCATATCCGGTCAGAAACTGCGTCAGAAAGTAGTCTAGTTTTCTGAACTTACATTACCACCACGGCCTCAGATCGGGAATAATCTCCTTCGTCCAACTGGCCTTTCCGCTATCATTCGCCCATTATCTCTGCCACTCCACTATCGTTCTTTCTCTCTCATTCTCATCTATATTTCTATCCATTCTTCTCGCATACACCCTCGCTCGCTCTTTGCACAACAAAACGATCGGCATCACTGCTCCAATGATATATAGAGCCTCATTTGAAACTATCCTGTATGCGCTAGATACCTTGAGGAGCATTCATCTTTGCGAAGTCTCCATCAGCTTGGCATATTTCGCAGTGTTCAGTGCGCTACACCAGACGGGGGTAGCTTAGGTTACCACCGACAGGAAAACTCCATTTAGCACCCTTCTTTTGGTGCTACCTGGGCCTCCAATGTTTGGCATCAGCCGTATCAACGCCTCCAGATTTCGGTTCGCCTTCTCTACCGTCTTTTGGATGTGTACTCCGAACTTCAGTCCTTCCAACAACCAGACTCTAAAATACTTAATCGATTTAACCGGTGCAACCCCCACCCTTTCACTATAAAGCGAAGAGAGGATTCGTCTCGGCGTCCTTTGGGAACTAACACATCAGTTTTCTGATGCGCTAGTTGTAGATCGTTCTTTCTGATCCACCTTCTAATTCGACGCAGGGCTGTGTTAGCCGTATGCCAAGTATTTAAAAATCTAACGCAGCATAATTAATAAACCAAGTATAAAACTTATACTCAGAATAAATCAGGTATAGGCAAAATCACTACCAATAAACACGGAATAACTTAGATATAGGTTGTACTACTTTACTAACTTTATTTAATAGTACTAGAAAGTCTTTGCCTTTATAAATTAATGAAAAGTTTAATGGTAGTATTCATGTATTTAACAAAATAATCGTTATATGTAATATGTTTGATCACGTAATAGTAGTAAATACATTAATATGCCCAATATTGGTAATTATAAGCATGTACGCTGCTTTGTTAACCTTACAGTATTTTTATAACTATATTTTATCTTCTTTTTACGGTGCCTATCCGTTCCGGATGTTGGCGATCAACATGGCTATCCTAACTTTGCTTGCTGCTATTCTGAATAGTCCGGTTGTCGATGTATTAAACCACTTTCTCAGGTTTTGAAGCCAAGATATTCTTCTTCTCCCTGGTCCTCTCTTTCCAAATACCTTGCCCTGAAGAATGAGTTGCAACAAGCCGTATCTCTGTTCATTCCTCATAACATGGCCAAGATATTCTAGTTTGCGCTCTTTGATGGTGTTAATAATCTCGCATTCCTTGCCTATTCTACGTAGGACCTCAACATTAGTCACACGATCCACGTATGAAATTCTTAAAATACGTCTGTAACACCACATCTCGAATGCCTCGAGTTTTCTTAAAGAAGCTTCGGAAAGTGTCCAGGCTTCTACTTCGTATAATAACGTAGAAAATACATAGCATCTAATGAGAGATTTTGGTAGCAAGTGGTAAATCGTGATTTCTGAAAAGAGACTTCATCATTATGAACGCTGATCTCGCTTTTCCTATGCGTTGTTTTATTTCACTGGAGTGATCCCATTGGCTGTTAATGTTGGTACCAAGGTATGTGTAGCTGTCCACTCTGTCAATTGGATGTTGGTTAACCAAAAGTTGTGTATTTAATATTTCGCGCTTACTGACTACCATGTACTTTGTTTTCTTCGTATTAAGATCGAGTCCGTGTTCTCTACTTATATCTGATATACGCGACATTATTCTTTGCAAACCGTCCAGACTATCTGCAAAAACTACTGCGTCGTCGGCATATCTAATGTTGTTTAGACGCATTCCGTTGACTAATACGCCTTCTTGTAGTTCTCCTAGCCCTTGCTCGAAGATATATTCAGAGTATATATTAAATAACACCGGGGACAGAATGCATCCTTGCCTCACTCTTCTATCTATGGAGACTGCCTCTGTCAATTGGTCATCCACTTTAATATTGGCTGTTTGGTTGTAATATAAATTATAGATGATTCTCAAGTCCCTATCATCTAACCCCACTTTTTTCAAGATGTTTATAAGTTTATCATGCTTTACTCTATCAAATGCCTTTTTGTAGGAGATAAAACAAGTATACTCATCACTGTTGACACTCCCTGCATCTTTCCATAAGCACTTGGACAGCGAATAGAGCTTCTTGGGTGCCTAAGGAATCGCGGAATCCAAACTGCGTCCATGATACTTGTTCTTTCCTTTTTTATATATTCTGCCGTGTATCACTTTCAAGAACGTTTTAAGTAAGTGGCTCATTAGGCTAATTGTTCTGTAGCCTTCGCATGTCTTGGATTTACTTTTTTTGGTATGGTCACGCAGGTATGGGGTATTTTTCCAGTTACGTATACAGGGTGGTGAATCGGCAAACGGGCCATAGGAAACTCAATGGTAAATTCTAAATTGTTGAATTCCTGCTTCCCTAATTATTTTACACCAAAAATCATGGGAAACTATTTGTAGAGGACTCAAATATGTATCGAAAACAACTGTTAACATTATTCTACGACTTAAAACGTATTCCAAAATTTTGCTAAAATATAATACATTTTTCTGTGAAAAAATGTGTATTACGTGTTGCGTTTTGTCATATTATTGTTTCTGATATTTGACAATATTTAAATCAATAATTATATTATATTTATCTATGATTTAAATGGCCAAAATTTTATGATTTATTGTTTAAAAAAAATTAAGTTGATTAAAAAATGTACTCAGTTGAGGAGAAAAAAGCAATAATAAAAATGTTTTATTCATGTTTTACTATAACATTTGTTATAGTTTTTTGTTTAGAAATAATCATATATTATTATTAGGAATAAAGATCACAGTAACAGTATATTGGAGTTCATTGAATTGTTGTATAACTTAACTTAACATGGAATTAAATTTTAGTGAATTAGAATATCTTACATTAAATAAAGATCCGGTAGTGACAGGAAAAGGTTCGCGCTATTGCCTGAATACAACGTTATGCGATTTTTCGTCAACTGAGTACATTTCATTATATTGATCGATTTGTAAACAATATTATTTATTGTTCACAAAGTAATAATGTTCAGTAGTAGTTAGTAAAATTCACTGTTTATAATTTAATCATAAAATAAAAAGATTAACAATTCAAATTTTCAAACATCTGACATTAATATTGTCGAGTTAATACTTAAGTAATATGTTTATTTTAAAAATCCCCTTTTGTAATCAGCGTATCGTCTCTCCGGCTAAGGGCTTGTGAAAGCAATTAATTTTAATGACTTTCGTCTGAGAATGTAGGGTATTGAATTTCATATAGTATAAGAATATATTCAATTTGTTTAGAGTTAGTTTTTAGTCGAATTTATACCACCGAACCGAAGGAAACTGAATAAAACTTTTAAAGTCACATTTGTGTATTTTAATACGAAAGTAATTTTTGTAATAGAAATTTAATTTTGTATTCTTTCGAACCAGGAGTCTCTTGCGATAATTAATCGTAGGACATTCCAAACGTAACATTTGGCGACCGTGACAGGACTTATATACGGGTGTGCTTAAAAGTTAGTTATTTTCGTTTATTTTAGTGCAAACTTTTTTCCGGCGAATAATTTTGTTTTTGTCGTGAGGCTCGGCCAAAGTTAACCTTTTTAAGCGAAAAAATGGAATCAGTTAAAAAACGCAGAACGGTTCTTCGTAGTGCATTTACGAAAGTTGCTACTGTTTTGGACAGTTTGTTAGCTCAACCGGTGGACATTCGACCCTGGCAGAATATTAGCGTACAGTGGGAACTTTTACAAGTAAAGTACAATGAGCTTTGTGAAGTGGAAAGTGCGGTACTTGAAAGTATGTTGGAAGAAGCTTCCGAAGAAGAATTAATCAGTGAGATGGAGACAAAAGATAAATATAGTGCAAGGTACTTTGAACTTAAGTACAAATGTGATGACAGACCAGGTTCAGTAAGTTCAGAGTCATCAAGTATAAAAGGTAAGCGCAAATTTAAATTACCTCCAATCGAATTCAAGAAATTTAATGGAGACTTGAAAGATTGGCTTCCTTTTTGGTCACAGTTCAAAGTAGTGCATGACGATCCATCAATTGATTTGACTGATAAGATAGCTTATTTGAGACAAGCCACTGTAGAGTCTAGTAAGGCCAGACGATTAGTGGAGAGTTTTCCTGCAGTAGCCGACAATTACTCAAAAATTATCCAGAGTTTGCAGTCTAGGTTTGGCAGAGAGGATCTCCAGATTGAAGTTTATATTAGAGAGCTCTTAAAGTTAATTTTGAGTCGAGTTTCTAGTAGTTCTTGTAATATTTCTGCTCTTTATGATATGATTGAAAGTCAACTTCGTTCACTTGAGACCTTAGGCATAACTGCTGACAAGTATGCGGCGATATTGTATCCTCTTATCGAGTCATGTTTGCCAGAAGATATGATTCGACTATGGCATAGATCTTCACAGTTTTTAAGGCCTTATGTTTCCGGGTCCATGGAAAATATCGCAGAAACGGCAGAGGTTACAACTTTAGAAACAAGATTGGATGGGCTAATGAGCTTTTTACAAAGTGAAGTTCAAAATGAACAAAAAATTGATTTAGCAACGGAAGGTTTTTGGTTTACCGACTGAAAATAAATATAAATTTAATAACCTCGTTGCCAAGAAAACTGTAAAATTACATAAGCAAGGAACTGATCAGCCCTTAGCGACCGCTGCTGGGTTAGTAAACTATGAGGTTTACAGGTGTGTATTTTGTGAAGCGCAGCATGACAGTACAAATTGTTTTTAAAGCACAAAAATTTACTATGGAGCAGAAACGTCGAACATTGTCAGAAAAGAAAGCATGTTTTCGATGTCTGAAAGTAGGACATTCTTCTAAAAAGTGTAGAGGACGTTTGAATTGTATATTATGTTGTAAATCACATGCTGTTTTGATGTGCCCTAATTTGCCTGTTAATAAAATTGATACATCGACCTCAAGTACTACCCGTTCGGAAGAAAATATAACTGAGGATCAGACGCTTGCTAATTTGAATAATACACAGGTTTTTTTACAAACTCTGCGAATAAACATAAGAAGTGCACATGGTACTAAACAAGTAAGGGCACTTATTGACACTGGATCGCAAAGGACATATATTTTACAAAGTACCGCGCAAGAAATGGGTTTTTCTGCTAAAGGAACGGAAAAGATTGTACACGCATTATTTGGCGGTAGAAGCACTTCTGAACAACGACATAAATTGTACGAGGTAACTGCGTGTGAAGGAACCTACGCTTATTCATTTGATGCATTAGATCAACCAAAAATTTGTGCCGATGTCTCTTCTATTTATGACGGCCCTTGGATTGAGGAACTCAGTGACATGAATATTTCACTCAGCGATGTCGGAAAGACAACACCGATTGAGATTTTGTTAGGAGCTGATATTGTAGGCAAATTGTATACAGGGAGAAAATATCAGTTACAGTGTGGTCTTGTAGCAGTTGAAACTTTGTTAGGTTGGACTCTTATGGGTAAGGTGCCGGCAGTTGCTTCTAATTCTAGTACAAGTATGATTACATTTTCGTTGTTTGTTAATAATTCTTCTGTAGCGAAACTCTGGGAGCTTGATGTTATTGGGATAACCGACCCTGTAGAAAAAATGACACGAGAGGTGGCAGCCAAAGAGGCTAAGAATTTTTTCTATGAGACTGTACGATGTGACAGCGAAGGCAGGTATGAAGTTATGTTACCTTGGTTGAACGAGCATCCTTTAATTTCAGATAATTTAGTTGTTGCTAGGAGAAGGTTAGATAATACTTTAAATAAGTTGAAAAGGTCTAATTTGTTTGAAATGTATAACTTTATATTCAATGAGTGGTTGAGCGAGGGTGTGATTGAAATAGTGAATAATCCAGAAGAGAATAATTGTGTGCATTATTTACCTCACAGGCCCGTTATTAAAAATAATAGTGAAACCACAAAAATTAGGCCAGTCTTTGACGCATCATCTCATGAACAAGGTTGTCCTTCTTAAATCAGTGTTTGGAGGTAGGGCCTAATCTTATTGAACTTATTCCTTCTGTTCTATTACGATTCAGACAACAAAGGGTAGGAGTTGTGTCGGATATTCGAAAGGCTTTTCTTCAAATTTCTATACATTCAAAGGACAGAGATTTTTTGAGGTTCCTATGGGTGAACGATGAAGGAAAGGAATTTGTATTTCGACACAAAAGGGTTGTTTTTGGAATCAATTGTAGTCCATTTCTTCTGGGTGCCACTATAGAGTTTCATTTAACAAAGGCCCTGGAGAAATGTTGTAATGATAATCCATATTCTAAAAACACAATTAAAAAGCTTATGACTGGGTTTTATGTGGATAATTGTGTGACCAGTGTTACTGATGAAAATGAGTTGAGAGTGTTTGTATCAGAAGCAACCGCCCTTATGGAGGAAGCTAAGATGGACTTAAGAGGGTGGGAGGCCTCTGGTAATACAAAAACAGTTGTTCCGGTTCTTGGTCTTCTCTGGGACTCTTCAAGAGACACTCTGAAAATCAATAGTGAAACTTTTCAAGAAATGGCATTGAAACGTCCCATAACTAAGAGACTGATGCTTTCCATAGCTCAGAGTATATTTGACCCTATTGGTTTTACCTGTCCCGTATCCCTATTTCCCAAACTGTTGCTACAGAAACTTTGGGAGAAGCGCCAGGGATGGGATGCTCCAGTCGAGAATGATATGGCTGAAGAATTTTGTGATTGGGTTACTCATCTTCCTGAACTGTCGAGTATTGAGATTCCACGCTGGATTGAGGCTGGACCGACGGAAGCTGATCATTGGAGCTTGCACATATTTTCAGATGCAAGTAAGAAAGCTTATGCGGCTGTAATATTTTTGAGAGTGGTTCGGAATGATGTTGTCTCAATTTTCCTTGTAGCAGCTAAGAGTCATGTGGCCCCTTTGAAGAAGATTTCTATACCTAGATTGGAACTGTTGGCAGCCACTATTGGTGTTAGACTTTATCAGTCAGTAAAAAGGCAATTTTCTCAATATGTTGAGTCTTATTTTTGGAGTGATTCCACTACTGTTCTTTCTTGGATTCAACGTAAGGATGACTGGTCTGTTTTTGTTTTTAATAGAGTTCAAGAGATTAGAAATTTAGTCAATCCTGAGTGTTGGAAATATGTACCTGGTTCTCTCAATCCTGCCGATCTCCCATCAAGAGGCTGTGGTGTTCGGCAATTGTTCGACTCTCGATGGTGGGAGGGCCCGGAATGGTTGTACAGAAAAGAAAATGATTGGCCCCAACAAAAATTAGAAGTTGATGAAGAAAAAGTCTGTACAGAGAAAAAGAAAAATGCCAGTTCGTCACTATTGAATATGACATCTGACGATTGGCATCTGTATTACTTTTCTCAGTACATAAAACTTTTAAGAATGATAGCTTGGGTGCTACGATTTTGTTATAATGCAAGAAATTCACACAAAAAACGTACAGGTGAATTGGTCGCTGAGGAAATCGATCAAGCCGAAATATTTGTATTGAAGCTAGTGCAGAACGAAGCGTTCGATTCAGATACGAAACGAATTTCCTCGCTAAACACGTTTGTCGATGAATTTGGACTTATACGTATAAAAACTCGCGTTACTGAGAGACTTGACACGGAAGATTTTCGTCTGCCTATCTTACTTCCGGGTGAACATTTTATAGTGCGTAAGTTAATTTTAAGCCTGCATAAAAGCTCTTGTCATGTAGGCACACAAGGACTACTTAGTTTGCTTCGCGAAAAATATTGGACTTTAGGGGGTAGACGGATTGTGCGGTCCATTTTAAAAGAATGTGGTGTGTGCAAGAGACAAGAAGGGAAATCGTTCAAAGTACAAACGCCTCCGTTGCCGGCTGATAGAGTTCGGGATACTACAGCTTTTGAAATTTCCGGAGTGGACTTAGCGGGACCTCTTTACTTGAAATCGGGAGAGAAAGCATGGATTTGTTTGTTCACTTGTGCCGTTTATCGTGCGGTTCATCTGGAACTCGTTACCTCGTTGTCAACAAATGCTTTTATTCAAGCCTTTCGTCGCTTTGTTGCAAGGCGAGGACGACCGAGAATAGTTTATAGTGACAATGGAACAAATTTTACGGGATTCGAGAATGCGCTTAAGCAATTGGACTGGAATACTATCGCGGAATATAGTTCTACACAACGTATTAAGTGGCGTTTCAACCCCCCTACAGCTGCATGGTGGGGTGGATTTTGGGAACGATTAGTAGGTATTGTTAAAGGGCTTTTGCGAAAAGTTTTAGGTCGAGCGTCTCTCAATTATGAAGACTTATTGACATTATTGTGTGATTGTGAGAGTATAGTCAACTCGCGTCCGTTGACGTATCTTTCGGACGATTCTACTGAGTTAATCGCGTTAACCCCAAGTATGTTTTTAAAGGAACAAGTCAGTTACGAGTTGCCGGAATGTGATTTGCTAGAGCAGAATTCTCTCACACGCAAAATACGACGTTTACAAGAGTTGAGAAATCATTTGCGAAAAAGATTTCGTGCTGAATATCTGGCTCAACTCAAAGCAGGAACGAAGAAGCCGAAGGTATCTAAAGTGTCTATCGGGGATGTCGTTTTAGTCGGCAATGACAACATCAAGCGTCTTCAGTGGCCTTTAGGTAAAGTTATTGAACTTATACCTGGTAGGGATGGCCAGGTAAGATTAGTTCGTCTTGCGACTGCACAAGGGCAACTTCTGAGACCATTACAAAGGCTTTACCCGGTGGAGATCGTCGATGCAGTTACTACTGGCGAGAATGTCCAAGGTAATACTCTACCTTGTGGAAGTCAGACGGTTCCAGAGAGGTTACCCCAAGAGAACGTTGGTCAACTCCAGTTTGAGGAAGAACCAAGTGAAAAAAGTGCGGGAGTGATAAAAAGCAGAGTACCCGACTTAAATGGAAGATATACGCGTTGTGGCCGGATGGTGAAAACTCCTTTAAGATTTAAGTAATATTTTCATGATTTTATTTTTTGTAACTCTCTTATTTTTTGAGAAATTATGTTAAATTTCTCAAGGTGGGAGTATGTCGAGTTAATACTTAAGTAATATGTTTATTTTAAAAATCCCCTTTTGTAATCAGCGTATCGTCTCTCCGGCTAAGGGCTTGTGAAAGCAATTAATTTTAATGACTTTCGTCTGAGAATGTAGGGTATTGAATTTCATATAGTATAAGAATATATTCAATTTGTTTAGAGTTAGTTTTTAGTCGAATTTATACCACCGAACCGAAGGAAACTGAATAAAACTTTTAAAGTCACATTTGTGTATTTTAATACGAAAGTAATTTTTGTAATAGAAATTTAATTTTGTATTCTTTCGAACCAGGAGTCTCTTGCGATAATTAATCGTAGGACATTCCAAACGTAACAAATATGATAAAACAAACACGTCCTAATATATATTCTTGCATTACGTGTGGCCTAACTTTTAGGGGTGGTCTGAAAAATGTATCACATTTTTTTAAAATTTTGAAGTACAGTTGATTCGTAGAACGGTTTTAACATTTGTTTTTAATTCAGATTTTAGTCCTCTACAAATAGTTTTTTATGACTTTTGATCTAAAATAATTAGGGAAGCAGCAATTCAACAATTTAAAATTTCTCATTGAGTTTCCTATGGCCCGTTTGACGATTCACCACCCGGTATGTTGTTGAATACAGTTGTTATCCATTTTATTCCCTGTTCATCCATAAGTTTTAGGAATTCTGCACAAAACTCGTCAGGCCCTACCGCTTTACCATCTTTAGTTCTTTTAATACCTGACGTGACTTCTTCAATGGTAATCGGGGGTCCTGTTTAGCATTTAGTGTCTTCAATGGTATTCTGCCTTTCATTTGCAAAAGTTACTTCCACATAATTCTTCCAAGTGTCTATTTTTTCTTCCACAGTTAACAGTGGCTTGCGTTGGTTATCTGCCAAACACCCAACTCTTCTAGGTTTATATAAGCCTACGGCTTCTTTAGTTTTTTTGGCATATTAAATGAATCGTGTTTATGTTGCAATTGCTGTATTTCCGCACACTGTTTTCTTAGATGTGTATCCTTAGCTATTCTAATAGCTTTTTTGATCTTTTTATCGATTCTTATGTATAATTACATGTCTTGATGGATTGTCCCGTGGAAACGCACGGAAACTGTATCAGTGGATTCATGTTTCGCCGATGATCATGAAATGGCGCAGAATCTTCTTTGGGTTACGCTAAAACAGCATCAAACACTACTCTGACGTAGTCTCACGGTTACGCCTCTCTGTCTCTCTCTATGTGGTCTTTTGAGAGGCCTACTGTCTCATATATCTGGTGCACCTGTAATCGGCGATCTGCCAATACGACATCGTAGATTTTTGTAAAGTTACTCTCCGTGGTAGCTGTTTTCGCGGAACCTGGTCTTGGCTCATCAAAAAATGACGTGTAACCATGTTGAAACTCGTTAAACCAATTATTGATAGTCGCCATCGAAGGAGAAGAGTTAACGTATACAGCATACAAGTGCTCTTTCATTCTGCTGTGTGATTTCCTTTTCAAGAATAAGAATTAAATCACCGACCGATATTGATCTATTTTCATTTTCTAAAATTCGTGGACAAGCCCGATTCCACACGCTGTCAAAACAAATCTACGACCCGATTTAACTGAAATTTTTGATATTAGACTTCTACGAGAATGTAAATACATTCAATAAGATACGGACGGGGACGACTTTGTTGTAAGATAGTTCATTCAATTACATGAAATCAACTTTAACTTAAGAATATCCGTCAGAAAGAAATCATAGCATGTAATTTGTCTTTAAAAAGACAACCCACATGCCATGATGACAGTAAAATTCTCCATTAATTAGTGATTCCATAGTAAATTATGAAGAAAAAACCAGGAAAAAAAAACAACATAATACTGTTACGAACATGCATCCGGCGTAACCCGTGTAACGGTTGCATCTCGAAAGCGACTAAAAGTTAAATAGGCGAATTAGGGGTGGGCTACTCTTATTAATAAAATTGCTGGTCGTGTTTTTAGCATTATTGAGAAAAAGGTACGAAAAAAAACGATAATACTTCAACCCCAAGATTATTTCGATATATTTGGTGAATATACAACTGTAATTATTAAATGTCCAGAATTTGAACTACTGGATTGGAAATGGAGAGATTGAAGGAGCTCACAAGTTGGCATTTCCAAATCAGCAAATCATCTAGAATTATAATACTTCGAGAAAAGACTTTACGAAGATACAAACATCTTGTTCAAGGCTAAACGTTTTACAAATCTAAAACTGGAACTGCCTTATCAGTAAACACTGACCGGTATAAATCCTTCAATTTTACGTCGTGTGTAAAGGTAAAGTAAGCAAAACATAAAGATCTATGATGGAGATGTAATTGAGCTGTTAAACAAACATTTCGGTACAGACTGGAAGCACATTCTATGCGAATGTTTTAAACAAGAAATTTAATTGTCCAATATATGAACACACTGTGTGTTCAATTTTTTCACATGCAAAAAATTATGTCATTTTCCGCTGTATTACTAACTACCATTCTACCACAATTTAACAATTATTTCCCACCCTTCAACCATTCCTACTCACATTTTAACCCCACTCCATTACAAATACAGACAGTTGTACGATAGCAAAGAAGAAAGACTCTCTCTTGCCCGTTACCTATAGCTTGGTACAGACGTATCTCTCTTGTCTGTTGACTGTCGTTGAGGGCAGTCAACTCTCTCTCTCTCTTTGCTTATCGAGAATAACGGTCGCTCTCTTGGCTGTTTTCTATCGCTAAAGAGACACTCTCTACTGTTGACTACCGCTAAATAATTATCTCTCTCACGCTTTTAGTTACGCGAAAAATACAGCAAATATTATTTTAAATTGTGTACAGACGCAAAGTGGGCTCTATATCGTGATCTCAGTGTTAGTACCACGAAACACGTGTTCAGAAACCGGTGCCCGGACAGATTTCGCGTATGAAGAATAACCGCGAGTGTGTGGAGCAGAAAATATTGGTAAGACTTTGTATAAACTTAATTTGCTATTGTCTGTATAACCCTTTACCACATATCCTAATTTATTTGAACCAGCCCTATGTAATACAGTCCACATATACTGAAATTATACTCATAATTTCCCACATATGTACACTCTTTTTGTACACTGTGTGTATTCCTAGTATGTAATACGTATATTTTTTATAAAATAAAAGCTTTCTCCTTAATGTGTATGTATATTTTCTTTTATTTTATTACCTATATATACCTGCTACAATCACGTACAGATATTCAGACAAATATATAAAAAAGTAAAGTTGTAAATCGTTGACAAAATGACAAACTGGTAATGTCGGTTTTTGAATCTAGAGCTCTCAATTAGCCTAGTGCTGATATTATTTATGGCGCGTTTTCACGGGTTGATCTGGATTGAACGATTTAGGTCGATTATTAAATCGAAAGCAAATTGAATATGTAAACCATAAATCGACTTGGTCGTTTGGTGGAGTATAAGGTCGATTCAGACACATCAGTCACGTTTCGTCACAGTCCTGGCGCCGAACCGAACAATCCGTCATACAAAATATTCTTTAATAGAAATATGGCGCCGGCATTCACATTCATCAGTTGACGAACAGTTTCCCATCTGTCAGATAATTAATAGTTCTGTGACCAAACAGGACCGGTTCGGCTCCCAGACTGTGACTGAACTGATGTGTCTCGAATCGACCTTAAGTCGATTCGACGGAAGTAGAAAGACTGTCTACTTTTGATAGGAGATTGTCGCCGAATCAATGTCGAACGGCTGGAATCGAATGTGTAAATACCTCGTCGAACAGAGACACAACGTGCTTCAAAGCTTAGTAGAGTACTTCTAGCATGTATGAAGTTGTTGTTTTTGGTGCGACAAGCTGTAATTTTGGGAAAAAATTACTGAAAATGGTCAGATGCAGACATGGCAATATTTTTGGATGTATATCAAAACTATGATGTACCGAGCTATCAAAACCGAGCTTTATCGCAATCTACAAGCAAAGCGAGCAACATTGCAAGCAATTTTACAACATATGAGTAAACCCAAAATGTCTGAAAATGACTTGAAAAATAAAATCAAAAATAGGTAAAGAAATAATAAATCAGACTTACTCACAATATATTACACCACTTGCATTTAACAAACAATCTCACACACATCTTAAATTCATTGGATCAAATCTACCTCCTCAAGAACTCCCCGTTTACTGTCAAACAACTGCAATAATAGTATTGAGTTCTCCATTCAACAATATACAGTAGTTTTAAACATGTTCTACTACCATCCATCTATTAATAGAGTACCGGCATGTAAGTAATTTTATTTTATTTCATTTATTTATTTGCTCATTCATTAATTTATTCCAATAGAAGAGATTTTATGACAACTTGTGGGCCTTACCTTGTCCTTTTAACTTCTTTTTTAAAAATATTTATACCTTTTTCAATTCAATCATTTAAATAAAACCACAGACAGGTAATATTGGCATAATTATTGTAATTTATAACATCTAATGTTTTATCTTTATTAGACAACACCCTAATATGGGTTTTTATCATTTCAGCATTTGTTTAACTTTGTACCGAGACCTGAAGATGCTTTGCATATTGTAGAAAGCGAAACCGGTCGTCGGATAGTTAAATTAAATTGATTGTGAGTAAGTCTGATTTATTATTTCTTTACCTATTTGAAATGGACTCACACAAGCAACAAATTCATGATTTTTAAAATCAAAAATATTATAACAACATACAATCGTGACTTGAGCAAAGTATTGAAATCACTAAAGAGTGGTTCTGGACCTGACGACTTACATGTACCGGTATAATTTGGTTTAAACATGCTGATAGTTTTCTAAGGACAGAAACCATGGGAGCAAGAAAAAGCCAATGGTAGGTAGATAATATTTTTTTTATTTTGAAACAACATACATTTTGTTGTACTAGTCCTTAATAAATCATTTCTTTTTGCCACGACACTGAACCGAGGCCCACAAAGTAGTCAGCTAAAGTGTCCTGGATCCTTTCTTAGAATAGTTGTTATTTCCCATATGTGTTGTAATTGCACCTAAATTTCAAGCTCCTCCGTTGCTCCTCCACAATCCTAAAGTAATCGTATTAATCTACATTTCCAACATCCACTGTTCCAGTAGTAATATAATTTGCAGCAGTTGTACGAAGCCAATTATGCAAGACACATTCAGTTCGAACGATTAAATTTACTGTAGACAAATTGGTAGCAATTGGTATTTCAAATATTCTAAATCGTGATGCCAGTATACCAAAACCATTTTCGACAATTCTCCGGGCACGGGATAAAACGGCCTAATTAAAAATATTTTGTTATATATATATATATATATATTTATATATATATATATATATATATATATATATATATATATATACAGTGTAGGAAAAATTTTATGGTCGGTATGGACCTTACGTGAGATGGAGTGAGAAACAGCTGTTTAAAAAGAGAGAGGTATATTAGGTACGCCTTTATATCGCCGAATGGAAATATTAAAAAAGGGGAAATTCAACGTTGCCAAACTTATTGGTTTTATTTGACCTGTTGTCTTTTTTGCATTTGAACAATGTTCTATCAAGAAGATAAAATGCTCAAGATAATCAAATTTGGGCGAAATTGATTTAAATGGCAGGTTACTGTTTTTTTTATTGGGAATATGCCACAAGTTTTCTTTACAATAATTGTAATATAACATTTTGATTTCCATTTCGGAAATCGTTTTATATAAATAAAATTTATTAATGTTTCGTATTTTAAGTACGATTTCCGAACTAAAAATCTAAACATCAAAATAATTTCCCAATATGAAATAATAAACAATTAAACATGCATACAATAACGCCAAATTAAAAAATATTCATACACTAATTTATTTGGCAACGTCTAGTCTAGATAGTCGTTTGGCCACCGTTCGGTGGTTTGGTCAAAAGATCGAGTAACGAGAAGTAGAGGTGGGTCGTGCTAGTTTATCGTTAAGAGCGTAGGTGCAAAATTTCGGGTCAATGTTTTTTAAATGCATTCATTTTTTTCGAATCCTGAGAAAACTAATAAATATTTTTGAAAAAATTAAACGCAGAATGAAACAATACATTATTACCGAGAGCTGAAAGTCCCTGAAAACTTCTATAATGTGTATTTTAATAAGTTATAGGGATGAAAAAAAAAAACAAAATTTAGTGTGATTTTTAATTTCAAATATCTCATTAAAAAAACTTTTTGTTTATTCTAAGGGACCTTCGGCCCTCGGTAATAATGTAATCTTTCATTCTGCATTTAAATTTTTCAAAAATATTTGTTAGTTTTCTCAGGATTCCAAATAAATTTTAATTTTTTTGAATGCTAAAAAAGCATTTAAAAATTTTAATTTTTATAACAAGTAACTATGATTGTTTAAAAGTAGTTTCAAGTAAGATAGTACCTACATAAACAAACATAACGGCTATTATCGTTTATGTGTATATCTTTTGAAGTGAAAGAAACTACCTAATGATATATTTATTATAACTTGAAAAATAAACTAAACAATCATCATCATCATATAACGGGGGTCCTACGGCGATTGCCGCTTCCCGCATTTCAGCCTCCATCTTTTCCTATCTCTTCAATCTCCCTCTTCTAAGCCTCTAGATTGCATTGTTTTTGTAATTTCTCTTCTCCAGGAATTTGGTGGTCTTCCCCTTTTCCTTCTTTCTGGCGGAACATACATTAAGGCTTTCTTTGGCCACCGCTCCTCCTCCATTCTCATCACGTGACCATACCATTGTAATTGCCTTCCTTGTATTCTATCTGAAAGAGTATCTCTAATTCCTGTACGGTTTTGAATTTCCTCATTCCTGATTCTTTCCATTCTCGATACTCGACATGACCGTCTAAGATAATCCATTTCCACAACGTCTACTTTATCTCGTTCATTCTTTGTCATCGTCCAACATTCGGCACCATATGTGGTAATTGGTTTCTACAATTGCTCTGTATACGCGAAGTTTTGGTATGCATCTTTATTTTATTAGACCACAGTAATGAATTCAGTATTCGGGATGCATTTTTTCCCTTGGGTTATTCGGTTTTGTACATCTATCTTAACTCTGCCATCTGCTGATATGATGCTTCCTAGATATTTATACTGGTTGCAGCCTTTTATGACTGCGTTTTCAAGCCTCAGCATCTTGTGGATTTCCTCCGAATTTTTAAATATTCTGTTTTAAATATTCTTGTTCTAAACTCAAACAATAACAATATAGTAAATCGGGATACTTACATTTACATCTACAACGTTATTAATTAAGTATCGTCGGAATAAGTTAAAATGACATAATAAAACCTATTGTCCTGTGTTAAATATTGTCCTCTGTTAATGCTAAGTAACTTCAGTTACTCCAGATGTCCAGGTTAATACAGATATTTTCTAGCTTCTTTAATCAACTTGCGAATCTAATAATTTGCTCACTTTTGACATAATATTCCTGAAGTAATGATACCTGTACCAAAGTTTTTCCTTTGGTGGTGGTTATATACCAGGATCCAACCTGCAAACTCTTTTTTAAAGCTGGTTCTTTAAGCTATGGTAAAACGGAGAAAACTGATCAAGTTTACGTAATCTATGAATAGTATCATCGCAGTCGCCATAAGAAAAGCGATACTGATAAAGATGACTTAAGTCCATGGTGTATTTTTGGATGATATTAATTGGACATGACTCATCTGAAAACATAATCTGTATCGAGGAGGTATAAATGAGTCGACATGTAATTGTATCTGTTGATATATTACCTCACAACAATTTCGAACGGGATTGGAACTGTCCTATTACCGTGGTGAAAAGAACATTCGTCCATTGTAAGTTATATCGTAAATCTAACCACTATATTCATAAAATGTTGTAGTATTGTTATCAAAATCTTTTCTTGTGATACACGCATGTTTAAACAATCCTGGTATGAATTTTAACATTAATAGAAAGAACGCAGCAACGATGTAACAAGAAAAAGTGGAAAAAATTATATGTTTCTTAAATGTCAATTTGGACATTCCAGCGATTTTTAATATCTGTGTATTGTAAATGTAACTATTTAATTGTAATACTTTTTGTTTTATTTTACAATTTATTTATCAAGGTACAATAAATATCATCCTTCGTTTAGTTTCTTTTATTTCATTAATTTTACACAATAAACGATAATAGCTAATAGTTCTGTGTACCTCGCTCAATATGTTTACTGGGTAATACAATCTAACTAGTTACAGTTTACGAAAAACGCAGGTTCCGATAAAAAATTAAAAAAACGAGAAGACCACCCTCTAGTTTTTTTAGGTCATATTAGGATCGGAGAACCATGAGTATACCTAGATCGGAACTATTCGTCTCACTATATGGCAATGGCAATTGAGTGTTAATAAAGGATTCTAGGAGGGGAGACGAACGGGGAATATGTTTGTTATTTTGTCTAATTCGTTTGTGAGAAAAATTGATTTAATATCTGCGTTAGTAGACTCCTGTTAAATTTTCACCATGTCACCGACCTCTTAAAAATTTTACCTACACTGTAATATACATATTTATATATTTACATACTAGTTTATATTTATTATATATAATATATAATATACTGTCTATTATATGGTATATTAATATTTTAATATATTTATATATATCATATATTTATATAATATATATAAGTTAATATATATTCTATATATATTCCCTATATATATATATATAAATCTAATAATATTTATATTATGGTCATTATTAGTCCTGGCGTATTAGTAGTTGACTTAGTTCCACAGAGTAAAATAAGGTATTAAAGACAACGTAAACATAATAGGTAATACAAGTTAGACACAAAGAAATTTTAATGCAAACAGAATAAATGATGCAAAATAACGAATGTATTTGTTAAGATATGTCACAATTAAAACTAGCAACAGTTCGGGCTTTTATGTATGAATTTGGTCCAAGGGGCATGTGGGGTTCTTATTATAATATACGGGTAAGTAACCAAATGTCATCAGAACAGTTGAATTTATAGACGAGCCATATGCGTTGCATGTTGAATTATTTTTGCGTCTATATTCTTTGGTGTGAGTGAACATGAATATCAAACTAAATCATTTTTTTAGTTCATCATGCATATTATAGATGTCGCTCCGAGTATACGTGTCAGCATGATTCAATAAAACCTAAAATATAATTATACGTAGAACTACAGTTATTCGTTCATTGCTACGCAGGATGAATGAACATGATAATTTTTATAATAATTTATAATGAAATCATTTATTTAACCAAGTGTTTTTGTGTTGATTTTACAATTAACTGTTCTGATTTCCATCTATCGTGTACTGTCAAATTAAATATTTAATGTTGCCAGATTTAGATCATAATTGATTTGAAATGTTAAGCATGAAACAACAATGAATAAACAGCTGAGCATTTTGTAAACAATAAGAATGAGATACTCTATTAATTATATAAAAAACTGAAGTATTACACATTTAGTTTAAAGTTTTAATAATATAATCTTAATGTGGCCGTCCTTTGTCAAATTCCAGAGTCAAAAACCACATATGTGATGTGAAAAGAGAAATTACAGAGAAACATTGGTTATATTAATTTCTCGAAATCTCATAGCCGGAGGATTTTAACTTATTTAAGGATTTTTAAATATAAATGCTAAATTATGACCACGATACATTCAGCGCAGATGTAAGATTTAGCACCGCTAACATATGTAAAAAAATATATGAAAATATATATATGAAAATCACTAGGTTCTCGGGAAGAACCGCGTTGAGAATTTAATGCTCGACGTTTCGGCTCCCATTTGGAGCCATTATCAAGAGGGATATGAAGTATAAAAAACGTCACAAAATATATATAACTATCTGAGCCTGAGCCGTGCCCTTGTTAATATAATATTTCAAAATTGACAATTACATTTTTTGATAGATTTTATAATAAGTCAATGTCAAGAGTTAAATTAAAAAATTATTATAAAATTGCATAAATTGGGAATCTTCTGGCATTATCTGATTTGGTTTTTTTGCTGATGTTTTAATTAGATTAATTTTGTCCTTATATTGATGTTTCTTCAAATTTATACCATTTTTAATGCTACAGATCTTTTAAAGGTAAGATTATTTACTTAATTGTTTCTCATATTAGATGTATCGCTAATAACACTCTTTTAGATGAACTGATGATGCTCATTGAACAGTGGGCGAAACGTCTTCAATAAATAGATCAAGTAGCACAACTCTTGTCTTTGATATCTCCAAATTGACTGAAAACATCCCATTCATATATATATATATATATATATATATATATATATATATATATATATATATATATATATATTAATATATATATATATATATATATTATTGTGATATTTAACGTCTTGTTGCGCCAAGCAATAATTAGCTAATTAATTTTTTTTATTAATTAAAATTATTATAATGATATGATTATGACTCTATCACAATTTTTAATTCTTTTATCTCAGGGTTAAATTCGTGCTTCAATATCTATGCTATTACATGTGAAAGGTAAGGTCCAAACAATACCGGAATAATAAAAAACACATATGATCTAACACTCTATATTGAAATAAAAATAATGAAATAATTCACACTCAAAAGTTTTCCATAAACAAAATCTCATATAATGATTCTCAAAATTTTGTTCTACGTACTTGAACAATCAACATTAATGGTACAAACAATATTAATTGAAATCTCAAAATCCCAAACTATTCTAACTCTCCTAATCAAAATATTTATATCCTTTCTAAATTAAGTGTAAAAATTGTGTTATCAATGAAAGAAAAACTGCAGAAAACAAAACTATCTCTCTCTGATGATGAGTGGTCCAAATCCTTGTTATTTGTAGACTATACTATTTACTCGTGGCCCGCTCCCTAAGTAATCAGCAATCTTACAATAAATTATTGCAAGTATCTCGTCCTTAATGATCTCCTTCAAATGCACGAATCGTTCAAATTATGCTAGCTTCTTCTTCTCTCAATAAACTGAATCTCTCGTTGGCCTGAGTGAAAAATGACTCTTGGAATATCTTTTCTTTGCGATAAACTGAATCTCTCGTTGGCCTGAACAGTGACTCTTGGAATATAAGTAGAAAAATATGACTTACAATATTTTACTGGATCAGCCTGTGTCAGATACACTAACTACACGAAAACTCACAAACTTTCACTGCTACTGCTTTCTACCTCTGGGAAACTACCCGAGAACAACGGCCGTTCGCCTTGCACCCTTGGAAACCAACTGCCTATCTTTTCTCCCTCAAAATTCTAGCTAAACTTTCATTCCTACAT
Organism: Diabrotica balteata; assembly: GCA_918026665.1. Classification (NCBI taxonomy): domain Eukaryota; kingdom Metazoa; phylum Arthropoda; class Insecta; order Coleoptera; family Chrysomelidae; genus Diabrotica; species Diabrotica balteata. The sequence goes on along the minus strand of OU898281.1, from coordinate 83,956,257 downwards.
ACCTATCCCACCTTTTTTAATCTCCGCCAATCAAAACTCGTCACAATTCCCCATTCTTTCATTCCAATAACAAACAAATTTTTACCTATAATTATAAAATTTCCTAAAACTTATTTACAAATAATATTTTTCTATAATTCTTAAAAACTAACAAAAAACCTCTTTCCAAATCTCTTCTATTGTCTGTAATCACTGCCTTAATGTATTTGGAAAAACCCGGTTCAATTGTCTTTGGGATTTCACTTAAAATTATGCGGGTCACTCAAGTATAGTATAACAAAGGAAATAATTTATGCATAGCTTACATTTTGTTTAATACAGGTAATCCAAAAATTTAAAACTTTCTTTCTTCGAAATGTTTGTTGGTTATTATCCTACTTATCTGAATTATTTTAATGTTTTTGAACTTTGAAATATTTTAATCAAACCAATATTTTTCTCGATTTTACATATCATAACAATATATATATATATATATATATATTATATATATATATATATATATAATATATATATATATATATATAATATTATATATATATATATATAATATATATAGGGGACTTCTGTGGTAATCGGATTTACAGAAGATAAAATACGTACGTGCTAATTGAATCATTAGAATTAGAATTCATTGATTGCTTATTTTGACTAATATTGTTGTATTTTTCACATTCTGAGTCAGTGGTCAGAGTCGGTAGTAGTAACTAAACCTTCTTTTAAGGATGATTCAATTTCTCGGGATTCTATTAAAAGTTTCTTAAAATTCTAAAAAGTTTTTCTTTGTAGCGTTTTTCGTAATTTACGTATCATTAAGCCATTAACCATACCCAAGTAACCTTTTCAGTTAGGGCATAAGGTAATTATTGTGCAAGTAACGCTCGAATATGAGAAACAAATAATTGAGTAGGTTCACTAGAATTTTGATCATGCGAGAATACTTCACGAAATATTAAAAGAGGCGTAAGTTTTTTTAAATGGACATCTTTTAAGGCATTTACAGAATCTTTCCATGTGAGAATTGTATTTTTCATACCTTGCTATCTACCACCAGGCAGCAGCTAGTTCTAAATTAGAGAACTTCTAATCCTAGAACTAGAATCGAATCCGCTGCTCACTCGTTATTCGACAGAGTGTTAGAAGATTAGATTAGATTCTACCTATATTTAACATAATTTCGTAGTTCCTCAAATTTTTTTACTATTTTGTTGCTAAATGTCAAATTTTATTTAATGTGTTCGGATTTTAAATTAATATAATAAATATTATACTTTCTCAATCAAATAATTTTTATTGCATATAATTGTTATATATTTATGCCCTAACTGAAAAGGTTCAGTTGGATATGGTTTTTGGCTTAATGGTACGTAAATTAAATCCTATTGAAAAAGAAAATCACTAACGAATGCGACTTAGCTTATGCTCTATTCTATACCTACTATGCTCGTTCAAAAAAAAAAGACGGTACCTTTCGCATGTGCGTTGATTACAGACGCCTGAATGAAATAACTGTACCAGATACGTATCCCCTACCGAGGATGGATGATCTATTACACACGACACTAGATTTGAAAAGTGGTTACCATCAAATAATTGTTCGTCCATCAGATCGAGGTAAAACTTCGTTTATTATTTCTTATGGTATTTTTAGATTCAAAACGCGCCTGCTACCTTCCAAATACTTATTGATCGTATTCGTAGCGGATTACCAGTATTACCAGAAGTATTTCAGTTGTATGTAAGTAGAGGAAAGACTACTTTTGTGCGCTCTTCTGTCAAGTATTTCGAACACGTTTTGACACCCAATTGAATCGCTCCTGATCCTGAGAAAATATCAGCAATTACTGAAATGCTTATTCCAAGCAATGTTAAACATATTTTACCATTGGTACAAACTTTTAGTTAGTTTCGATATTTTGTGAAAAACTTCGCAAGTATATCCAAACCTCTTTAAGACTTAACTAAAAAAAATGTAACATTTGTTTGGGGACCAGTATAAAACCAGGCTTATGAAACAATTTTTTATCACAAATTGAACGAGGAACTCAAAAATTATTTCTAGTTTGAAATATATATCTAAAGGGCATACCATTTTTTTCTTAAAAAAATGAGACTATTACCCGTATGCGCGCCAATGACTAATGTAAAACTCTGGCGCCTAATATAAAAATTGTAGGTCAAAAAGTGCGCAATGAGTATATCTTAAAACTCACCAAATTCCATTTGCATATACATTTGACATTTGGACATACATTTATAAATCAAACTGTTATTATATTTTTTAAGTAGAATCAACTCCTGAAGTTTGTCGCATTTATTTTTACACCCTAAAAACACCCTAAACATAACACAAAAACACCCTAAAAATATGTATATCACTAAAATGTTTTAAAAACTGGCAGTTTGAAGCTCTGTAATCCAGAAGCAAATGATTTTTGGCTCTTGAGGCAATAAGAACTTTTAATCAGCATGACCAAAGACCCCTCTGTAAAGTTTCAGCCAATTTAACTGAAACCACTTTTACATAAGGAAAGTGGGGCTTTTAATAAGTTACACGTATAAACTCTATTAACAATAAAAACAAGTATATAAAATATTATTTTAGCGTTCTATAATAATATTGGAGTACCCAAATTACTTAATCTAGACATACCACAGAATAAAGTTAAACACATTTCACAACCCCAAAAAAAATTAAGCTTTCCGTCCATGAAACTTTTGGGATTATGTGAAGTGAAATGAAGGTTGTATCGTTGTAAACTTCACATCGGTGTCATAACCGTATTTCCGTGAGTGTTCGATTTCGTGTTAATCCCGTGCGCATTCAGTTTACGCATGACGAATGGCGTCAAGTTGTTATTGTTGAAAGCGTTTAATTATTTGTAATAAGATTATGAGTGCTTATACAATCTTTTTACATAAAATTGTACAATATTGTGACCATCTAGTTTAGTTAGACAAGTGTTAAGTAAGACTTTTCCACTGGATTCTTCATTTGAGTGTCAAAAGTATGTCACATAAAATGGGGTATATAATGTTTCTTGCCCGTAAGCAAATCAATTTCCGTAATAAATATTTGCACTTATGTATGAGAGGACGATTAGAAATTCTGCGGGATGAATCTGTGTAACGTTGTTTTTGTAGTTTTGAAAAGTTTAAGGAGTGATTGAGTTTGTGAACCGTGAAATCTCTATTTGAACACATGGAATAACACTCCCCCGTCAAAGGAACAAGATGGCTGCGATCATATCCATCTTCATATTTTGCGATATTGGTGCTTATTAATTGATGAAAGCCCTACAAATACCTCGTATTTTAATTAACTGCTTGGTTTTTATAATTATTGACGTCGATTTAACACTTTGCATACAGATTACGTATTTAAAATGTGTGTAATATGTCTGTCCATAACAGTTTGATAAACATATTAGGACCTGAAGTCATGCTATTCTTCACATTTTACCTGTATGTGATTTTTCTTGTTCGTGTTAAATGACCGCCAAAATTTCTAAAATATGATCAAACGTAAAAGGTTTTAATTATAATTAATTTATTTTTCAATAAATTTTAGATTCAGTTTTTAGACATTAGCTTTTGTTAGTTTTTTAATGATATTTTTTCATCCGAAAAATAACTATTATTATTGAAACAATTTTATATGAATATATACTATCAAGATTTTTATTGTAGAAATAACCTCTAGTAGGTATTTTCATATTTTCTTCAGTACACAGTGGAATTCAATAGAATAGTTTAATCTAGTAAAGTTATAAAAAAAAATAGCAATAATATAACCAAACTATAAATTTTATAAAATAATAAAGAAAAATTTACACCAGTAAATAATTTATTTTGTAAAAACTATATATGCTAAAAGTACTCTAGTTGACAGAATGTTTCTAGATTTTATTAACTATATTTCCATGGAGGATATTCTAAACTGGTTACTAAACAAAGTGACATTTACTGACTTAAAGTATGTTTCTATGAAATATTGTATGAGAACCACAATCAATTGCTAATTTTTGTATTATCAATATTGACCTACCTATTGAGAAAATTCATACCTTTTATACTCAAGCATTAATAATATCACACATTTAAATAAGACCAACCTTATAAATAGATTTAGCAGTATCTTAACCACACACAAATATATATATATATATATATATATATATATATATATATATATATATATATTATATATATATATTATATATTGTAAATTTTATTTTAATTGCAATTAATTGATGTTCTAGGTGCCTAGAAGTACTTTGAATGGCTCTCATGCAGCATGTGAATTCCAATAGGGGCAATTACGGCTCAACATGCCGATTTTAAATGGCAGCAAATAGTGACGGCAGTATTGAACTATCTGCTATTTTAACCTGTGAAGGGGACCTGTCAGATCCCAGGTTCCCTACACAGTTGAATATACTGGTGGACAGTTTAAATACTATTTTGGGTGAATCAGTGAAAGTACACAAACTGGAGCCCTGGAACTCAGTGCGTGTAACGCTGTCCATTCCTAGGGAAGCAGCGTTACGTCTTAGACAATTAGCTAATGAGGGTTCCCAGCACCTTAGAGCACTTGGGATACTCAGTGTTCAAGTTGAAGGAGATCAGGTGATATCATTGCGGTTGGCTACTGCCGGACATTCAGAACCTCAAGAAATCATCTTGAGAACTTCTCAAGGTAAGTATTTATGCATTATTAAAATGGTCATTACTTTTGTAGGATTACAAACTGCTTTAAATAATTACTCAGTTTTATGTTATATTTCAGTATTCAATTTTTGAGATCATCCAGATTATCAGATTTTGTTTTGTATTTTTTTTTTGTGAGGTTCTCTTTAAAATAATGTTTCAATTGAGATCAATGTGAAAACTGCACTTAACTTCGGCTTTCATCTAATTTAAATATTTCAAATATAAATGCTAAGATGCACTAGTTATGTAAGTTTCAGCAGACAGGCAGACAGTTGTATCACCATAGATTCCAAATTTGGCATTTACTGAAACCAAATACCAAAGAAATTATCAGCATCTGTATTTTGTTATATTTGAGTTTTTCAAAATTCCAGTTTGGACATTTCCCACAGTAAAAATTGGTCAATAAGTTGTACCAACAATATATAAACTATTTAATACCTTTGTTGCATTCATGAAAAATATGATCCTTATATTAAATGCCTACCAGTCCTAAATGATTTATAGATTTTTATTTTTACATACCCTAGTTTAAATAGGCTGGTAATGCTTAAGAAATGTGAGTGCACTCTATATATATATACATTTGGTAAGGTTTATGTGTAGTGGTAGCAGTATAAATCAGTGTTAAGTTGGAACACAAAAACTTGTGGAAAACTATATTAGCACCAGACTATACTGTCTGATAAAACAAAAACTGATATTCTTAAGAACTGCATATAATATTTTTCATTTTCAAATGAAGCAAAACTTAAACTTCATTGTGAAAAATATTGTAAAATACATGTTCATATAAAAGAAAATTCAAAACTTTATGAGAATAATAATATAAATATTAAAATCTATGTATTGTGTTTAACATTAAATCATGATAAACATAAACCAGGTTTTCCGTTGTAGGTATCACATATGTAGTAACTTTAGTTACTTTTGCATCTGTATCTTCACTTTTCATTGTTTCTCTCAGCTTTTTATTCAATTCTGTACAATTTCACCTTTTTTAGTACCTGATCCTTAGGACTTGTTCAGTAAGTATATGCTTCACGTTAGAATTTGTTCTATAGATTCAGACTTATTGGCAAGTTGAAGTGCGACTTATTGGTAAAATTTAAGGCCACTTAGCATTTGAGTTTATCTTATTAGTAATTACCAGGTGTTCACTAAAGCTGCAAGCTGCCCAAAAATTGTTTATACCACTTCAGTATCTTTCTAAGAGCGATATAATATGCTGACATTTGATCACTATAATCAACCCCTTTTTTGGCCTTGTTTTAATAATTATTATAATCCCAAATACCTATGATCTCAAAAGGATTGAGCTCTAGTGGGACTCTTTCCATATTTTCGAGCCCTATTTGACTTTGTATGCTGGAGTATCTCCCAAAAATGTATATTAATAATAAAATAATAATAATAAATAAAATAAAAATAAAATAAATAATAAATAAATAATAATTGTTATTATTAATTACTTATTATATATTAATTATTATTAATTAATAACACAGAGGCTTTAAAATATTTTCTTGTTTTCTATTTTTTCAGCCAGTCTTATGAAGAGCAGTGTTGTGCTTTATGTGTTATGATTATATAAGTATTATAATACAAAACAGGCTGCTTATCTTGCTACTTAATAATTTTTATTTCTTCCACTACCACTTCATTAGATTTAGTTTTGTTTGTAATAAATGTTTTAGGGAGACCTTTATGGTTGTTTCTTAAAGTTCCCCACTAAAATGGTCTTCTTTCTAATAGGTTTTCCACTAATGGTAAGCTAGAATAAAAATTATCAGCCTACAGTGTTCTTCCTGTATCTAGTAAGGTATCCATAATTATCATAGCATTATGTGAATGTCCCTTACTTGCAATCTTCTTTACTATACTTTAATTCTGTATAGTATAACCATCTGTTGTACAGACTTTATACAGCTTTACGCTTGTGATGCTCATTTTTAATGTATTGACACATTCTCAAGCAACTATTGATGCATTCCAAAGCATCTTCTCCAAGGAATCATACTTTTGTTGATAACAATGGACCTACCTGGTGTCAATATTTCTTGAAAGTTGTTATTTTTTAAAATATCTAATAAAGTTTGAATTCAATAAAGTTTATCTGTGGTATTCTGCAATCTGTCAATACCATTAAAATGCAAATATTTTAAGATCAATAAAAATCTGTCCCTTGTCATAATGCTACTTTTAAACCTATTGGTAGCATTATTATATATTATTAATGGTAAAGAGGGTTTTTAGATTAGTAGTATTGTAAAGTATTTGTTATTCCTGTACAAATGACAAGTGCTAAATAAACTTAATTTCTTGTTGATCATCCAACATCTTTGATTAGACTTATGTTTTAGTGGATTGATACTTAACTGTTGAGAGGTGCATCAGTTGGTTTCCATAACCATGAGATTAATGACAGTGTCTTTATAAACATTGAATAGGCTTCAATATTACTATAGAATCAGTCTGAAAGTTAATCATTGAATTCACTGAATGTTCATTTATACCAATATTTCTATGATTACCCTCATTTAATGCTTTCCATTCATTGAGAGGTGCTATGTCACCAAAAATTTCACTTGAAGAAGTCAAAGTTTGGTCTCCTACAAATGTCACTGAAATAAAAATAAGACAATAATTACTTTGCCCACTTACTTGCATTCTCAAGATGCTCACTGTCACTCTCAGAATTTTAGGTTGTTTAGATCTGAACTAGTTGAAGACTTAAAAGAAACATAATTAGGATTACAGTCCAAATTCTTGCCATAAGGTTCTTCCTCTGAATCACTCAAAGTATTTATCATTGATACTTTGTGTACATCTAAATTTTGGTTGGATTCTATACCTGAACCTGTTCATTTGTAATGATACTTTGCAAAGCTAAATTTAATAATTTGGCTGTTCTATTACTTCTGTTACTCATTCTTTCTAATAATATTTCAAACACTATTGCTTGACTGAGACAACTGGAATCACAAACTACATTTCCCTGGTACTAGATAAATTTGTCTAGGAATCTCATATTAGAAAATAAATAGCTTGATTGTGTTACCAGTGGAATATGTCTGGTAGTAAATTATCTTCCCATTACATAGTTTTCTTTGAGACAAGAAAGTAGGTACCTGTAATGTTAATTTATACCAACTGGTTTAGCTGTATAATATTCACAATATATATGTATTTATTATTAGCCATGTTTTACACCAATCTAGTTACCAGTCATTTTCAGCTGGTGATGCAACAAAGGTGTTAAAAAATTTATCTTGCAAGTTATTTTTTAATGCACTCAATATATTTAGTAGTGACACTTGATTTATTTAACTAACTCATTTAATACTTTTTATGAAAACTTTATAGAAATTAAAATATTGAGTACCTTTTTCCTTCAGCTTACATCATTACTTAGTAAAAATTGATAATGAATTGGAACAAGATCTTAGATCACCATTCATGTATATTTCTTATTTATTTATCTTAAACTAGCTGAGGCCAAATAAGATTAACTATGTTTACAATGGTTATACTCTAATATACTTATTTAAAAAAAAATAAATGTATATGTGTGCTAATTAAAAATACAATATAACAAAATAAAATATAAACATCACAAAATTAATCCCGTAATTTAGTTTTACATATTAAAGTGATGGCTATCTATTCCACAACCACTCAAATAAACACATGCCTAAGACTAGAAATGAATTTGGCATTTGGTGCAAAAAATCTAGATCTAGGTGAATATTTTTGCTCATCTTGGTGCTCAAGATAAAAAATAATTATATTTCAATAATTATTTCTCTAATTCTATTTAAATTTTTAGAGATAAAAATTTATTGTAATACCCTAGGAAAATAGTAGAAATAATAGAAAAAAATTTAATTTTCAACCAATATTATATTTTAAAATAGCAAAGATTATAATAAGGAAACTATTATAAAACAATACAGTCTATTCCATGAATATAATATTATTGTTTTGAGATCAGTATGAAAGTATAGATTTAAGTAGTCCAATGTGCTGAATTATACAATAGTAAATTCTCCCAATTTTTAAAATCCTGTGGTGATGAAATTGCATACATTTATTTAGTAGAATATTTAATTAGTAGTACAAAAACAAAATTATGAATTCATATATTCTCCTAATCTCTCAAAACTATTATTAAGTATCAGATTCAGTCATAATTACTTAGTCACTATCCTCATTTGGATGGTAAATTATAACAGGATTAACTGCTTCGATGCGACCTTCACAAATCCACCATTTTTCAGTTAAGTCTTCACATTTCTTTACACTTTTTCCCCAAATTGCAGGAGTGAAATTATTCAAATCTTCCAATTCAGTGTTTCCAAGACTGCCTTGTCACTGAAATCCTTGTACCCCACACGGTTATTGTAATATGTTTGCATATCCCCTAAATATATTCAATTGAATTAAAATTAGCCAGTGTAAATTTCAATACAATGTCGCAATGTTTTATAATTAATTCATTTGTTCGACTGGACTTACTCTCCAGTCAATATCCTAGTACTGCACCTTACCAAATGCAAGTGATCATTGTATGGTAAAGTCATCGTCATATTGTAAATTTGGCTACCAGTGTAAAAATGGAATACAGGTATAATGCATGTTAATTCGCCTAAACATACATTTTTACTTAGATATTATTTAACTAAAAATTGTTATTTTATTGTCAAAATGGCTTGAACAAAGTAGATTTCTTAAAAAATAAAAAGGAATTCTAAAAATAACAAATATTTAACGTAATAGAAGTTCAAATATTCCATCCTTTCTGAAGAGCAAAAAAACGAATTTGTTGTATAGAGATACTGTCATATCCCGAAGAAGTTCCAGTCTAATGCTCCCACAAAGATGAATTATTTTCTCCCACAATTCCGCTAAATTTCGGGCTCTTTAAACCCATGTCGATAAATACTTCAAATATCCCTTCAAAAGAAAAAAAAATCATTTGGGGATAAGTCTGGTGATCTGAGAGGCCAATTGATCGTACCTCGAGAAGAAATTAATTTATTTCCAAAAATGGTTTCTAAATAATTTTGAACTATTCGTGCATTGTGAGCAGGACAGCTGTCTTGCTGAAACCAAATATCGTCAAAGTTAATAGGAAGTAATTGAACTGCTAGAATAATTTGATTTTGCAACAGTTCTAAATATTTATTGCCCGTTAAATTTCCATCAATAAAAAATGAACCGACGATATAGTCAACCAAATACTTGTCCAATCATTAAGTTTTTGGGGATATTGTGTTCATACTGGAATATTCAAGTGTTTATCATGCCGAGACCAATATCGTATGATGAAAGGATTATGTTTCCGATGTAACGAAAATGTCGATTCATCAGTAAACAAAACATTCTTTAAAAAATATTCATTTTCATTTTGTTTATCAATCATGAGTCACAATGAGTCCATGCTTTTGAAATTGTCCTCTGCTAATAACTCTGGAGTAGTTGAAACTTTAAAACAACAGTAACCGTTTCGTTTCAAAATATTCCTGACAGTCCTATCATTCATGTCAACTTCAGCATTCAGCAATGGTTTTGCTTGAACAAGGATCACTAGTTTCAGCAACACTGCAAACATCAATTTCTCTATTTGGCTAAACTTCGTTGTGTGTATTCTCTCGTGGTAGACCCACACATTTTCCTAACGATTCAATTTTTTTAATAATATGACTAATAGTTGATTTTGTTGATATTGACCCATATTCATAGGCACAAGTAAATAAATTTATAATGTCACCGCATGAGTTGCCCCCAAAATACCATTTTAAAATTTGAACTTTTTCTTTGTTTGTATACATGGTTAAAAACACTACTTTAATCTCAGCTTTTGGCATTATAATGAGAAGCAAAGGTATTTGATTTGCTCGGCCAGTGATGTTCCTTGAGACTGTTTCCAAATCAGTAGATTCCTTCAGCAAGATATATCAATATATTACATATACCCTTTTAAATTTTAAATTATAAACAAATATTTGGAATAATAAATGTATTAAAGTATAAATTAAGCAATTCAAATAATACCTAATGAACACAAACACAATTGTTGTTAATAAAACATAATCTGCACAAAAATCCAGAATTACGAATATCCCAAACCGAGTTTCAGGAGAAATCGGTAGATGGAATCGCAAACGAGCAGCAATCCAGTGGAACAAACATGTTAATTATAAAACATCGCGACATTGTATCAATTTACACTGGTTAATTGTAAATCAGGGAATCTCTTGTTTTGCCATTTTTTTATTTTCTCTATGCTCCAGGAGTTTATTGTTTGCTTATTTAAAATTTCCGAATGGTACGGAGGATTATTCAGTACTATAACAGATGGTTCATGTAAACTTGGTAACAGTTTATCTTTCAACCATATCATGAACATGTGCTCATTCATATTGTCATGATAATCAGCCGATTTCGATTTTGATAAAAACACAAGAGCGGCTCCATCAATAAAACCATAATTTCTACCTGTATGTATGTATCTCTTTCTCTCGGTATCAATATGTTTTATAGATTCTATACTCTTGTCCTGCTAGTCATTTTATACCGCCCTTAACAAAAATCCATAAACAAAGGAAGAGCATTCTTTTTATTTGTTAATAATTGCTTAAAAATTCTATTCTTTGTGAACAACACTAGCTCTTTCACACAAAGCCTTTCTATTGCCTTCCTTTTTTAACTTAAACCCAATATATCTCATAATTCTCCAGTGACTTGTTTGGGAAATTTCAAATCCATTTCTTTCTTTTAATTGCTGTAACACTGAATCGAAACATACATGTTCTTTTTTGTCACATATTTTATATATAGTCTCACGGATTTCAAATTTGCAACCTTCTAGAAGAACTATAATCTTTGGGTGTCTGCGAGGCTTGTATTGTTTAAAATTTTGTTCTTTGTCTGCTTTTGGCTAAACTGATTTTAGTTTTGTTTCACTAATACAGAGTGCAACACATACAAGCTTATTAACAGATAAAACTGGTAGCAAAGGGTCCCCATTGGTTTTCTTAGAAGTCAAATAAGCATGCAAATTAAATATAAAGTTCTTAAAACTCAGCATTTTTGGCTTCAATACACAAACACACTCTTAGAAATTAAAATCAGTACTAAGTTATGTCAAACTGATAGTAGATCCTTTTTATTGGAATAATTATTAGAGCGATTTATTTGCTTACTTCTTATGTTGCACAGTAAAATATTTGTTGTCGCTATAATCCAAAACAGTCATATTCGTGGAATGGACTGTATAAAGTTTGCTTCATAAATTTATAAGAGTTTTTGACTTATGCAGGATTTCAACTTCGAGGTTGATTTTGATTCAACATAAAGAGATTGAGATTCATTCTTACTAATTTTAAATTAGAGATGTGAAATAAATAAAAATTGAAGTTACAGAGGTAACAAACATATTTTTATCTATCATATATAAAATCCCTAAAATATAAACATATGGCATTCAAAAAGTCAGTAATTTTTTTGTGCTTTAGTTAGTTCTCTATCTTATGTAGTGCATTGTCTTAAGGTTTGCTCTAATAAAATTCCGTAAAGTATTCAGTGCTGTTCTTGCCTCGTTAATGGAAACCTATGGAGGGCATGTAGTATTATTCATGTCTTTTATGCCATCTAAATGTCTCAACAGTTTGTAACTCACTTAACAAAGTCCTCAAAAGAATATTCCTGATTCAGACACCACTGTCTACCAGAGGTGAAACAGAAATTCCTTCAATTTCAGCTTTTTCTGTTGATAACAATGGAAAACCATAGTGTACATAATAGTTTTTTATAGTAATCTTAGTTACATTTTACCAAGCTCTATCAGCCATTCTTATGGCTTGCACATATACATCTATAATAGAATTCTTTTTTTTTCTTCCATATTATTCAACATGTTCCTGAAAAATTCTTTTAGTTATAATTACTTAAAGTTTTTAATGAGATCTTGATCCATATGCTTTAATTTTGATCTAGTATTGGCATGTAGATATTGGATTTTAACTGCTTTCATTTGTGAAATATTATTTTTGGGCTGTATAATTATCAACAAGTAACAAAATTTTTCTTTTTCTTTGACCATTTTCTTATAAATATTTATGAGCTAGTTTTTGAAAATTGCAAAAGTCATCCAAGGTTTTTTAGATTTACTGATGAGAGTTTTTCTGTGCCCTATATGTTTGCAGCAGAATAGTCAAATGTTCCTGGCTATACTTTCCACCATGGCATTTTTTATTTTTAAAAGTTCAAAGTTTTATCAGAAAAACATTTAAAAAACAATCTGTTTTGTCAGCATTAAAGATATTGTCAGGTTTGTAATCATGTAGCAAGCCTTGTAATTCACTTTTCCATTTGATACAGGTTTCATTGTTGACACTTGCACTTTCTGTACACACTTTTTTAAAAGCACATTTACCTATGCCTTCTTTTGAACTTTTCTAGCCATCCATTACCGACCCTTTCCCAATTAGCCACTCACAATGATTTATAGTATATTTCAGTTTTTTCTTATAACAGTGGTCCACTAACACTGATATTTTAGCTCTGATCAAACTGTCAAAGTATGCAGTCCTCCAAATTATGCAATTTGTATTTTGCAGGACGAATTTTGACTCTTAAATTTTTTTCATGATGATTCACTTTTTATTATTGTCGACAGAGTAAAGTTGTCAGTTTACGTTTCAGAGCATAAATTTTTTTAAAATTTTATTTGTAAACTGTTGTGCAGTTTGTTGTGTATTTTGTGTGTTTGGTAGAACAAAACTACTTCTGATAATGTTTCAATCTATAATAAATGTCTTGCTTCACTGAAGTTTAAATGGAATCAAAGATAATAAATTGAAACAGCTGACACTGAGCAAGAAAGCACTTGTTAATGTGAGTCATAAATTCCTTAAATGGTACTTCTATTTATTATATGCCACTAAATTGTTTTCTAACAAACAATGGTGTACATACATTGTCGACAAATTCTTAAAGTCAGTAACTTATTTTTGTTCAAACTATAGAGGTAGTTAATAACTTTCAAATTGAGTTATAAAATAAAACATCACAATGTTTGAGATACAGACATTCAATTTAATTTTTCGAGTTATATAAGAAATATGTGCTGAAAATAAGCTTTTGGGCATGAAGGGAAGGGAACAAAACATTCTTTCGAGTTTGGGAGGGTTTCAACTTATTAAGGTTTGACTTCCAAGAGATTCCACCACATGTTAGTTCCATCAGATGAAATTACATGTTCAAGGAAGGCCATTTGACATTTCTTGGGATTCAATTTCAGATTCATACTTTTCAATTCTTTGAAAACACTGGTATGGTTGTGGAGATGTTCATCAAAAGTTTGGCTATAAATGATTGCATCTTCTAAGTAGATGAGACAAATATTCCAGTACAATCCCCTCAACATTGGCTCCATCAAATGTTAAAAGGTGGCTGGGGCATTACAAAGATAAAAATGTAGGACAGTGAATTGCCATAGACCTTGGCCAGTCAAAAATGCTGTCTTGTCTTTGCTTGCCGATATCTACTTTTCAAATCTTATGTTGAAAATCATTTCGCTGCAGTCACAGCATCCACGCGGCATGTCTTCAATACGCGGCAATGGATAACCATCCTTCACCGTGACATCATTCATTTAATCTGGTGTAATTAACACAGACTATAGTAGAGTCATCCTTGTTTTTCACCAAGACAACTGGGAAACTCCATGGACTTTCTGATAGTTCTATGCCTATATACCTTCATCATCAATGGCGCTGCAACTCTTCGTGAGTCTTTGCCGCGTTTACTATTGCCTTCCATGTTCATACATGAAGGTCCATACAGACCTTCTTCCATCTGGCCTTTCCCAGAACACATTGTTTATAAGGCGATTGTCGTTACTGCATATCACATCCTGTCCATCTGAGTCTATTGGCCTTTATATATCTGACTAGATTTTCTTTTCCGAGTAGAGACTCTAGCTTGTTATTGTATCTGCCCCTCCATTCGTTTGTCACGCTGTCTCTGCAAGGGCCATATATCATTCGAAGAATTTTACTTTCCCATACCAGCAATTTATTTACTTTTCTTTTTGTTATCGTCCATGTTTTGCTTCCATACGCGACTGCTGGCCTATATACCTTGTTCTTGCATTTCCTTTAACATTGTCTCGACTTCTTCTCGTTTTACAAATGAGACTGTTCTATGAGCTTGTTTGATGGGAGCAGCATTTTCAGTGTTTTGTTGTTTAATTGTTGGATATCAAGGAGAACACATCTTCATAAGTTTGCAACAACTTGTAAAGTCTGTCCTTCTGATTTTTGTCTAGATGCTTACTAGATTTCTGGTATAGGAGTTGAAACGATGCTATTAATTTCGAAGCCATCAGGGATTTTTGTGGTTACACAATATTATTTCTGATACCATTGACACCCTCGTGAATACCCATCGAAATTCTTTTCTTTAATTGAACATCGTAGTTGTTGAGATTCATTATTTGGGCAGTTGTTGAGTATTCTAACTAGACTTTTTGCTGGAAGGATGCCTTTAGAGTTAATATACAGGTGGTTCGAAGATTCTCAGAACAGTAGTAGGTAGCTCTGGTTCTAGTTTCGCAACAACAGGTACTATGATCTCGGATCGGGCTGGTAATAGAACATCTTCTTTAACACAGATGGGGCATATTGTATATCTAGAAGTCCAGACCAAGAGTGACATCATCCATGATATCAGCTACCAGCACATGATGTATAATTTTTTGCCCTCCGAGCTGCAACTCAACATAAGTATAATCATGGATATGACCTATTGTTCCGGTTGCGGTTATTAAAGAATAACTTCGCTCGAATCGACGAATTTCTGAAACAGTTATCATCGTTTGATGAACTGTTGTGTGAGTTGCGTCAGTATCAATGGTTATTTGACAACTTTTTCCATTAAGCTTACCAGAGATCATGAGACTTTTCTCGTTGTGCTGAAGTTGCGAAACTCGAACTACTGAGGCATTGTAAGAGTCAACCAGGTATGGCCCCACTGCTGGTAGCTGATCGTTTGCCTGTTCTTTTTCATGAGGCACTGTAGACTGACATTGATTTTTCTATGGTTCTCTCGTTCTCCACACTTCCAACATCTAAGTGTTCTAAAACCTTCAAATACTGCTAGAAGTTTTTCATTATCGTTTTTGGCGAATTCTTATGTGATCCTTTGAGGCGGTTTTGGCTGTCTCATACTCTAATGCATGAGCCAAGATGTCTCCTAGTGTTTTATTTCTAGTCATTCGCATAACCTGCTGCATTTTGACATCGCGTCGTCCATCTACAAAACTCTGAACGGCAAGTTGTTCCAGAAAGTCATCTGCTTTAAATTATTGTAGAAATTCACCGGATTTTTGCTGTCTGGACCTTAACTGAGTTTGGTACACTTGCTGTAGATGTTTGCCACCATATGGCCTTTCTAATTGAGACATCAAGCTGGAAAAGAGTTTTTGCTGTTTTTCAGATGTCTGCAAAATATTCAGGGCTTCTCCTCGGGTGGAAACTATAAGTGAAGTGGTCTTGTCTTCGTCGGACCACAAATTGGCTCATGTAGCAGCCAGAAACTGTTTCAGATAACTAACCAACTAGTCGTACCATCAAATGTTGGTGATTTAATTTGTGTAGTCATCAGACCCTGCAGCATGGCTAGTAATGAAGAATCTTGAGGAGGGACGAGCTGGAACATCTCCAGATTCAATCGGATTTCCTATGAAAATCATAACAAGTTCAACTTCATATTTTTTTATTGATTGTCAAAATTTTCAAAAATTATCAATATTGCTGATTTTATTTATATTGAATATACGGTGAGTCAAAACGTAAGTACATTATTTTCTCACTAAGTTTAAATAGAACAGCCTGTTGTCACTATCGAAAAGTACCATTACCATGCTTCAATTTTTATTTAATATTCCCATAATATGTCTAAATTTATTGGATTTTTGAGATATTTTCATTTTTAAAGCAAATTATTAATTATGTGTTTAACTTTTAAGTAAGTCTTGACTGAAGTGTCTAAAGCTGACAGTTCATCATAATTGTTTGTGTATAAAATTAAATGGTAGATGAATTTTACTGTTGATGAAATGGTTAGTATGATCTGCAACAACAAACTTTGAAATACTGAACGACCGATTTAACCTCACTGGTTCAGTTATGTATGAATAACACAACACACAAAATTGACAGAGGAAAACAAAATAAATGTTTTGCTGGCAGTCACTGAAAATCAATGTACAAGTACATGGAGTATTTCCAAAGAAAAGAACTAATTTACTACTCTTCAAAAAATTCTTGCAAAAAATAGAATGCACCCGTACTGTATTCAATTATACCATAAATTAATTCCGGAAGATTTTGAAAATCGTATTTTATGAATGGGCCTTACATAAAATCAATAAACAGAGAGATTGCGATAATGTACTATTTGGAGATGAAGATTTTTTTAGTAAATCAATTGCTAATAATATTAGAAGGCTACTACTTATTTGACTGTTATGGTTGTATTGGTATTCATTTGGATCATGACTGATAACTTGTGAGTATGTGTCTATAATCTGATGTTTTGTATACTAATTAATATCTGGGGTTGTTCCTTAGTGGGCGAAACTTCTGTTGTTTTAGATTATAGTAGGTTCCCGGAAGTTATTATGTAAATCTGGATGGTAATGCTTTGTACTACATAGTTTTAGTGTAGATTTTGTGATAGTTGGTTGGACACTTATGGAGCATAGGTAGTGGGTTTACATAGGTGTGGAGAGGAAGACGTAATGTGGTACCAGAATTGATATGTAACGAGGCGAGGTGGTAGGTTAGGGGCTATCACATATTATAGGAGAAAAAAGGGGAAAATTTTATATCGACATTACAATATATACATAATGCAAAACAAAATTTATGTATTTTAATGTGGATTAAAGGTTGGTGGGACGAGAGGGAGTTGGGCACTAAGGAGGGTTATATGAGTTATTTTTTGATTGTTAATGATGATATAAGAATAATTTAGTTTATATTGTTAATAAATTTGTTGTTATTTTGAGTGTGGTTAGAATGGATATTTGGATTTGGGATTGTATGGGGAATGATATGATTGGATGTTTGGATATGGTTGAAGAAATTGTGGTGTGTGTTGGGTTTGTGAATAGTTATTGGATGGGTAATTGTAGTTATATTAGTTGGTATGTGTTAAATTGAGGTATGGGGGTTTATGGTAACACACGTTTTGTTGGGTTGCGGTTGTGAAGGGGTGGGAGAATTTTATAAAGGATTTTTGATTGAGTAAATTAATAGGTATGGGGTGGGAAATGTTTTGTGGGGTGTTTATGTTTAAAGTTATTAGTTATTGTTTGGATAGTTATAGTGTATTGTGTTGTGGAATTTTTTGATGTTGTATTTGTTATTGTTAGATGGTGGGGGTTTTTTTAGGGAAATGTTTAGGGGAGGTTTGGGGATGGATTGTTAATTTTTGTGTGAGTGGGTATTGGGTTTATTTGATATTGGGTTAAGAAATTTAGTTTCATTAATGTGTTGTTAGGTTGTTAATGTTTAGGAGATGATGTGTAATTTGGTTGTATATGTTTTGTTGGGTTAGGGTGTTGAGTCTATCGGCTTACCAAATATATTCCGATACGGATATGTAACATCGTTTAGGAGCGAGATGTATCATAGAATTTAGTGATGTTTTCATTTTACAGGTTGTTGTATTGCAGTGTGTATCATTCTGCTAATATTCAAACATGTGAAAATTAGTTTGCGTTATCTTGATCAAAATGAGTTTCAAATGCAATAATCAAAAATTATTTTTTTTAATAAATTTTTTTTGTCATTGCTGTGTTTTGAATTCAGGACTCAATCATGTGTGAAAAATGAAAGCATAGATGGATGGATGCACTATTTATTGTTTGTTAACTATTAACGCCCAAATTAATTTTTTAACCAAAGATGTTGGTTAAAACTGCCTAAAAATAATTTTGTTTTGCAAAATTTATATACAGGGGCTAAAAAAAATGCTGATACCATATGGTATCCGTGGGCGTTTAGGACAATTTTATTGCAAAAATTGAAACTAAAATTACATGGTATTAAACAAAAATTACAACATATTTTATTACTCATTTTGTATGAAATGCTGCAAAATAATTAACACATAATCCTATGTTACATTTTTGGCACATTGTTTGGCCAAAAGATTTACAATCTGTACCTGCACGTCGTCTTCTTGGACAAGAAACTACGAAATAATTTATACCATCAAACCGTACATCTGGTACTATTTTCTTGCTAAGAGCAATTCATCCAGCAATTTCTTTCTGAGCGGCACCATACTTGTTCAAATAAACCTGTATTATTTCTCGTCTAAAATCTAGATTTGATACTTTATGATTTTTTCTGTACAAATACTATGTGTTTTGTATAGCTACATTCAAAAGCCAGGTAAAAATCGGCCAGTACCATTTTTTCCTCGAATGCCAATTCGGTAAGCAGCTACTTTTTGGTCCATAAGATCAGTTCCCCCATATTATTATTATTATAGGCTTCAATGCATTGAGAATGAGGCAACAATATGTACCTTTTTTCTTTCTGAGAATATCTTTGAACCTGTCGTAATGGTTGGACAACAGCATTTGTAGAGCACATTGTCACTACTGAGTTATCCATTCAACGAACTAGTAGAATACCATCATTTTTTTGATCACTTGTTCATACTCCCCTCGATCGTTTTTTTAAACATATTTTTGCCAGTCAAAGTACATGATCGGGTATACGATTTTCTCGTATCGTGCCTACTGCTCCATATCCTGGATTACGAAGGTAGAAAAACAAGTTTAGATGGGTAAACAAGTTATCTGTATGTAAATTCGGTTCTTTTATTACTTGTAACATAAGAATCAATGGTGTTGATGCTTTTCCAAACAATTTTTTATACTCAACATCATTATATGGATTCTTTTCCTGATATAAGTCGAAGTTAATGAGATAGCCATTGTTTGAATTTAGACACCATATTTTGTAAAAAAAAACCCGTTAAATTACATTTAGTTATAAAAGATTGTACATTGTGTTGTAAAATAACTGTGATGTTCAGTATTAAATTAAATTTGACTAGAGGTAACACATGGCTGAATGGAGTTCCAGAGCCAGTGAGAGAGAACCTCTACACGCGGAGAACAGCTGGGAACTGATGAGAACTTATTTTTAGGCATTTTTCGATTTTAAAACCTGATGATGGACTGTGTGGTCCGAAAACGTTTGTTTTATTGATGTAGCCCTTTTAAGGGTTTTTTTAAATAAATATACCCATTTACAAAGACTAACCTCTTTTTTGTAATACGTGGTATACAGCCAGCTACAGGAATTTTTCCTTGTGGATTTTACCATATTTTGTAGCCAAATCTTATCGGTTTTTCACGAATGTATTGTTTGCATCCGTGACGTCTGTAGTATTTTATCCTAGACTGATCATAAGACAAATTCTGTACTTGTTGAAAATGATCAAATGTAAACATCTTTCTTTGACCATATTTATAAGTGCTCGTAACTTCCAAGCTTTATCATCTGGATTGTTCTACAAATTGTCGGCAATATGAATATACTTTTTAATTTGAATAAATCGGTTCCTTCGCATAGCATCAGCCACCAATTTCTTGTGAACATCTTCTTTTCTGTCCCAGTACATCCTTCTTGGCGGTAAATGGTTGTAACCGCTCAAAATTAGAATAGCAACAAAACAACGAATTTCTGATAGTGTTATTTCGAGATCTATTTGATTTTTAAATTGAACATATTTCGAAGTATCTTATCTGGTTGAGCTTTGGCCAATGTAGAAGGTTCTGCTAGTAGTGGTTGTACTTGCAATTGTGAAACATAAAATTCATCCTCATCAACTCCAATGCGTACATTGTTAGTTAGCTTTATTTCAGCTTTTGCCCTTTAATGCAGCCCTACAAATACGAAGCAAATAAAATATATAATCCGTTATGGTAAATTGCTTCTTACCAGTTAAACTATACATTATTTCCCTTTAGTCTTCGTTAACTGAATCCTCATCTGATTCTATCATATTTAATGCTTCGGATAGTGAAAAACCTTTACTAAAACAAAATCGTATATGTTGCAATTATTTTCATTCATTAATTTTTAATAAACGAAAATTTCTCCACCCAGGTGAGATTCGAACTCACGACCTTTAGGTTTAAAAGTAGGCACTCTTACCACTGAGCCACAGAGGAGGTTTAATAGTTTAGAAACACAAAATAGTAAAACAGTTTTAAAAAGTAAATAAATAGTAAAATATCAGTATAAATAATGGATACAAAAAGCGCAAAACAAGATACATTCTAATAGTTTTTACAGAAGTCTCATAAATTAAAAAAATAATAAATAAAAATAAGATAAAACTACTTTTGTTAATATTTATATTAGAATAAGCCACAATTCTTAATGATATTGTTTAACGTTTAGTTACTTAATGTATAAAAAAATAATTTGATAATGTTTTATATAAATTTAAAATTTGTAGCTTCTCATAGCAAAAAATATTAAAAATATAATTACATAAATTTATAAACATACATTTACATTATACAAAAAAATATAGCAACACTGTTACAGTTCATTGCCCTAACCTAATAATTTACCAAAATGTCATATTAAGGCACTTCTATTCATTTACCGTGCTTATATATCCACTTAGCTTCTCGATACAATGTGCTAGATGCTAGAAAGAGGCAGAACGAACAAGCACAAAAGATCTTGTCGTCTCTGTATATCAAAGTATACATACTAGAGTCACAAGTAATACAAAAACACTATACATTCACCAATACTAAATCAAATCGTGAATTTGCAGTTGTAAAAGCGTGTATCAGTTATCATTGAATTCAAATCATGTAGTGAAGTATGTTCCAATCAATCGGAACACTACCATATGTTTATTAGGCTAAATAAATACAGATTTAAGTGCGAGTTACTTTAATTACTGGATAAAATCTGATACGACCACAACGTTTTATGTGGTAAAATAATTAGAACCTTCCAAAAAAACCTCGTACAAGATACACTAAAAATAGTGCCCACTGGTTTAATGTTGACATACTAAAATTAGTACAAGATAGAAACTATCACTACAAACGGTCTAAGATGTACTCCAATAGTAACTATTTACTTCAACTTTATGAAACATCTCTGAAGACACACAGAAAACATTGAACAGAAAAAAGAGAATTTTGTCAAATGGAGATAACAGCAGCTGAAAATGATGCAAAAAAAATTGTAGTATACTAAACACCATAATATGTAATAAGAAGCCAACAAAAAAACCAACAACTATTTCCAAACATAGCAGACAATATAGCTATTGATGATCCTAACCTTATTTCTATCAAGCTCAATTACTACTTTGCTACAGTTGGTTCAGAACTTGTTCAGGCCATTCAACCCTCTGGATATTTTTCACCAGGATCACCATTAATAAACAACATATTTTCTTGAAGGTTTATAACAAATTAGGAAATTGAAGATATAATATATAAATTAAAGGGTAAAACTGCATGTGGACTAGACAACTTATCAGTTGATACTATTAAAGAGTTCAAGAGTGAGAGGTATCTACTATTTGAAGTACTCTAGTAGGTATAACAGTCACTATATTTCGCCAAATATAGCTGAAAGTGTGAAAACGCGTGACGATCATGATGCGCATTCGTCAAACGACGGACCTCGCACTCGCACTGACGAGACCATTTGTATGTGCATTCTCACTTCATTGTTAGCGCAGGCAATGGGAATTTCACACTTTCAGCTATATTTGGTGAACTATACAGGAAGTGTTTCCAGTGTCCTAAAAATGGCAAAAGTTTTTACTGTATATAAAGGAGGTGACTCCTCAATGTCTAGTAATTATCAACCCATGTCACTTTTACCAACCTTATCCAAGATTCTGGAAACATGTGTAAATAATAGAATCATGCACCATTTAGACAATGAAGTTACGCCAATACGGATTTAGACAGGGTAGCAGCACAACAACAGCAACAACTGATCTTATTACAATTATTGATCAAGTTGATAAAGGCCACTCTTGTATATTTGTATCGCTTGACTTGAAGAAAGCATCAACTTGGTACAGTTGATCACAAGCTGTTATTATCTGTATTGGAAACTTTAGGCATAAAAGGCATAGTGTTGAAGTGGTTTAATGATTATCCTATCAGGAAGAACACAACTTACCTTTGTTAACAGGATGAATAGTCAATTGTCTAATATTGAGTGTGGAGTTCCTCAAGAGTCGGAACTTGGTCCAATGCTGTTTCATATTTATACTTATTCAATTTCAATTGTTCCTTTAAAAAGTACACTACAAATATATGCCGATGATCCTGTATTGTATACTTTAGCAAAAACCCTGAGGCAAAAAATGATGTTGAATTTGACTTACAGATGGTGCAAGGATGGTTGGATCATTATACCATTACCCTTAATGCAGATCAATCAAGTTATATGGTGATAACAAAAAGTGGAATGTATTAAATATCTGGGACTGTACATTGATCATAGACCTACTTGGGAGTATTACATACAGTATTTATGCAAAAAAATCTCACCTGCAATAGGGGTTCTTAGAGGAACAGCAAATTATGTAGAAATTAAATATAGGAAAAATATATATTACACAATTTAATACATAGCCATGTCACCCATTTAACTCTAGTTTGGGGAAAAGCCACACCTAACCATCTTCATGCTCTTTGTGTGCTTCAAAATACAGCTGTAAAAGAAGTCTTTAGACTATCAAGACTCATACCGACAAAAGAACTATTCTACCCAATAAGATTATCAACATTATATATATATATATATATATATATATATATATATATATATATATATATATATATAGTAACAAGAAGTCCGGAGACCTCTTTTTGATAGCAAATTACTTAACAACTGTTTCTGATGATGAGTTGAATAACTCGAAACATGTGTAGAACAATGGTGGAATTTGAAATAAAATGAAATGCAATATTGTACATAACTACTACAACTATATAAATGTACTATAACCTTATCCCTGACACAGTGAAGGCAATAAACATCAATGCCTTCAAACAAAAATTAAAAAATCTAATTTATGAGAACCATTATATAACCCCCTCACATGCCTTTTTTACATTTATTTTTTTGTTTCCGTTTTGTATAAATAAATATTCAGGAAGTGGCTTTGAAAGATTTGAGGTCAAAAGGATCTATTTTGTAAATGATACACTTAACATTATTTCAAAATTGTTTATATATATATATATATATATATATATATATATATTATATATATATATATATATATATATATATACAACCAATATAAAATGTATCTCATAACAATTATTGTTTCAGATGGCAGCAGTAATAGTTCAGCTAACCATGAGTCAGAATTGGGCAATTTTCTACAGACCAATGCTACTTCGACTGCTGTCAGTAGCAACAATGTACAAGTGCAATTCAAATCCCCCAATGTGGTGTGTCCCCCTGATACTGTGGTACCTAAAGTTGGTGCCAATACAGTACCCCCTAATAATGTCTCAGGTAGTAATAAGGCCTTTGCTGGACCATTTCCTTTTACCAGCATGAACCAGGTAAGATTATATTTAAATGTATTATGCTATTTACGAGCCCTAACAACTATATGTTGGAACAAGTAGTTATTTTGCAAATAACATACCAATTTATTGAAATTCTTTTATGTTAATTTTTTTAAATTGTAAATATAAAATCAACAATCAACAAAACTGCGTTTACTATGGCCTCAATAAAATGTAATGTTTGCCCACTCTTTTGCCGACATACAAACCCACCATGATGCCCTATGGAAACTTTACAGTTCTTTTGGAGAAAATCCTTATGGAATGCTTCTCAAATTTCACTTTTTGTCGAATCACACCCACACTCCTTCGATAATCTCCCACACAGACATCAAATTTGCTTTTGTCACTATAGATAACTTTGTCCCAGTTATGTTTGTCCCACGAAAGTTCTGATTTAGCCCAAATGTAAGGATTCCTTTTTGAGTTTCCATCAGCGATGGTTTTTCTTTGGCTTAACGGTTACTTCTCGTAGTGTATTTCTTCTTCCCGACTTACATATTTGAATTAAATGCACTCCTTTGAGAAACAGCTTTTGGGAGGCCTGAGCTTTTTCTGCAAACATCGATACTGGCAGTTTCACCATATTTATTAATTATAATAATCACCATAGTTGTTGCTACAGTCAATTCACTGGAAATTTTACACATTGTTGTCCCTTCATAATACTGATGAATAATAATTTCTCGAACTTTTGGATCAGTAGAGTTTCCACATTCCATTATTATATTTTACTCGTAATAAAACTGAAAGTTGTCTTTATTCATGCTCAAATGAGCTATGGCAATTATTGTTGAAAATGTACTACCTACTCGTATGTTTGATTTCAAAGCAAAAAATGTTCCAACATTTAGTTGTCAGCAGTTTTCGATTATCAAACAGTTAATTACATAGTATTCAATATATAATATATAATTAGGCCGCAAAAATAATTCCATACATCATAAAAAATGTTGTTAATTTCATATTTACAATTCAAAAAACAATTAAATAAAAGAATTTCGGTAAATTGGCATTACATTCGCAAAATAACGGCTTGTTCCAACATATAGTTGTTAGGGCTCGTAATATTATATTGAAAGATATCTTAATTTACATAAACATATTTCTGAAATTACTTTTTTATTACCATATTACTGAACCACTAACTAACCCAAAATCATTTGTTTTTTCTTAGTAGTCTTTGTAGTTTTTCACATTTCTAACGTTTAAATATTTTACTAATATTCAGATTAATTTTTCCTCAATATAACTGCTGATTGTGGCAAAATTTTATAAAACGCAATTTTTTATTAATCCATATTACTAAATGCAGCTATTTTTTTTTTTAATATACCTATTCTTCAGTATTTCTAGTAAATACTTATTTTTTCTATAGTTCTAAGTTTCAGATTAGTAACATTAGACCTAGTTGATGACACAGTAAACTATTCTGTTTAATTTATGTGTATAAAGTTAAAACAGTATTTTTAATCAAAATTTATTGTCTCACTATTCCTACAAAGATTGGTCTACCTTTATTTTTCTTCTTCAAATATTTCATGCTGCCTTTCTTTTTCAAATATTTCATGCCTTTTCTGTGTTCTTCTTTGGATGTACTGCTATCTATTATTACGTACTACTTCCTATGTATTCAGTTTGATATTAAATTAGTCAGACTTAATTTATATCTGTATACAATATAATTTAAATATTTTTCAGGCCATTCATAGTAACCGAGAAACTCCATTCAATTCACTACCCCCTCCTTACCCTGCAAAACATCCGCCTGTAACAATATCCAGTCCACTTCTGGTTAATCTTCTGCAGAATGATGGAGCTAAGGATTCATCATCTACATCAGGTGTTCAAAAACCATTGCCTGCAAGGACAATAGCTGCTTCCTCTGATGTGTCAACTACTACAGTAAACTCCTCTTCAGGACCATCAAATTTTGCATCTAAACCTAGCAGCAACATTTCTTCAACAACCTCAACTTCTACTATGAATACTACTCAGGCCAATGTGCTAGTTAATAATTCTACTATATCACCAAGCGCCTTATCAACAAACACTTCCATTAGGCAGAATAGCACCATTATGACAAGTACAACTGGTATGGTGAATAAGACACCACCACCACAATACCATAGGTCACTCTCTTCTCCAATGGTAAGTCTCATTTTATTAATATTTCACATTTAATTGTCACCAAGTTATTTCCAGATATCATTTTTAACAATAATTTGTATTAAAAATGGGTTGACACTCCGGGAGTGACCGAGGAGGGGAAGCATAGCTTTCTTATCGTGTCTTATTGTATTGTATTTAATTTTATTGGGAAACACTCGAGGAGGGGAAGCATAGCTTTCTTATCGTGTCTTATTGTATTGTATTTTATTTTATTGGGGCTGCGTTTACTATTTCGCGTAGTTTGTGGTCGTGCTATCTGTCGTTTCATTGCGTTTCTGTCTTACATTAAATTTCTGTCGTTTTTACTTTATCATGCCTCTACGCAATCTACCGCTTCGATTAATGCATTTAATCTGTAGGCAGCGATAAGAAAGCTATGCTTCCAAAAAAAATCTGAAACCGTTCAGAATGTTTAACTTAAATATTGTTTTTTTTTTGGTTTAAACCACAATTGCTTGTAATGTGAATATGTGTTCTCCATGTGACCTCATGAACCAAAAGCATTGAACAAATTTTTGATAGACATCAACTGTAAAAAAGAATCAAATTCACCATGAAAAAGGAAAACAACTCAACATCATTGCTGTATGTGTTAATCACAAGATATATAATATGTAACTTATGTCTATAGAAAACCAACCCTCACCAATAGATGTTATTATCATTTAAACCACAACATAAATATCAAAAAGGAAATCATGAAATCATTCTATGATGGAGCCCAAAACACCGGATCCAACAAAAATACATTTTAGGAGGAAAAACCTGCTAACAACTTTTTTAACCAAAAAGGATTATCCATTGTTATTTATAAACAAAAAATTCCACAGGATGAAGAAAGGACACATCAAAACAACAACTTATCAAAACAGTTCCAGAAATGCTCACAAGAAAAAATTTTAAGAGAACAATGATACTATATGTAATAGACTTACAAGCATAGAAAGATCCAAGGGTACAATAATATCTCTCAGTATTTCAGAATAAACTAGAATAATATTTCAGGGCAGAAGCTTTTAGGGCTGGGAGTAAATATAAATAAGACAAAAATTACTTGTACAAACCAGATCAAATAGCCTGAAAAATTATGCTGGTCATTAAAATTGTCAGATATGTCCGAAATTGATATGCAAACTAATTGTATAGAGTGATGCAGGTAATGATCAGTGCTCTAGAAAGATCACATAAACAAGAACCATGAAGAAATGTGTTTTAAAAAGAACAAGATAAAATTATGAATGTTTTAAAACGTCATGAACCTTTGAAATACACATGCCCAAAAAAACAAGGTGAATCCTATAAACAGTAACTATTTTAATTTCATACCACATTCAATGTATGTATATCATAGTATATTCAATAGTATTAAAAACCACTGTTAGAAGAAAAACAACAAATATTTCAACTATTTTACTAATGCAAAAACTAAATGCAGAGTTTGACACTGTCTCGCCATGAAAACACACTGCTGATAATTAAATGTTTTCAGTACTGTCATATTTCATAGTTTCGTTTGTAGATTAACGTCACCAAATGAGCGAGTTGGTTTCATGAAATTTTTTACGAGCAATACTATATAGCATAAACTTTTTGAATATAGTTGAAGTTAAATATCTTTGTTTTATTTTACACTAATGTGAGAATACTCATACTCTTAATTCTCAAACACATAATCTGTTC
Organism: Diabrotica balteata; assembly: GCA_918026665.1. Lineage (NCBI taxonomy): Eukaryota > Metazoa > Arthropoda > Insecta > Coleoptera > Chrysomelidae > Diabrotica > Diabrotica balteata. The sequence goes on along the minus strand of OU898281.1, from coordinate 83,928,014 downwards.
TTGTAGAGTGTTGCTAAAAATGTACACATTTAATTCAATTATTTACATAATATAAACATAAGGATAACAGATGCTCTAATATAGACAAACTAGAAGTTTCTGAATAAGTCACTACATACTTTGAACCGAATAATTGATTTTTTACTCATTTGGACACAAAGTAATATTATAATATCTGAATTGTACAAATATTTCACATTTATTAGTTTACTTATAGTATTTATTTTACTCCGAGGTCGCCCTTAGTGTTTGAATGAAGAGAATTAAGTCTAGTCGTCAGGTATTCTGACATAGATATCTATAAAAACGTATCGAACAAGCTGAATTTTGCTGAGAATGTAAATTTTGGGACTACAAAAAGATGCAAAAACGTTTACCTCTTTTACCCCCGGGCTTCCCCCTAAAATCCCCCCTCGTAGAAGGGAAAACGGAAAACATCTATTTACCAAAAATTTGTACCCCGTGGAAAAAATTGTTTCAAACAAAAATGTAGCTGGGACCGGCGATTTTGAACGTCAGTTACGCGCGAAATCAATTTTTTAAATAAAATTTGTATCAACTCAACGGAAAAAATTCTTTTGTAATAGTAATATCTTTTGATCAGAGATGTCTTATCGAAAAAAATCAAAATGCGTGTTAAAATATTTGCATTTTGCCGCAAATGAAGTCAGTTTCTATAAAATTTAAAGAGGTAAATAAACGTTGCGCGATTTTTGCCATATTTTATGATTCTATCTCTCTTTCTCTCTCTAGTATATAGTTAATTGGTTGTGTCATTAAATTTTTTGCTAGATTATTGAGGTGGTCTATTAGTCTCTGATTATGTTGTTGGCAGATTTTGATGACTTCTTCGAGTTGTCATTTTGAGGTCTCAGATACGGGATATAGCTACTGTTCCTCATAACTGAATTCCATAGCTCCAAATGGGTTTTAAAATAACTTTATATGTTAAAATTTTATTGTCGATTGATAGTTTTGATTTACGGTCTATTAACCAATATAGCTTGCTAGAATGCTTTACTTTACAGCACTGGTCCGAGAACACTACCTTGAGGGAGTCAAGCCATAATTGGGTAAAGTCTGGTATACTCATCGTGATGTTTTACGAGGTAATGGCAGTCTTACAGGTAGGACCTTAAGATTTGGAAGTAATTGTTGGGAAGGGATTTTGCCTAAAAGATGTCTTGCCTGGAAGATTCCGGATTCACTCTTTCCAGAGTGAATACTCGGTAGCTTCTGTAGGCGAAATATGTCTGAGATATGAATGCATACCATTGTCTTTGTGGTTATTTAATAACGTTTTAACTGTGCTGTAGCTTTATTCAGATTGATCTTGTCTTGTGGTGCTCTCTTCAACTGCCATCTACTTCTTAATATTCGTTTCTTAATATTTTTTTGTTTGATTTTATTTTTAGCGATATAATGGCCGCTTACCAAGAACCTGTTTCCAAGAGATCTGAAGAACTGTGTGAATATTGTTTGTTTATATTGTGACGTGGTGTAGATGGCTGTTATAGTTAATGGCCCTTCCCAGTCTTCAATGGATATGCTGGTGGTTTAAATAATCTTTAGTGGTTTTGCTATGCTCGTGATGCTTAATTGATTTCTTGATTATGACTGCAGATGCGCCGTGTGCCGTATCGTCTGGATGATTGGTGCTGTATATTAAATAATTAGGACATTTTAAATAACTGTGGCTGGTAAAGTGGGTTTCAGATATCAGCATTAGGTCAGTGTTATTGTTGATTATGAAGGCTTTGACCTCTTGGGCATGTCGGGTTAGCCCGTTGGCATTCCAGAGTGCCACTTTGAGAAACTTGGCCATTTGGAGCGATCACTATAGTCAAAAGGTTTAATATCGTACTCATTAGTTCAATGAGTCCTTTCATTATTAATTTCAGTTCGAACATATTGCCTTGGTTTTGTGTGACATCTGGTTTTGGTGTTGCTGCGCATTTGTGTTAGTGTGTTTCATTTGTTTGTTAGATGTTACCTGGCATATCTGATGTTGGGTTATATATACATTACTTAGATTTAATATTGGTAGAGTTAACTTGCTTTGGATGAAGTGCCGGATATTTTTTCTGCTGTATCTTTGACACCTAGTGCATTGTAGTATGTCTCCTCTCTGTCGCGATGGTTCAAACTTGTGGTGAAGCAGAAGCTGTAGATCAAATATGGTTTTGTTGTTTGGTGCTGGTTTAAGATCAACAACATTAGCAGTGGACTATTAATTATGTAATGTTCGATATTAACTGACTGGTGCATATTTTTCAGTACTACTCGGAGGCCACGTTCTTCTTTCAGTATATGTATATATATATATATATATATATATGTATATATATATATATATATATATATATATATATATATATATATATATATATATATATATAGAAATTAGGTTTTCTCTTGTCTGTTAGGGCTTTAGATATTCTATAATTTTCCCATGCTTCTGTTGGTCTTAGCTAAGAATCTTTATTGTGTAGCTATCTTCGGCGATTTCGTCCAGCAATTCTATTAAAGGAGTGACATTCTGAACTCACTAATAAATATTGGAGGTGGTTTGGAGGTTTTAGGTTTTTCATCAACATCTGTCTGAAATGCTGTCATTTTCGCTCTTTAAATAATTATCTAGACTTTGAAATCTGTTAGAAGTAGTGGTTGGTAAATTTAACCAATAATCATTTTTCGTTTGTTTCAGTTCTTTTATCAGGACTGTTTCGTGTGTATATTGATTGAGGATTTGGGGTTATTGGATTAATTGTTGGTTGTATGGTGTAGGTGTAAAAGAAAATTTTGGTACATTACCTTGTATCTGTTGTTGTTCAACGAGCATCTGTGGTTGTGCAAATTGCATTAGTTAGGGTTCATACTGTCCTGTTTGTATCATGGTAGCTTGCATCATATTTTTGGGCGTTTGTGGCATTATTTCACGGGCATCATGGGCGTAGTTGTGGAGTCCATTTGGTTGTTTTATTGTTTATGGTTTATTTGTTTAACTTTCTTTATTAGGTATATATTCTTAAAAACGTGGAAGTTCGATTTTAAAATGTCACGTTACGGGGAATACCTCCATGAAGACGGCATTGGGTGCAATTTGTAGCTGAAGTTGTGTAGTTTCGAAAGATGTACTGTGCAAGAGAAATGAAGCATTTTTAAACGTTTTAGATCGTTTGTAATGTGAACCTTTAAATTCAGCGTTTTTTAGACATATTTCAAATGCCTTATTTGTTGCTAAAACTCAAAATCGCAATTTCAGGTTAGAGGTTTTGAAGTTTAGGTTCTAACAATGGAATTGCATAGTGACCAGTCAATGGAAGGGATACATTTTATTGACCTCATGAGAATCGAAGAAAATGGCAAAAATCACGCAACGTTTATTTAACAGGTTTATAGAAACTGACTTCATTTCCAGCAAAATTCAAAAAATGCATACGAAAGCTGCACTCTTGGCCTTTAAAACCCATTTTGATTTTTGTTGATAGTAGGTACACTGATCAAAATATCGAATTTTTACCATTAATGCAAATTTTATTTAAAAAATTGATTTCTCGCGCGTGAATGACATTCAAAATCGCCGGTGGCTTCAAGCGTTGTTTCTGAGAGAACTGTTCATTTTACACAAACATTGCTAATAAACATTTTTGTTCAAAATTATCTCAGCTACATTTCTTGTTTGAAACATTTTTTTCTTCGGTGTACAGATTCTTGTTTTCCTCTCCCCTTTAACCGGTGGGTGGTTTATGCATTTTTCGTATCTTTTTTGGAGTTCCAAAATTGACATTCTCAGCTAAATTCAGCTTGTTTGTATGATTTTTAGTGGTTTAGTTGCATTTTCATAAAATCTGATAAACGCTTGCTGATTATTGAAGTGTCAAGATATATTTTGTTTTTAAAATTCTATAGGTTATTGACACAATTTATTTTAATATTTTGAAGTCAAGAACCAAGATTTAATATTTAATCTTCTTTTTATTATTTTAGGTAAAACAAAGTCCTGTTGTTGGCCACCAGAACTTGAACACTATATCTTCACCACTACCAAACAACTCACTTTCACAAAACACTATAGTATCTCAGGGTACACAATCAGTAACTGTGCCTCTACAACAAACTAATGTTTATCAACAGCAAATAACAGCCTCATCTGCACATCTTAAAAGCCCAAGTAATAATAATGTTAATCCTTTGGTTCAACCAAATATTGCATCTACTATTAAACACTCTTTATCTCATAAACTGGTTACCTCATCCAATATTGGGAAGGCGTCTTCTTTACTTAACACTTTGCCAATCACAAAAACTATCCCTCAAAGAGGTAATATTCTACCTAATATTTTAAATCATCCCATAAACAATACTCACCCAAAAATGGCACAACCTAATGTACCATTACCGAAAACTCCTGTTTACATACCTCAGCCAATAAAAAATAACTTTTCTCAGAATATTGGAAATGTTTTATCAAGTTCATTACCCCAGTCGGCATCTATAGCAACAACTCCTATACCTAGTACTTTAGAATTGCCAACTTCCAGTCAAACATTCAACAATATTGGTTTAAGAAATATGCCTTCACCGCCTCCTTACTCTGTAGCCATATCTAGACCATGGGATTCACTGGTAAATAATGGTAACTCCCTTTTGGATCTAACACCAACGTTGACAGATTTAAAACCAGACGATCTTGATGAATTGCTACCTACTTTGGAAAGGGAGTTGACTCACAGTCCTCTGCCGGACTTACCGGAAGATTTTCTTGCTGTTCATTCGAATATTATATCTACTACAGAAGACCTGCAACTCAATGATAATCGGAAATTTCTCATCAATCCTCTGACGGGCGAATTGGAACCTCAGTCGAGCGGAGAGAGCGACACGGAAGAATTGAAAGACGTTTTTACGGGTTTACCATCGCCTGCAAATCTTTCTGACGAAGATACGTGTTCAACAACTCGACCCGATACGACAACCGATCAGAGTGATAGTGAAACGCGTTCCAGTGACACCACCGCCAAAACTGTGAGGTTAAAAAACCCCAAACCTCGCGAGAGAGGAAGAGATTCCCCCGCTTTGAAACCAGAAAAAATCAAATTAAGGTTAGTCAAAATTTCAGTTTTCTTTTTATTAAATACTTTTGTAAAGGTTCCCTATACCTAAGTACAGGGTGTTTTGATTTATTTCGATTTTTCTAAAAATGTTTAAGAAAAAAATTAAATATATAAGAATCGGAAACAAATTTGTTGTTAGGCCTCAATAAAAGACTATTGGTCCCATAGAAACAGATATTTATCGTAACAAAATTCTTTTGCAGGGTAGTCAAAATATTAGATTGTGTTATTAGCACAGCTGTAATTTTAATAGTTTTACTTCTACTAGTCAAGTGGCAAATTTACTTAGCTTTCAGACTGTATTAGGATTTCCTATACCTATCTCTTTTCATTTTTAAAATATTTAAAGATTTCCTAGTTTGTCAGCTTTAAACATAATTATAATCAAGTATATTTTTAGTTGAATATATTATTTTATATAGTATATTATTTTAGTTGAATTTGGTCTGCATGTGACATTGAATATTATTCTTATTTTAAATGGTAGACCCTATATTCTATACCTTATACTGAAGTCATTTAATTTATCTTTCGTTCAGTGTAGGTGTTCTCTGTACATAAACTCAACGGGTAATAAGCACCACTTTTTTCTTTGAATATTTGTGCCTTTTTTTCAGGTAAAACAGGCTGAAACTTACAAAAATGAGTGATATCTTAATCAAAATACTTGTATGTAAGTGACCAAAATTCATAATTGACCGAAATAACCCAATAAAAAATGAACAAATGAAAAAGCAAAAAACAAGAAAAATTGAATAATAAAGACATAAATTAAATAAATTGTTCAAAGTGACGCACATAATAAACATAATTGAATTCGTTTTTAAAAGCATCGTTTTGGCTTTAAAAGTCTTTCTCCTGTTACTGTTTGAAAAACAGTCCTATTCTAATTTTCAAATTTTCTTGAGTAATCGATGGTGTGTTATACACTATACTCTGTAGGTATCCCCTAAATTAGGGGTTACCAAATGGCGGACCGCGGTTCTTATCCGGACCGTGAGCTTATTTTTTGCAGACCGCCGTTAAATATAGTAATAAAATTATAGTATAAAATTATAATCAAATTATCATCAAAGTGTGTTGTAGAAATCCAAATCTTCACAGTAAAATGCAAAACGTAATTCCTAGAAGACAGTAATGCTCAGTTTGACGTTTTGCTTCTTCATAACAACGTAAGATGGCTGAGCAAGGGGTTAATGCTTGAAAGATTCTTTGCAATACTAGACAACATAAAAGAATTTCTGTCCACTATCGATATTGAACAAAATTGAGGCTTTCGAAATATGGCTTTATCGT